>CM024614.1:12637742-13078110 GCA_014182575.1 Eucalyptus decipiens | reverse complement strand
GTATGTTGTTGTTGTGCGTTAGTATGCTATCTCAGCATTTTGGCCATAGATCGAGGGCTATAATCCGGTCAGTGTGCTAATAAAAATTTGTTTTTACTTCATGTAAAGTGATGATTTTATTCTGTTTTCCGAACGACGAGAACCGGTAATGATACATCATCCCACCAAACCGACCGAAGTGCTAGACCAGCTGAGGTGGCTTCAGTAGAATTGCACGTAGCCCTAGTATAGATCATGTGCTAATAAGATCTTCCTAGCATGTTCCTCAATTCCACTGCCACACACACAGATGAGTTGTTAAACTTACCAGCGGATAAGAGAGAGTGGTTGACGTTTTCACCGGTATAGCCATTGGTTTTTTCATTTCTTGGTAACGTGTGGGTTTGACGAAGGAACGGGGCAACGATCAGGAAGAGAGTCAGCGAATGCTGTGCCTGGGCTGAGCAAGAGCACTGAAGGAAGGGTGCATGAGCTGTACTACAAGAATATGGTGATTGGGCAATTCATGATTCATGGTAGGGAAAATTACCGAAAAGGTCCTTAATTTATTGTACTTCTATCAATTAGTTCTTATTAATTTTAGTTCTAAATTTTTTAATTTATTGCCAATTGAATTTAATTTTTTTCATGTTTTGTCAATTGAGTTCATTGTCAATTTAAATTTGAAATCGTTGACATGGATGTCAACCGCTTTACGTATTGGATTAACATCTAACTTTGAATAATTTTTAATAATATTTTATTATTTTTCTTTTTATTTCTTTTTTATTTCTTATTGTTTATTGTTTTTTTTCCTTTCTACTTTGTTGGTGGCAAGTCTTAGGCAATGGCTGGCCATCGGCGATGCCTAGAGGAGGGCTAAGTGATAGTCACCCTCGTTGGCCACAAGCGAGGTTGTAAAGTGAAAAAAATTAAAAAAAGGAAAAAAAAAGAAAAGAAAAACTTAGGAAAATATTAAAATATTATTAAAAGTGTCAATGCCAATGAAAGTGATGTCATGTAGGACGGTTAGCATTCACAAATGATTTTCGGTAAAAATTGATTGGATGGACTTCCAATTGAAAGATGTGAAAAGTTCTAGAACTCAATTTCATATAATTAAAAGTTTAAAATTGAATTGGTAAAGATGCAATATGTGTATAAATATATTGGTTTAATATGTAAGTATCATAGAGCATATGAATGTAGAAGTTTTACCCCGGAACTAGAGCGAGAGCACTGAGTGTTGCGAAAGGGCGAGGAGATCGAACAAAATATAGACGGAAGAAGAAAATAAATCGGATCACCCGGATTTACGTGGTTTAGTCATAAAGACCCACGTCTGCGGGGATAAGGTCAAGAATTTAATTTCACTATAAATCAAACGATACAGAGATTACACACTCAGTCGCTCAAACACTCTCTCCAGTGTTTCTCAAGCCCCAATTACACCCAATGACACACTCAGTGTTTAGCCTCAAAATTCCTCAAGAAATAATCTCTCAATCTCAAGAAGGAATTACACGTAAATTTTACCACAAGATTTAATTGGCTTCAGCACTAAACCTTCTTGGATGTAATTCACGACAAAGAAAAATCCTCCCAAGCATTCGACAACGAGGTGGCGGCTTCAAGACCAATTCTTCACAATCAACTGCGGAACACCAAGCACTCACGCGGCGCTTCAAGACCATTTATGATCCACCTCTATCACCCACGGCTTCAAGTCTATATATAAGTAAAACCTTATTCTTTTTGCCAACTTCTCATAGGATTTTGTTTCCTATCCAAAACATATCTTTGTATATTTTAAACAAAATCCAAGTCCTAGTCAAAGTTGGACTTTCTTATTTTAGTGGCCAAACTCTTCAACGTAGATTTGAATTTTGGGAAGTTGATCTTCGGATCTTCTTGCTGATTTTTTGAACGTCTGCAACATATCCAATTTGGAATATTCAGAATTCCACATTGGGCTCAAACTTAAGACATATTTTAACAATCTCCACCTTGGCTCGATGTTTGAGCCAAGTTGCAATCGCTCTGCCACTACTTTCCCATAGCCCTCGATGGGCTGAACTGCTACAGATATTATCCAAGTTCAAGCTTTGCTTGAATTTCTCCATAACCGAGAACCTCATAAGAATACCAACTCCACATGCACCTTTAGCTGCTCTTGTTAATATTAGCAATTACAGCAACCGTTGGCTCTATAAGCTTTACCTCGCTACAAACACCATTTGTGTCGATTACTTTGCTAGTACCCATAGTCGTTACCTTAGGAGTTGCTGGTCGCAACTCCACCTCAAGCTGAACACCGTCTAGATCCATATTAACACTGCCACAAACACTCCTAGCCAGAAGTATCGGAGACTTGTTAAGGGTAACTTCTCTGCTGTCCATACGGATCCCTTTTGTGAATTTCTTGTTCCGCCCTTGGCAGCATGAATTTCCTATTTTGCTGTTGCATGCAATTTGGTGAATGTTTTATGCATAGAATTAAATATATATTTGTATATATGTTACGAGCTTTTGGATCACACATATAAAAGGGACATACATTGTAATTAAATGTGTCAATATAATAATCTTTTTCCCACGTGGAATTTTATTATATCGATATGATTATTTAGGATGAAATGGCATATTATTTTTCTTCACCCATAGGAATTAAGAAAATGAAATATGATGACTCTTGAAGCTTGTCTATTTATATATATGACTATGTTTTAACTATCCCTACTATTTGATAATTGGAGATTTGCTCACGTTTGCGCTTGTACGTTTTTAACGTTATTATGTTTTGGGTCAGCAACACCTCCTGGGACATCGTAATCAAATGACCAAAGGATAAGTAAGGGCTCGATGGGTGCGAGTTGTTGCGCGGCCATAGAGGTTTGGGGTGTGACAGTTAAAAGGATTCAAAATAAGAAAGGTTATGACATTTCGAGTATTAAGACTGATCATGGGGAGAATTTGAAAATCAAGACTTTGCAAAATTTTGTGATGAAAATGATTTTGAACATGTTTTCTTCTCTCCTTACATTCTAGAACAAAATAGAGTTGTAGAAAGGAAAATTAGTCTTTACAAGAGATGGCCAGAACTTTGTTAATTGAAAGTAGAATCTCTTCTCACTTTTGGGCAGAAATAGTTTCACTCTCCACCCCTTAGGAGCACAGTGTTCTCGCTGTGGCCCCACATGTGGTCGGGAGTCGGCTCTGATATCATTTGTAACAACTCGGGCTCCACTGTGTAATATTGTCCGCTTTGGATACTAAGTCATCATGGCTTTAAAACACGTTACACAGATTATAGGGACCCAAGCTTTTATAAACTAGCCCAGGAGTCCCCCCTAAGCAATGTGGGACTAGAGAGGGACCCCTTCCCCTTCCTTGCGCACGTCCGAGGACCGAGGCGCGGACGCACCACCATCCCTCCTCCTTGCACACCATCGCTTGGGTTGTCACAAGCTATGTTGCTGTGCTTCGATTTTGAATAGGCTTTATAATGTTGACCATGTCAATGTGCTTCTTGCCTTTCTTAGTAGGAAGCTTCTCAATAATAGAATATTGCTCGATGGTCCCTTCATCATGCAAGGCTGCATCGATATTTTCTCTCATCGATCTTTCTTTTTGTTGGCCGTGGGTTGAACTGGATGGTTGGGCTCCTCCCTAACGTGGTATTTGTCTTTAAGAACTCATTATCCTTTGTTTCCATGCCTACCAACTCTTCATAAAGTGATAATGTCAATGTCGATGTTAACGTTATATCATTTGTGGAAAACATTAGTCAATTCCTCCCAAGTCTTAAGGAGACTAACTTTCCTTACAACGTACCACTGTAAGGTGGGGTCGATCAGATTTGATTAATATGATCAAATCATCCTTCGGACATGGTAGGCTTGTAAATAGACCTCCGAGGTAAAAGGTATTGGTATACCTCTCGCACTCAAGCACTTTGAGCTCTTTTGAACTTTGACAACAGCATAAACAGATAGATTAAAGGGGTCTTGATCCTGCAGTTGGCTAAGCTTTTCATTATCCTCATAAAGTGTTTCTTGTTGGTCATCCTTTGGCAAGTTTGCAGGTGTCACAAGTGTGTTTTCTGTGATAAAATGGTCACGAAGTTGGGCTTGGTTTGAGTGGACTCCATTTGCCTCGAGAGTTGTCAAAGAACAATGGACATTCGTCTCAAGCCATCTTCAATATTAGTGAGACGATTTTGCATATTACTCGATCAACCACTATTGCTTGTCGCCATGCGCGAGCACCTAGTGGTCGGCGATCCATAATCACTTAGCGTTGTAAAAAGATGAATGGGCATGAGAGAAAATGAAGATTGACCCATGCCAATGGTCCAATTGTTTGTATTTATCAAAAAAGAATTTCATAGATAGGACATTTCTAACATCTAACCTTGGAATTAAAATGATAGAATGAAATACTAGACATTAAACAAAGGTCCCTAACCAATGGGACTAGGAACAAGATGAAATTTTCTAAACATTGACGTTGTAGGCATGTGACCACTATTTTATATGTGATGGGGAGCCTTGATCTTGTGAAGCTGTTTGCTTTCTTGGACCCACTCGAGACATGTACCCAACTTATTCCCAAGCCCCTTCGTAGATACTCAATTTGCCCCTATTGACTAATTTTGCTAGCTAAGTCGGGGACCAACGGTCACAATCTTGCTAAGATCCAGTGGTTATGGATGTAGGATTTAGAGGTGTGATGGGCCTTTTCTTGTCCTTCAAACTCTTTAGGCAACACAATACTTTTGCGATGGCATTTGCTCCATGTATCCTCGATCATGTGAATCTCAATTGGGTAATCATGGCTTTCATGGGTGAAAAGGATTAGAGAGATGTTCATCTTAAGAGGTGGTAAGATTTTCTGAAGGGCTTTGTATTGACGTACCATCCCATATGGGTAATAGGAAGTGGCGACGGTGAGGCCGAGCAATGGGATCGGATTACAATTTTATAGGTAAAGCAAGCTCTCCTTTCGTGGAACCAACTAGCACACCACAGGAATGCCTCAAGAGCAAGGTCCTTTAGGGAATTTATCTAGTTAAAGTAGTTTTGTTGAGGATGTGTCTTCTCAGAACCACAAATCTCTTTAATGGATTTTTGAAATAATTTATTTTAGACAATTGCATGTGACATTCAAATTCGCTTAAGTGAGAAAAGAATCAAACTTGTAAAATTTCCAAGGAGGCTCGCATGACTTTTTCTGTGTTTTCTTTAAAACGGTTAAGGGACATGAATGTTTCAACTAAAATCATGTTAACATAATTTTCCCCCCTCAAGACCTGATCAACCACCAATGTCATCGAGGAACATATGGCATCTTTTTTATAGGAAAAAAATGATGAACCTGAAAAATGGTAGTAGGAAAATTTCACTCTTTTAGATCATCGGTTGATTTTCAAAACAACCAATCAAAAAAGATAATGGGCATGTATTATGGTTGCTTACAACATGAATTTTAATTCTTAAAAGTCATGCTAACCACACAATTGGTCAATGCTTATTGGTGGCCTAACAAGCTTACTCCTGAGAGGCATTCCGATAGCAATATTGTATTCTTCCTGAGTTTGGGTTAGTTTGAACCTACCGAACACAAAAGTGGATGTCCTAGGGCATAAAAAATGTGCTATTGCCTGTAGGACTTCATGAAGAACATGGATTTGGAACAACAATAATAGATGACCGATTTTGGCCTTTACGTGTTTTTAAGTGAGTTGGTTCAATCGGCCTCACCATCTAAAGAGCTCTGCTTTGGGAGTGAGATTGAACTAGATATCATCTCTTCTCATCACATATAAACTAGGACCCAAAAGACTTACTTAAATTGCCATTAAAGTAAATAGACTGAGTTAAAAAAAGGATAAAGAAATCATTTTACTTTTAAAGAAAATGGCAAGCACCAGCTTGATGTTTAATTAAGAAGGTTTTGTGAGATTAAGAGTGTATGGCCGTCGTAATCTCATGTTGGCATCATATCCTCTTAATCTCGGCTCTACCTAAAGAAATTCGAGGAAAAGAAAGGCAACCTCTACATCGCAATCTTTTGTTCAAGGTTGTATTTTACTTAGCACCATCCTAAAATATCCTATGACTGCCTAGGTTTGGTAGCCGAGTTGTGTGTGTAACGTATAATGCTAAAACATTAAAGTATGCACAATAGCTTATAATCACGAAGCACTTTATTTCAACTCGATCCTTACAACACTAACCTGCACAAAAATACACAAGTTAGGGAAACATTTAAACAAGATAAAAAGGCTTAAGTCCATACAAAAATTCCCCAGTAGAGTTGCCAGACAGTTGTGACCTCCCTTTAAAATTGATGCACGGACGCATATGGAGGATAATGACTCGCTAAGTATTAAACTTAGTCCAAGTTCTCCCAAGTCCATCAATTCATGACTTATGACATAAATTTTTAACCTACAAGTTGAATTCAAATAGGAGTCATCACAAATCAATTTGAGGTGAGTTGATTAGAAACTCAAGTGAAATATCGGGAGAAATACTTCACTCATACGCAACTAGAGAAACTAGGATCAGTGACTTGATTACACTAGTTTATCATCAATACTCTTTCGATTTCTAATTTTGTTCACATATTAAGTAAATCATTTAGGTGGCATTTTATATTAATCACGAATTATAGGATTTGATTCATAACTAAATTAAAGAAATAGAAATCCATGCATTGTAAGGGCGTGATTGGACTAAGTCAATTTCGCTTTCGAGAAATTAAATGCGATTTCTCTTCTTCTTTTTTTTTTTTTGGATATTCATTTAAGGATTTTCACGTACTCTAAAGGAAAACCACTAAGAGCTTCCTTTTTTAACATTTTCAGATTTTTATGAAAAAGTAATAAAATCTTTTGGGATTTTTCTGATTTTTCTAAAATAAAATTTTTTTGAAAAAATTAAAATAACAATAAAACAAAAGCTGACCCGGGTCAATGAGACCCGTAAGTCGGACCAATTCGGATGTGGCCCGACCGACTTGAGTCACACCCCCATTTCATTTTAATCTTTTCTTATTCTTCTTATTTCTTTTTTTTTTTTTTTTTTTTTTTTCTTTTCCTCACTTTCCCTTGTTTCCCTTTATGCCCGTGGTTAGACTAGAGAAGAGAGTAGCCCCACTTTGTACTTCATTGAGATCCCCTTTTCACTTCTAAATAATTGCTGCCCATCCCTTTTTTTTTTTTTTTTTTCCTTTTTGTTATTTTTGTATTTTTCTTTTTCCTTATGCAACCCAAGCGCCTATTCCCCTGCTCCTTGCGGTGTCAACGGGGATGGCCGAGACGGGCGGGACCGCTCGCATCCACATGGTCACATGTACCCTCTAGCATTGCCTCGACAAGCCCCCGCCGAGGGCTCGGCCTCCACCTGGGTTTTTTTTTTCTCAACTAGATCTGACATTGCCAGTTGAGGGGCTCCTTCCTCTTTAACCAAGTACGAGAACAGTTTTGGGAGGGGGTTGGGTGGTGGCGCGGCGCGATGGGAACGCGTCGAAAGGCCAAATGGCTGACGTCCAAGGGTGTCAAGCGTCACCGAGGCTTCTTGACAAGCCGAGAATGGTGTCCGAACAACTCAAAATCATTCAAAATGAACATGCAAAAACTAGATCTAGCTCAGGCATTCTGTCGAACGGGTACATCACTCTACTGAAACGTCAGATCTTGGTTCCATCAGGGCTCAAGCAAAGCCAAAACCTACGCTAGACAAACAGCAACACCACAGTAGTCGAAAATAACAAAGAAGGGGCTAGAGTTCACTCCAGCCTAGCATGCCTAAAACAAGGCAAAAATAGAGGTTGGGGGGCTGACGGTTCGGCTTAATCGATACGGCGGTGGCTCATCGGCGCGCTAATGGAGAGGTCATCACTGGTGGCCTTTCTCTCTAACTCTTTCCAACGTCATCCTCTCTCAAATCTCTCTTCTCTTGTAAATCTCATTGATCTCTCTCGCTCTTTCGTCCCTCTCGAACTCGCCCACTCTCAGGCCTCCCCAAATGTCTGTTAGGGGAAGTCCTCCGAGCTTGCTTCTCTCTCTCTCTCTCTCTCTCTGGCCCATGGATGCTATTTATAAGCATGGAGGCTAGTAGGTGGAGGTGCTCGAACTGTTAAAATTAATGTTATTAATGACTCAACATAAGTTCATGCATTTCTTATTCAACCTTCGACACTATTGGCCAATTTAATGGATGCGTTCCTTCAGCAGCCCTCGTGCATCCGTGGAACAATTTTAGAGACAAATTAATCGATGCGCTCATGGACGCATTTCTTTAGCCCCGATGTAGCAGTCTTGCAACGCAACAGTTTTACCACCCAATTATGGCCGAATTAATGGATGGACACATTAAGGGACAAATTCCTTCATCTTCGTGCAATAGATTTTCCTCGCATTAAGGGATGTGTTAATGACGGATTTTCCGAGGGTCTCCATCAACAACAATTTTGATAATCATCAGCTTACGAAAATGAGTCTTCCTTAATACGTAGCAGATAGAGTTATTCAAAGAAATTAGAATTCCTCGTTAGAAAAACACTCCTCCAAGTGTGTTGGTTTCTAGGAATGCTCGATAGAGTCCTGTTTTGTATAGTGTTAATACAAACGGGTCTAAGGTGTTATATCTTCGGAGGCATATTTTGAGAATCTGCTTAACACCATTGGCATGAACTAATCACCTTAAGAAGATTCGATTCGCCTTACCTCACATCCTATTTAATTTTCTATAAATTTTATTTCAATCAAAGAGCTTTGTGTTTTGGGTTGTGATTAAGCATCTTTATATGTAAAGATTATATAAACGGTGGCTTGATTATTATTGTATTATTGTTATCATTTTCTTATATTATTTTTCTTGTTTTAAACAAACAACATTATGCATTTTTCCGAATACATAAATATTATTATTATTTTTTAATATGTGATCATTATTTTTCCAGCAATCTTAAGGTAATTACTTCTATGTTTTCTTACTATTTGTTGTGTTTACTAGAAAATCAAGATGGTTGATAACAATCAAGTACCACATGATGTCCAGACCATTTTGGAGATGTTCCTATGGTCATTTCGACACTTTGCTAATGAAGAGGTTCATACCTCGGGGCTGGTGTTGTGACAACAAATGTTGTAGGCCTTTGAGTCAAGACCATCCATGGCGATGCGGGTACAAGCCACCTAATTGACATACTTGGACTATTTTTCAAAACAACGTAGAGCAAATGGCATATGGTCCAAGTTCGGAGGGATGGTTTAACGAGGTTTTGCCTAGTATGATGTTACCACATCTAATAACACTAAATGAGAAATTGGAAAAATTCACCAGTGTAGATGTTTTCCTATTTGACCATCCTAATCGAATCAAGTACTTATGGGAGGTGTGCCCAATAATTACTCCATATGAGCAAGATGTCACTACCCTTGGGGCATAGGAGGCCTGAAAGCATGGGGACTTTCTATGCCGAAATCATATCCTTAATTATTTGATAAATTCCCTTTATAATATTTATTGTAACATTGGAATTGATAAACTGTGACATCTTGAAATTTTCTGCTTTCAATTCAAATTTCCTTTATAAGAATTTCTAAAAACTATTTGGTCGCCTAGATCACGCTAAAATCGCGCCAAATCGAAATTAACCGCGAATTTGAATCCGATTTTAGAAATTGAAAGTTCTGTTATGTCACAACTCATTTTAGGAACATCGACTTGCCTCCTGAAGATTTTTCTGCAAACCAAGACTTTATGGGAAAAAGTTGAGCTAGGGCCATTTTTGTACGAGAAAGTTTGAGGATCGTTTTTTATTGCGAAATTAGGATACAAGTGGGTTATGTTGGCAGGGAAAAAATGCCAATTTGATCAAGGACTCGATATTGGAATTTATCAAAGCCGAATTAGATTAATTCAAGGAAGAATTGGATGTAAATTGAAGTGCAACATGTACAAATTTGTATGCTCCCATGACCCATGACTTTTGGACCATTTCCCTAGCTTGTTGAGGAAGTTTGAAGGCTGAGAATTGCTAAGGAAGGCAACAAGTGAGGTGGGGCCAAGTCAAAGGAGACAAGAAGATAAGAGAAGACCAAAGGTGGTCCCCTTCAAACTGAAAGTGGGATCTGCAGAAGAAAAAGCTCACAACGAAGGCTTTTGTTGACTTCTAAAATTAGGTTTTTGAACCTCTTTTGTTGGCAAAATCAAAGCCAACCCAAACTATATGTATTATAGTTTGGCTTGTAATGCATGGATTTCCTCATTTATCTCTCCATTTTCTCAAAAACACACGCTTTTCCTCGCTCGTGACCAACCGGGCTCAACACCGAGAAAAATCTTAGGACTCCCTTGGCCCGCCAGAGGGTATCTCTTCGGGAGGGGGCTTTAGGAGGTCTTCCGATCTTCATTTTGGATGTGTGACCTATGGTTGAAAAGATCTTTGAATGAAGTTTCACTGTCTAGTTGAAGGTTTTGGCTAATTTTGGCTCTAAGTCTGTGAAAATTCACTTCTCTCTCTAAGGGTTGATGGAGTTTATGGGTTTTTGCTTTTTCTGGAGTTGCTTCGAGGGGTTGTTTTGAGCACGATTAGAGCTCCTCTCGTGTTTCTTGTCTTCTGCCTCCTCTCCCTCAAACGAGCATGCTTCATAGATCTTATCCACTGCATCAAGCAATCTCTTCACGTGCTTTTTGCCCTCCTGCCAAGCCTACCAACTAAGCAGTCCACCCCTTTTCTGACTTAGTCAAAAATTTTCAAATTTCGCGATTTTGAGTGTGTCGATTTTGCTGCGACTTTCCCATGCTTGTAGCAGCTTATCCCTGGCAAATTTGGCACTACTCATTACGGTCTTCCATCACGTGCAAAGATTAGGCCGGTTGGACAGCTAAGGAGGATATGGTGGGGCCGCCAAGTTGCTTACTCACCAGCTCCGACTTCAGACCAACTTGAGGACTGGGATTTGTCAGCTGGTTAGGGTGCTTTAATCCATGAATTTGGCTGTGATTTTTGATCAATTAGCAAACTCATGTATAGTAGTTTAGGATCTCGACCGGATTTTGCAATTTTGCCCACCCAAGTCTGCAAAAAGGTCCCTCAAAGTTGGCCATTTTCTTATCCGAAAATACCCAATTTAATGCAAGTTTGGTCATTTTGACCCAATTTGATAGATTCAACCCGGCCCAAATTCAATTTCAACTCAATTGGAGGCCCAGATGATGATTTAAAGGCTCGAGCGAAATTTTGTGAAATTTGCAAATTGGTCCCTCAACTTTTGGAAATTGCATTTCGGCCCCAACTTGCCGTTTTAATTACAATCTGACCTCTTGGGCTTGGCTAGTCACATTCAAATCATCAGCTCCAACTTTTTTAATTAATTTTTTTATCTTTTTTTATTTTTTTTCATTTTGATTTTTTATTTGATTTTTTTATATCAAGAAAATAAATGCATTTAAAAACCATACTAAATGCCTAGGTAATCCTTATACAATAATTTAGGTGTCAACAAGTATCTAATTTAAATAGATTCATAATTACCTTATGAAGAATTTGTCATATTATATTTCATTTTATTAATCCCAGTGGGTGAAGAAAAAGAATATGTCATTTCATCCTAAATAATCATATCAATATAATAAAATTCGGCATGGGAAAAAATTATTATATTGATACATTTAATTACAATCTATGTCCTTTTTATATGTGTGATCCAAAAGCTCTTTATATATATAAACATTCACCAAATTGCAGGCAACAGCAAAATAGGAAATCCATGCTTTGCTAAGGGCGGAACAAGAAAGTCACAAAAGGGATCCTTACGGGCGCATGTGCCACAAGCACCCAATCCTCCGCGCAGGCACATGCCATGCACATGCCTTCTTCATCACGTGAGGTCATGGCACGCCACGTCTCCACCGTGACTTCCGCTGCCCATGTCTCCTCCGATTGCCCACCTAAGACTAAATGAAGTCATGGGTTTTGGAGACCACGCTGGCGTGACCACACAGGCCCAAGGATCGGCGAAAATGGCCAAGAAATCAACCAAAATCAACCGAAATCAAGCAAAACTCTACCAAACACAAACCCTAACCAATGCGACGCGCCCAATTAGTCTCCGACGATCACCGTAATGCCGAATTAACTTAAAGCTTTTCTTGTCCATGGCAGTGTGATCATATTGATCCGAAGCCGGTTTTTGCTCGAATTTAGCTAGAATAGTTAATTTCTCTCTCAGCCAGAAAAAAGCCCAGATTTTCAATTCATTCAAAAGCCCACAAACAATCATCAAGGTAGAGATATTAACATGCTTTGATATCAGCTTTTTAGAGATTTGCGAAAGACTGAAGATCTTAATTATTCATGGATAAACAAAACTCACGCATTATCAGGAATTGAATGAGGAAACGTGAAAGATTCCATAACAACCTCCAACAATTGATGAAGTTTGATTGAAAATCAGATTCGCAGAACCATAAAAGATCGAGTAAACAAGTACTTATAGTCAATTTCCCTCTCAACCTTGATGATGTTTTTTTTTTTTTTTTTTTGAGGTGTTTGGCTTAGAAGTATTTATATTCCCGTTAGCACTCCTTCAGATTACTTCTTCCATCAAGACAATTATCTTAAAATTAGGAAAACCATGCAGCTTAATGCGAACAATAAAATGTCAATGATATTAATGTGAGCAATGATAAACTAAATGTGAGATCACAATATCGATCGGTATGATAACACTTTTGTCTTCTTACATGGAGTTTTCTTGCACAGACTTGGGGACTTAAAAAAAGAATTGATGTGCTTCAAAGTATTCATTTATAATATGGATTGAATCAAATGAGATATTCATTTATAATTGAGTAAGTAAAAGGTGCTCCACAAAAATCCTTCAAAATGAAGCACGAGATATTCACCACTTTTTATCTCCTATGTCCCTCAATGAAACTTGAATTACATTTGAAATAAGGGTGCGCTAGACCCGATTCAATCTAGAAATAGGATCGAACCAACCTAAAGTAACTAATTCAAGGCCCTTTTTAAAGGAAATTGGTTCGTTTCACGTTTCCAAGGCTGGAACCATTGATTCTACCTGTGAATTGGTACAAATTGGTATCAAACTAGTTCAGCTTCCAAATTAAAATGGCTTCAAACTAATTTTGAGGGGGAAAAAATAATAATGCACCCGTCGAGAATTAGACCATGATCTTTATTATGAATAAACAGCAAAATAACAACTTTGATCAAACTATATAATTGTCTTAAGTATGGGCTTGTGTAATTTATTGGCCCAAACTCTAAAATATGGACCTTTTGGCCCACCAAGTATCACAACATCATTTGTTTATCTCAAATATTTGAGTTACAACTTGTGTAGCCAATCAATAATTTGTTGTTCAATCGAATCGCATGAACTCTATACATATACAAATTTGAGGATATTACCCATTAGTTAATCTAATCTAAATGAAAACAATGTAAAAAAAGAAAAAAACTTATGGCTAGGTATCGAACTTAGGATTTCTCTCCCTTGCTCCTTCAAATCCCAAATATCGGGCAATATTGTTTAGCATTAAACAGCAACTCCAAAATCAATTCGGCACAAATACCAACTGTTGATGACTAATTCGATTGGAATTGACTCATTATGCATTCGTTAGCATTTTTATATTTAACGAATTAGCAAATAAACGGCACAAATAAGCAAGCATTGGATATTCAAGTTGAGATGAAGATGGGTGTTAAAAAATTCACGTTGATTTTGATTTAAGGAAATTAGTTTCATTCCAATAGTTGTGATTTGTCTACGGGTAAAGGATCTCCACCCATAAGAATCCACTTGGAAGAAATAGTGTGTTAGGGAAAGAAAAAAGACTCGATTACCATGGAGATTTCATAAACCATGCATTATTTATTGGCAAACACACACTTCATTACCTCCCTTATTCTCCCCTAAGAAAATAGCTGTAATAAAAAGGACTATGGTGGACAATTGAAAAATGTCATCATTATGCTTTGTCAGAGGTGGAACCATGCCTCCCGTCCTCGATTCTTGAGTGTCGCACGAGTCTTCATTAGTTAGAATTGCAGACGCCCTAAGATTCACCTCATGGTAACGTTTCGCCTGGTAATGTGGGGGTATAATCTTCGCCTTCAGCAAGAGCATAATATTCTAAGCATAACGAGAGAGCTTTGAGTAGGCGTGGTTCCCATATTTGCTTTAGTAGTTGCTTAATGTACTCGATCGTGCCTATAACATTGGCTTGTAACAACTTAAGCCCAATTAGCCCTAGTCCCTCAACATCCACCTTATGGCTCTCTCGGGTCGACTCGAGGACTTCACGCAAAAATCGAACTTAAAATTTGGGTTAGTGGCTGCAATCTTCTTGCAAGTGTCCTGAACGATATCATTTGCGAGATTGGACATGGGGGAAGAGTATGAGGAAATGGATCAAGAATAGGGAAGAGATTGAGAAAGTACGATTCATTTTCTTATCACGAAGATGGAGATTCTCACGTAATTCTCTTTTGAAGGCAGAGTATTTATACTAAAAGTACTTGTCATGTTACACATTGGCAAAATTTGATATATGGTATTCTACCAAATCAAATCAATTATTAAATAGTATATAAGGATAAATATCATGGAAGAGACTAATCAATTAGGCAATCGTGTAGGAGTATGAGAGGATGACCTAAATTGCAGCCATCAATACTAGAAATCCAAATAATGTTCAAATTAATGCCGATTCTCTTATAAGATTGCCAAATCGACCTACCTCGGCATTAATTACCAGAATTCCAAATTATGTCTTAATAAAGCTGGATTCTTCAATAAACATTGGCACAATTTCATATATGGTATTATATCAAATCAAATTAATTATTAAACAGTATATAAGGATAAAAATCATGAAACAGGCTAGTCAATTACGCAATCATGTAGGAGTATGATAAGATGACCTAAATTGTAGCCATAAATACTAGAATTCCAAATCATGTTCAAATTAATGCCGATTCTCCGATAACATTGTCAAATTGACTTACCTTGGCATTAATTACAATAAATCAAATTATGTCTTAATAAAGCTGGATTCTTCAATAAACATCAACCATAATTGCCTGAAATCCGAATAATATCTTAACAATGGCTTGAAGTGGTCATGGCAATTTCAAATAAGGACCCACTCATTGTCCAGCCAAATATTCCGGTTAGTCGAGGACATTTTCGTCCCAAGACTTTTTTTTTTATTTCTTTCTCTTCTTACTTTTTTTTTTGATGACCCTAGAACCCCCTTACAGCCGGAAGCCAGTGAGGTAAACCAGGGGCAGCGCTAACCCAGGACCCACCCCCTCCCAGATGAGAGTGAGAGCGCGAAGCCAATGCTGCCGCTGCGGGCGGTGGTCTTTCTCTTCTTACTGTTCATCTTCTTGAAAGAGACAAAGATCCTATCGAGGCTAAGAAAGCAACCTAAAAGGGGGTTGAATAGGTTGACTATTGATAGATTAAAACTTTTTGCATAATATCAACGAATCAGCTCTCAAGATGGTATTCCAAACAAATTAGTATGTGTGATGCTAGTAAGCAAATCATAGTAGAATAAATAGATCACATGATGATATATAGTAGTTCTTCTTATGACCAAGTCTACGTTTACTCTTAGACAAACGGCCTTAACAGCAGTTGGATTCCACTAGTAATTAGCAATGCAAGTTACAATTGACTGGTGTAGTTCTCTTCACTTGGTAGATCACTTTATTGAGATACAATAACACTATATTTACTCTTATATTGTTGACTATAAGCTATTATAATGCTAAACAAAATATAGAGAAGTTTGCAAATTAGGAACGATAAAGATCTCTAACTCAGAAGACACTAAGAATATTTCACATATTCTATTCTTGTGACTAACCCTCTTCATGGCTTCACTACTGCTTATATACTTTAGGTCTTTAATATATCCATTAGTTACAATCGCTCACTCTTGAGTGTTTCCCACCTCTATAATTTGCACCCAAAATCTACAGCGTTTAGCCTCACACTATTACTCAATAAATTACACAGATCCTCCATGTGTTCAGAGAGCTCTTTGAATATGTATAAAGGTATAAAGGAGAGCTCTTCCCACCGCTAACATCTCCTGCTTTCATTTCACTCTTTTATGCCCATATACATACTGAGGTCTACTGTGCATTTGCCGGGACGGAGAGACGACAAGTCACATGCTTCAATTTCACTTGCAGTAGTTTTTGGGTCCCCTTATTTAATGCAAAGATTTGTGAAGGCCCTTTTTCGGCTGAAGCAAAACTCTCTTCTCTGCACTCATGCGAATTCACGATTATGTAGCTAACGCAAGGAGACAAAAGACACAAGCTCGCTTACTTTCCTTATCCCCTTCTTGCCATCCTCAGTTTTAGCCGAACAAGGGAGCTCGTAGTGTGGCCGAACGAGAACAACCAGATGCGTCCACAATGAGAATCACAAAAGTCCAAGACAGAGAACAGCTCTGTCCATTTCCCGTGAGGTGACCTTCAGAAAGCTGTATTTTGGGATTTCTTTGCTCGTAGAGTTGGCAAATAACTCTGGCCAACTTGGACCCTTCCGAGAACATTCTTATGTCACGAACCAATCTACATCCTCCAATTCGCAGCAAATATTATCCACAGGCTCAAACTCAAGACATATATTTTAGCAACAACCGTCATGGTTTGGTCTAGAGAAAGATGTTAGGGATCAAAATGGACGTTATCATTTCTGGATACTTGAATTAAAGGAAAGTGGACCTAATATTGAGCTCACAGGTAAAAGGGAGATTGTTGAAATAAAAATGTAAGTCATGTTAGAAAAACCCCATATCAGAAAATTAGTGCGGTGTGAAGCAGATAATATATTATAGTAAGACCAGCAATCTCAAATTATGTCACCACATTCTCATTTCTATCCATTTACTTAAGTCAATGTTTTTTGGCCAATAAAAATATTCCAGTTAGCATCACACACAATCAGTTACAAGTAAAGTGGAAAAGGGATTTGAAGAATTTATGTATATTTCAGTTTATATATTAATGAAGAATATATTAGTCTATTTATAGGTTTTATTTTATAACCTATTCTAAGATAATATCTCAATTAAGATATGTGTAATCAAAGGAAGATATATGTGCAATTTTAAGAGATACAAATAATTAACATAAATATCATAATAATCTCTAACATAAAAAAAATAAAAAATAAAAAGATATCCTAGAAAAATCCCTAATTATCTCTAACATCCCTTCTCAAGCTCTAAAATCAAGTGAAATGGTTCCACAAAAACTTATTTCTTCATGAAATCAGAACTCAGTGGATCCAAGGTGGGACAGTGCGTGGTGGCTCATAAGAAGATTACCAAAGCTATAACTACGGCATCAAAGCCATCCGGCATGGTAAGGTACATAATTTATATTAAGGCTAGATCATAAAAAGAGAATGTCGAAGTTGGATCAAAATTGGGAAACATTGTGTTTGTGGATGACGGTATTGGAATAATCATAATTACCGGAAGTAAAAGTGTTTTTTCATGGCCAAATTTAGATCCGCATAAAAGTCGACTCGATGACCAATTAAAAGACCATACCATGTTTTTAATGACCAAATCTTTAGAGTAATCAAGAAAGAAATGCATGATAATTTATTTATTTTTTATTGGAGGGGTACTCAAGATGGAAAAGTAAGGCAACTTAATTTCCTAGAACTATCCTATGGCTGATTGAAACTTAAGTCAACCCAATTAGTTGATCTTAAACAGTTCCATCTGCTGACAAATTCTCCCCATAGGATTCCTAAAACATTAAACAAAAAGAATATCTATCAAACAGCGACTTAAGGCTCGATAATCTCGTGATCAACCCCATCCCTGGAAAGTTGGGGCAGCTCTGACGATTAGTCAGAAAAGCACCGATTTTCCGTACCATAAGCGTCACTAAACCTAGCAGCTTCTTTCGTCACCCTACACAGGATCATAGCCTAGGACGGTTTCAGGATAGAGAATTCAACCCAGGACACCAACTTGGACATGACGGTTTTTGCCCATGACAAATTAATCTTATGATTAAATTTGCCTTTGGATTGCTTTTAAAAGAATGCAATGATACTGATTTTACGAATAGTCCGATTCTTTCAGTTCATATAATTATTACATGAAGTGGGTCCAGATCATGAACGCAAGAATTAGAGAAAATGGTTGTATTTCTAATATGAGGCAGTAAAACAAGCACGGAGAGGTCCGTGTTTAGTTCGCGGGATACTTTTCCCTTTAGATTACACGTACAAGTAGACACACGCATGCTAATAATCTCTCGAATCTTGTGTCTCAACTATTTTTGGTGACAAATCACTTTCCATGACACTGCGGGCACATTGAATCGCCAAGCAGTTGCTCTACATTCAATTCTGACCTCTCGGTCTTTTGTCAATCTGGCTTTGGGGTTATCAGAACACCCTTTTTGTTCATTCCAAGCGATAGTTCTATAGAGTGCGACATCAATGGCACTGTTTACTTCATTTTTATAAATCCTACCATTGTTTTCCAGAACTACAACATTTGTGCAAGAAACCGTCCTAACAAGGTCAATATTGTCATTGCATAGGGCCAGACTAACCCCAATCATAATAACCACATCTCCGCCCATAACTATATAGTCATTGCAGCTTCAGACTTGGCATCAGTTTAAAGTTCCGTGAAGACGTCCCTGTAGAGGCCTTGAAGAATTAAAAACTATTTTCATGAAAACTTAGCTTGATAATCTAATTGACTCAGCCAGACTGCAGGATAGTGACCTTGCCCTTAAAGACTCTTTACTATGGAAAGTATATGAAAATGGGCCCCAAGTGATCGACCAAAATAGGGTCCTTGGTAGAACCGTTAAACGGGTGGGTCGGGTCATAAATGGCTTGACCCAAATTGACACATTTAACCCGTTTATGACCAATTTATTGCAATGTAAAAAATTTTACCCATACCTGACCCAACCCATACCCAAATCAAGCCCGACTTATTTAAATAAACTTAAGAAAACTTATTTCTTATATATATATATATATATATAGCAGCCGACCACGGGCGAGCCTCGAGCTCGCCTAGCTCGCCGACACTGGCGAGCTCAAGGCTTGCCAAATTCGGCGAGCTCGAGCTCGCCCAATGCCGGTGAGCTCGAGCCTTGCCGGACGTCCACGAGTCCTCCACCTTGCCGGATCTAGTGAGGCTTGAGCCTCGCCTCG
This sequence comes from Eucalyptus decipiens, assembly GCA_014182575.1. NCBI lineage: Eukaryota > Viridiplantae > Streptophyta > Magnoliopsida > Myrtales > Myrtaceae > Eucalyptus > Eucalyptus decipiens. The sequence goes on along the minus strand of CM024614.1, from coordinate 13,058,861 downwards.
CCTCGAGCTCGCCCCTAGCGGAGGCTCGAGCCTCGCCGGCGTCGGGTGAGCTCGAGCTCGCCCCTCGCCGGATCTAGCGAGGCTCGAGCCTTGCCAAATCCAGCAAGCTCAAGGCTCACTTGGCCGGCGCCCGAAGGAATAAGAAAGAAAGAAAAAAATAAAAAGGAAAGAAAAATAAAATAATTATAATTTCCGTTTTTATAAAAAAAAAAATATTTTTGTAAAGTTAAAGAGAGAAGATATAGCTGAGAGATTGTGAGGTTTTCGGTGAAAATGGGTTCTAAATCCAACCCATTTAAGACCCACTTAAAACCCACTTAAGACCCACTTATCTTAAATCTTTACTCGTTAAACCCATTTAACTAACTTTTTCATAAAACAAGTGACCCATATATGACCCATTTATGATTTAAATGGGTCATATATGGGTCTATGACCCATTTTGCCACGTCTAGTCCTTGGGTAAGTCACCATCATCACAAGCATGATGGAGGTTTCGAAATTCACTATCGGGAACTTCATTGCCGGTAGCTCTTGGTTGCCCGCCACTGGCGTGTCTTACACCTCTGTGGGTTAAAAATTCATCAATTTTATTGGAAGTTATAGCGGGCACTCTCTAGTCCAATTCTGTTTTCTTTCCCCGCTTCTTTGCTGCAAGGAAGTAATTTTATTGCTCAAGCAAAGAATATCTCAGATTGTTTAAAAACTCCGAATTCAAAGAACAATAAAAAAGTTGACAAAACCATAAAATTCTTTTAATTTTCGGCATCAATTTTCATTTCAACTAATAGCCTATCTTAACATCGTGAACAAATCGAATTCTTTCAAGCGATTGGCATCCGTGTCTCTCGTCCATGGATCGTCAAATTATCAAACTTTCTGAACAGGATTGCGCCTTCTGCGTTGTACCACCCGGTAAGCCTGAAGTAGCCTACAACAGTCAACTGTTTCATGCTTTTGTTCCACAACTAGCACTTGAAATTGACTACTAGTTCTCCATTTTTAGCAGCTATTGAACACAAATAGTCAGGCCTGATTGGCATATCACCTTCATATTTCGCCCTGACTTTGGCCTAGTACAGCAACCACTTCTAATAGCTTTTCTCAACTTTAGATCGGATTTAGTATTGCAGCATCAAGAACACAAATCTTCTTAATAATTCTCTAAGAGGCAACATCACGACTTATCTGTTCCTTGCAAGACCTTATTTTCATTAATGGGAACAGTCTAGTTAGCTAAGAATTCTGGGATTGAATCCTCCTCGGTTCAATAGTCTCCAAGAAAGCTTGCCGAAAACCAGCAGAAACCCCCCAATGCCCCCATATATAAGACAGGACAGAACACCCGAGTTGAAAAGAGCAAGTTCAGGAAAATTTTTTTGCTTCAGTATCTCCCACTACTGCGCTCTATAGCTCTGTCTTGCCGAGGATTCGACTTCGAATTAGATGAGGCATAAAATGGATTAAGATGATCAAGCTAATCCAGAACCAAGGAAAAGTTCCCCTCTCCTGGAAAAACCGTCGTTGAAAAGCGTTGGCAAGATAGAGGCGAGTTAATGCAACTGTTCGCCTCAAGAAGAGTGATCATGTCTGATAGGAAATAAGTCGGTTTGCATTGACCGAAAGCAGTCGAACGGAAGTTCTTTTGGAGTGTCTGACCTCTTTCCGGTGGAAGGCATAGGCTTGGCTGGCGTGCTCAGCGGCGGTGGAGAGGAAGTTGCGAGTGTGCGCTGTTCTTGGAGTGTCTGCAAGTACGGAGTGTTTCGGTAGACGAAGAAGAAGCGTGGAACTTACCGATGAAGACAAAATTGACCTGCTTGTCCCACCCAGGGAATGTTTGATTTTCCCCAGATGACTAGACAAAGAGTTTCTGCTGCACTTTCTGGAGGCCGAATTGACCTTCGAGATCCCTCCTTCTCTCGACCGGTCGCGCAACAATGCGGAGTGTTCCTGGAGTCCAAGAAGCTGCCCGTGAAGACCCCCCGAGTCGTCGGAGTCAAAGTCCGAGCTACAGAGAAGTCACCTCGCGCACGGAATCGACTGACACATCCACATGCACGGGCATGTACGTGGAAATTAATAACATTAAATCACGCAATCATTGAATTATTCTATCAAAAGGACAACAAAAGAAGCATAGGAGCGTTCTCGGGAGACGTTCATACGCCTTTTTGCTTATGGTCGTCTTGGAGAAATTAAATATTTTAAGCACGAGCTATGAACCATCCGATCTGATTCTCTGGAAATTCCAAAGGGGCAGTTCACTGCGCATAGCTGGACAATTTAATCCCATAGATTCACAAAAGTAACATTTGTGCCCGTTGCGTCAACGACGTGTTCCACAACACCTTTTTCGCAACCAATTGGTTATTCTATGATATTGAAACGCAAGTTCCATGGAAGGTGGTGTAGCTGCTTCTCTCTTGTCACTGTTGTATGCCCTCACTTCTACATAAAGGGGCGAACCCAAGGCAACCGAACCACCCCAGTTCAACATCACCGATCTCAACTTCTCTCACTTAATTCCACTTGGCAATACGCAAATCCATCAAAATGGGTTTTCATCAGGTGATGATCCTTATCTTTTTCCCTCTTTCGCTATCTCAAACCATCTCTAGCTCTTCCTCTAGCGTTGTAAAATCATGGTGTGGCAAAATGCGACGTGTGGACCCTCGGAGTGCCACAACTTTGCACAAAGAGACACTTAAGTGCCATAACTTACGAAAAGCACACTTAAGTGCCAAAATCGGAGCAAAATGGATCACTTGAGTGCCAATCCGGCCAAAATCCGACCAAATTGCATACGTGGCATTTTCCGGCAATTTTCGGCGACTTCTTTTACTGATGTGGCAAATGTTTCTTAAAAAAAAAAGCCTACGTGGACGACAAAAACGACGTCGTCCATCCACATTGAGTGCGCTAACCTAAACGACGTCGTTTAGGTCATTGTGCGTTGACCTAAACACCGTTCCTCCCCGTCCGTGTTCACAATAGATCTCAGGCCCTTCTCTCTGTTGCCATTCACGCCCAGAGCTGGTCATCGGTCGCCGTCGTCAGTCGCCATTGTTGGTCGCCGTCGCTGCTCATCGCTCACCATTGTTGGTCATCGTCACCGCTCACCATCGTTGGTCGTCGTCACCACTCACCATCGTCGCTCGTCCAGGTTCGACCCCTTTTCCCCCTCCCCTGTGATGAAATTAGGGCTCGATTATTTTATTATAGCTCTGATGGAATTTATGTTGATACACTTCAACTGAAACTTGCTGACATCACACAAAGAGACCAGATTTCTCATTATTTTCGTGAATTTTTCTTTCAAGCCAATGTCAGAGTATGCTTTGATTGTTGAGTCACTGGCTATGCATCTCCTTAAGAGCATCCTAATAAAGCAGGTGACTAATGCATCTCCAAGAAAAAAAATTAAGTTCTTGAACCACCCTGCTTGTGAGACTGTATAAGGTATGTCCTTGAACCACCCTGCTTGTGAGGCTGTATAGGGTATGTCGTTGAACCACCCTACTTGTGAGGCTGTATAGAGTATGTTTATCAATCCAAAATCTTGAATGAGAACATAACAATTGTAGCTAGAATTTTATTGGTAAAGTTACAAACTAAGAAAAAGTTTCAAGCAAGAAGAATAAGAACTTGAAAGGGTATTGAAGCATGTTTTGGTGAAGCTATTTCTTGGAATTGGCTTTGCAACTTACGTCAGTCTTCTTTGAGAAAGGTATTGCCTGCTTGTCCAAATTTGTTATGGGTTAGGATAGTCTAAGACTTTGGAGTGATCTATTTGTGCTTCATTTTCTCTTTGTTTTTCTTTAGCTTTAGCGACATAAAATGCTTCCAAGTTTAGTTGTTCTAATTTTAGTTTAAACTTCTAAAGGAATTTGTAAGAGTTAGTGGCTGTGATTTGATTAAGTTGATGTCAGAGTATGCTTTGATTTGCTTAAGTTGATGTACCTTCTCTCACATCGCAAGTTTAGTGCAGTAGACAAAATTGCTTGGGCTGTGATTGTTGTGGGGACCTCTGTTTTTTGTTAATATTTTAAGGGAAAGGAAGGAAAATAATTAAAGTGCCGACCTCTTTTTTGGCTGTCATGTAAGGCCATATTGTCAATGTGGGGACCTCTATTTACTAAAGTCCATGGGAGTGGGGGGACTCCCATGTGCAATTGTCTAGTGGTCCCAAAAACTAATGATTCTTTTTCTTGTTCTTGGTGCAGTAATGGCTCATGACAAGGATTATGTCACTGTCATAGTTTGCTACGATGGGGAATTTGTGATTGGGGAGGATGAGTGGGAGTATGAGGGTGGAAATGAGGGCACAATCTTTGTGGATATAAAGAATGCATCTTATATAGGATTTCTTAGGGATATAAAGACTTATTTGCCTTGTAAAGTTCAGAAGCTGCTGTATTGTATTCCTGGGAAAGACTTAAGAGATGGTTTGAGATGGTTAGAAGATGATAATGGTCTTAAGGACATTTTATACCATTATCTTCATGGTGAATAGGTAAAAATATTTGTCGAGTACAATAGTGAAAATGAGGATGAAGATGATGATGGAGAAAGCGCCGAAGTAGGATAAGAAGGAGATGGTATTCAAGGTAGTACTGACGTTAGAGTCAAAAGAGGGTAGGATAGATATGATGGACATGAGAGAAGCGCAGTTGCAGTTCACCAAAGTGATGATGACATAGGTGATGTCATAATCTCTGGATTAGATTGGGAAGTAGCTGAATCAACTGATGATGATGATGGAGGGTTGCCTGCTGAAAATTTTATAAGTGATGACGATGACGAGGAGCTTGTACAGTCAATAATACAACGAAGGGATTTTTTGACAGCTAAGTTTGCAGCTTTGCAAGTAGCTGATGAAGTTCCAAACAGATCCGAAGGCCCTATAGATGCTGGTGCTGCTGGCGAGGAGACTGACTATGAAGAAAGCGTCAAGAGTGCTACTTCCCAGCAGGATGAGCTTGAAGAAGATGAAGGACTTGTGCATAAAAGGAAAAGGAAAAGTAAGTTTCCTTCTTATGATCCATCCGCTGCCTCTCCAACTTTGTCGGTAGGCATGAAATTTCATGATGCGAAACAATTTAGAGAAGCTATACTAAAGAACTCCATTGCTACACAGAAGAACATTGACTTCATTAGAAACACTAAGACCTTTGTAAGAGCTAGGTGTTCGTAGCAAAATTGTCCATGGAAGATCTATGGCGCATTTGTTAGGAGAAGTGGATCTTTCCAAATTAGAGCCTACCAAGAGGAACATACTTGTTCCATTAATTTTGAGAATAAAAGGGTAACAAGTGCATGGTTGTCGAAACACTTCTTTGAATTGATTAAGCTGATGCCTCAGATAAATACTACTCAGTTCAGGATGATGGTGAAAGAGTAGGTAGGCATCAATATATCCAAGAATCAATGTAAAAGATCGAAGCAAAAGGTAATGAAGATACTCATTGGTCAATATAGCGGTGAATATGGACAGTTGTCGGACTATGCTTGGGAGTGTAGGCTGCAAAATCCTGGAAGTAGAGTGTATATAGAGGTCGTGGAGAGACCACTTCCTAATATTGGGACGAAGTTTGATAAATTCTAGGTTTGCTTCGATGCATGCAAACGGGGATTTTTATCTGGTTGTAGACGGATTATAGGATTGGACATGTGTTTTTTGAAGGGCTTGTGCAAGGGAGAATTGCTGGCCGCAATTGGAAGAGATGCAAACAACCAAATGTTTCCCCTAGCTTGGGCTGTTGTGAAGGTAGAGAACAAGGACAATTGGTCCTAGTTCCTCAAAAATTTGATGACTAATTTAGAGATAACAAATGGGGCAGGTTGGACGTTCATGAGCGACCAACAAAAGATAATGTTTACTTTTTAAAAAATTTGGTCACTTGTTTGCTTTTTGATATCAATATGTTATTTGCTTACATTTTTTATACTTTGAATTATTGCAGGGACTGGTTCCAGCAATGGTTGAGTTGTTGCCTTATACTGAACATCAAATGTGCGCACGGCACATATACGCAAATTGGGCAAAGATCTATAAATGGGACAAGTTGCAGTCGCAATTTTGGCAGCTAGCAAATAGCACGAATATGGCTGACTTTAGGATGGACAAAGAAGGTATGCTTCAATTGACAAAAGATGGTTATGATGCACTGTCCCAAACAAACCCGAAGCATTGGTGTAGGGCATTCTTCAGCGATGAATTCAAGTGCGATAACATTGATAACAACATCTGCGAAGCATTCAATGGGAGGATAATAGATGCCAAATGCAAACCAATTATCTCGATGCTTGAAGACATATGGGTTTTGGTCATGACTCGGCTGCATAGACAAAGAGATTAGACTACAAAGTGGACTAAGCAATTTGGTCCTAGGATTGCTAAGAAATTGGATGACAACTTGGCTGCAAGTAGGTATTGTCATCCCATTTGGAATGGGGATGAAGGATATGAGATAATGAAGGGTTCCGATAAGTATGTTGTCCATTTAGGTACGATGAAGTATTCATGTAGAGCATGGCAACTAAGTGAAATTCCTTGTGCATATGCCATATATGCAATTCAATTGAAGGGCCACAACACAGAAGACTACCTTGATGATTAGTACAAAAAACCGAAATATCTTGCTTCATATCAATTCATGTTGCAACCAATTAGAAGTAGTAAGTTCTAGGAGCCAACAGATCACGAAGCACCTCAACCTTTGCCACTAAAAAAGCGAATGGGAAGACCAAAGCGAAAACGAAAAATGACAGAGGGAGAGGAGTCATGTCACCGAAGGATGAATAGGACAGGTGTACCGATAAAGTGCTCTTTTTGCCACATAGTAGGGCACAATATTAAGAGTTGTTAATTAAAGAAGTAGCAGGAACAATTGAGGCCAGCCGAAGGGCCTAGTGAAGGGACAGTTGGAGAAGGAGAAACAGAAAGGCGAAGTGAGTCGACTGCTCTTCAGTCAACGACAATAAACCCAATAAGTCATGACAATTGTGTTTATGTTGCTTTATGGTTTGTTACGAATATGTATATAGATATAAGTGACATGTATGTGATGTTTTTTTTGTCTTTGTTAGGTCACCATGACACGTGAAGAATTGGCCGAAGCCCCTGCTGTACCTGAAACTGAAGGGCCTGTCCAAAGAAGGGAAGGTAGAAGACAGCCAGCTGCAGGATTGGCTGAAGCAAGAGGGCCAGTTAAGTCGACTGTTCTTCAGCAACAACAAAGAAAAAAATACCCAGTAAGTTCAATGATTTGAGTTTACTTTTCATTTACATTCTAATATGGCCTGATATTATATTTATGATGTCCTTTGCCTTTTTCTCAGGTTCGAATAAGGCAAGCTAGAGCTCAGCTGCCAATAGAGGGGCCAGCTGAAGGGTTACCACAAGATCCATCACCAAGGTCATCACAAAGGCTACTAGAAGGGTCATCACAAGGGCCATCACCAAAGCCAACCGAAGGTGTCACTGAAGCTGAAGGCCTAACTAGAAAAGCAACCAAAAGAAAGCCAAATGAAGAGCCACCTACAAGAAGGCCATCTACAAGATGCCTAGCTGAAAAATTGGCCGAATAAGCCCCTGCTGTAGCTGAACAGCCACAAGAGCCCAAGAAATCACATGCGAGAAAAAGAGGCAACCAATCACAAGTACCTGAAAGTGATGCTCCCCTTCGAACAAGAGGGGCTCTTGAAAAGAGGCTAAAACAATATGGTTATGGCCTTTATACAGATGAACGTTCTGGAACAGTCATTCTTAATGTAAGTTTTATAGATTGCATTTAATTTAATTTATAGTATAAATTTTTTTGATAATTGAGTTTTATTTTTTGAAGCCCGAGAGAAGTTCGAGGTTCTTCTCTCAAGACCCAACTCAAGAATCAACGGCTGCACTAACAAAGAATAAGACATTGCCTGCGCCAACAAGAAAGAAGAGTAAGAAGAATCCAGTTACAAGTCCATCCGAATCAGTTCAGCCTATAACAGTTGCAGCTCATTCTGAATCAATTTAGCCTAGGACAATTGCGGCTCCATCAGACTCAACACATCCCAACACAAATGAAGAAGAAGTTTCACGTCCAGTTAGAAAAAGTGCAAGGATTATGAATCAAGTGCAAGGTCCATCAAAACGAGCACAAATAGGAGGCATTGTGCATATTGATTGATGAAATAGGATGTAATATGGTTTGTAGAGCTGAGGAGTCAATTGTAAACACATGTAGATGTTTTTTTTTTTTTTATTTTATAATAGTTTGTCATTGAGTTAGTTGAGTTTGTGAGACTTCATTTGTCATTGAGTTTGTGAGACTTCATTTCAAAATCAATGGAACGGTTGTTGCTTGTCATTTTTGGCATGCCTTTTTCATTTTTTTTAATGTTGTTTTTGCTTTTACTTATTACTGCTTCTGGTGGTGGATATGTGGTGGTGACTGGGGTGCTCGTGTGGCTAGTGGTGGCGGCTAGTGAAGCCAGGTGGTGGCGGGTTAGGTTGGAGGTTTTTGCTACACCTGATGCAAGATGTAAGTGTGCAATATGCATAGCTTGCACCAGGTAGAGCTAGTGCAAGCTGGTGTAAGACACCTTACACTAGCAACTTATGCAACAACCTACCACTAGCATAGTGGTGGCTGGTGGTGGCTCAAGTGGATGCCTGAGATGCTTGGTGTGGCTGGTGGTGATGATGGCTGGAGGCCGATGGTGGCCAGTGGTGGGCGGTGGTGGTAGCTGGTAGTAACCGATGTGTACAAAAAAAATGGCACTTAACTGATCACATTCTAAAAAACTTAGCATTAAGTGTTCACTTTTAACAACAAGTGGCACTTAAGTGATCCTTTTAATAATAACTTGACACTTAAATGACTTTTTTTTTTTTTATCACGACCGGCACTTAAGTGATCATTAGATACAACTTATAGCACTTGAGTAATCACTCATGTCTTTCTATGTATATGGTGGTTTGCAACAAAACAAACAGAAGCTGTTGGTTTATATATTTGCTACTTTGGTTTACATTCAATTCAAGTAAAATAGTCACCACAACACATTGACCTAATATACATTCCATCATCACCGATTTATATTTGAGAATAAGCAAAAACATTGTACAAACAGTATTTATCGAAATCATTCATTCATTCATTTAAAACAAGTACATTTATCCACACATTTACAACTATGGCAGTCGAAGAAACTTCTTCTCATCTTCCAGTACTTTACATTTCATCATAAAGTAGAATAGACAAAAAAAACAGCAACACAATAAACGCTTGGTAACACTTCCGTTCAATTTTCATTTTGAAACTTCGTTCTTCAAATGGTTAACAAAAGATGCTTGAGCTTGAGCTTGCATTGAGTCAATATCGTCCAAGTCGTCCACAAGCGTAGATGGAGGATGATGACATCCATCAAGTAGGTCGTCCACAAGGTGAGAGAATTTCGCATCGACCCATTTGAAGTGTTTGCACTTCGAGCCTTCTCTGTATCGGGCACATCCATAAAATCTTCTCCTGGGATTCGTTCGAGTCCACAATGTTCTTCTTGGACTTGGTAACCCACAAAAACAGAAATGCTCACCTTCTCCTTCGCTTTGGCGAGAGAAATTTGAGTCGTTGTTGAAAGTCCTGCTTTCTATTTCTAATATCCGGTTGTAGAATTTGGGGCAAATTGAATTAGGGTGCAGGATTAGGGCTCTAGCACTTCAATGCCATTTTGCCCGATTTAGGGTTTTAGATTTAAGGCAAATGGGGAGATGACAGTGTTTTCGTTGATTTAAGGGCTCTATTTTGGGCCAACACCCGAAACGACGTTTCGGGTGAATTTGAGCTGACTCAGCTGTGCATAGCCATGGAATATGCATCTTGTCCTCCCATCGAGCTTACCATCACTCACTCGAAAATAACATGGGCAACCAAATATTCTAATAATAGAATAACCAGCAACGTTACCTGACCACACTTCTTTAAGAGTCCGCCATTCAATAGCAGTTGATGGGGATCTATTCACCAGGTAGCTTACCGTACTTAGCACATCAGTTAGGATTCTCCTAGTAATACCAGTACTAGAGATAATTTTTCGAGTCGTCTCTAGTAATGTTCTGCTCATCAATTCTGCAAATTGTTGTGATTTATTTGCACTAGTATAATGTTTCACTATGCCCTTTTTCATGCAACATTTATTTACCAGCTCTGAGCAAAACTCCATGCTATTGTCAGTCTGCACATGCTTGATCGACTTACCATTCTCCATCTCGATTAAAGCTCTTGACCACGAGATCCTGACACCAACATCAAACTTGTGCCTTGGCACAAACACCCAAGTCTTCCTCGAGCAGTCAATAAACTCTCGAACAGATGCATCCGACGTCTCCGCAACGAAATTTGTCATTGTCTCACCTTGAAATTTATACAAGCCATCGTGCTTGATTCCTTTCATAATTACCAAGGCACCTCGAACAACCTTCAGAACTCTACATTTTAAAGAATACCTGCAACCAGCTGAATCTAGGATACCCAAGGAAATTAAGTTCTTTTTCAACTCTGGAACATGTCTTAGGGTGCGTTTGGTTCAACTTTTGGGGAAAGCCTTTGAGGTAATGCAAAGACCGTTTGGTAAACTATAATTGAAAAATGCCTTGAAAAGTAACTTTGGAGAAATGTTGTTTGGTAAACATATATTTGGAAAGTCATTTACTATGACCAATTTAAGTTTTTTTTCATTTTTTTTAAATTGAAGAAAACACAATGATTGTAACTTTTCTATTTGTGTGTTAAGAATAACGTATTTAAGACATTAACAAATTTACAAACCAAAAAATACATTAAGGTAGATTTTTCGCAATTAAAAAGAAAGTAATTTCATTATAATAAGCATGGTCACATATATTTTGAGGAAAAAAAATGTTATCCTTAAATATTTCATGCACATTCCTGGACGATTCCAAGTGATAGCAACCGCCAACATTCTCATGTCATCATCTAACAGGAAACGGATGCTCGAAAAATCAAATTTATGCATTAATCGATGTGCAACAACATAAGTGTTTGACATACATCAACATATTAGTTTGAAAAATAAAAGCCACAATCTGCAGTACAATTGACATGCATCAACCCATATGTCTTAGGAGCAATCCCTCGTAAAAAAAGCACCAACCAAGTAGAACCAACATGTTTTAGCAATGGTCACTATACAGTAGTGTTACTCGGTACAACCACATTTAATGTTTGTCTCACTTTTTCAGTTTCGAGACTTCAACTTGCATATTGTTGTTCGTGTTCACCATATGCTCAATCCTTTCCACTTTCCAGCAACATACTGTGCAGAGACTTGAACTAGTGGTGAGTTGATACCTTGAAGAGCCATCCAAGCAATTTCCTTCTCCCATCTTTCTTTAATCCCACCAAGCAAAAGAATCTTTCCAAATAACATTAGATCCAGTTAGACTAGTATCGAATCTAAAAATACAGCCTTATCATCATTTTCATATTGCATCAGAGGCTCATAAATTTGCTGTAGGATGACTGCCTAAAAGGTATAGGTTAATATTCTCGGTGATATCTTCCAGCTTGATGTGATAGCATTTTGATTGTAATGCCAAGGAATGGGTCTCGAACAACAACACCAGCATCATGAACGCAGGGAAGGAAACCGAATTTTGGTATTGAATGCATCTGCAGACCACTAGTTTTATCCCAAGAGATGTGTGAACCACACCAAGCACTTCAAGCACCGCGTAAACAGGCCAAGACCTCCACCCCCATACTCTGGAAATCCTATTTAAAAATCAAACCATGGTCAGCAATGGAAAGAGGGCTGCACAAGAGAACAGGTAACATTTGAAATAACAGAGGAACTATTTGTCCTTTCAGCACTTTCCTTAACGAGTTCTCACTCGTGATCCTCCATGAGGAGGTCCTGCATATTAATAATAACCCCAAAGGCTGATGCATGCTCAACTACAAAAGCAATATGAAGATTGAGAATGGGTGGAGATCCATGAAACATTGATTTCGATGAGGAAAATGTGAGGGCTTTGAGGATTTGGAACGAGTCAATTACGACGTAGAAAAACAAAAATGCACACATTGACGTTAGAAAAAGTTGCACAGGAACGCAACATGCAAAAATTGTATTACTTTAACGACTTCAAAGACCTCTTCAACAAGCTTTCCAGCATCAATCTGAATAAAAGCCAATATAGATAAACAATTAAATGAAATCCGATCAGGCAAATAGATGTACAGAATTTCAACATATTTAGAGATTTCCTTGTTGGACGCAAATTGCGCAACCCAAGATCTCCATAACCAGAACAAGAACATGCATAATTGAGTAGAAAGATTAACGCACCTGTTTTGGCATCCATCGAACATAAAGCGGAAGCATAAAAAGGATTACCAACATATATCAAGGGGATCCACGCATCTAGTCATTCTCCTCTATTGCCCTCCGTATCACTGGCTCAATGAGGCGGCCCCCCTCACGTGCAGCGTTAGGTAAACGCCCCTTAGGTGAGGATACATGTGAGAATTAGGGTTAGAGGATAGACTTGAGCACTATTTATAGAGTTTCCAACCGAGTCCCCCTCATTATGGGCCGGCTCAACTCGGCCCACACTAGCCAACCCATATTAGACTAATTAAGAAACCTTCTATCTCACCTTAGACCAACCATGTTTTACGGTAGCCGTAAAAACAGTAAATTACAATATCAATTAATTTAGTCCACATCAGGAAAAACTCTTACATTCTCCCACTTGGACTATATTAATTGAAATCGTACTGTATGTGTGCACATTTGGTCCCGAGATAATTCTTAATAGTCAATCCTATCCCATAAAGTCTTAAACACCGAATCATGGCGGTAACTGCATGTATACACACAGAGCCTTCCATGCTCACGAATGTTCTCAACTTTATTGATATGGATTCAATATGGTAGTGTGTCAAATGGATAACATCTCTCATAGGGAGATCCCATTTGTCAGTCACCATTCTCTTACCTTAGGTGTCATAAAAACTTGTGCCACTAGAGAATGCTTTATGGTTCTAATGAACCCACATATGTCTTGTCCTTATGGTTAACCTTTTTTTATGTATCACAAGACATATGCACGAGGCTAATAACCGGATGCCCGGATGCCCCTAGCCTTTACTCAAGGTTTATACAATCCCTTGAGACTTTATCAATATATATTCAACATAATAACAATACATTCAAAATATTTTATTGAATGCAAAAGTTGATACATATCAAACCGTTACAAAGTGTAACGAACACAGATGAAACCTTTATCAGAGTAAAGCCAAAATAGCACCCACTAAACAACAGTATCTGAAGATACTCCTAGCCCCATGCTAATGACATGTCACTCAAATACACATGGGCGTAGGCCTTTAGTTAGTGGATCTACAACCACATCATCTGTGAAAATATGTTATATTATAAGTCACCTTTCTGTACCGTTTCTTTATGGTCAAAAATATTTGACCACCATATATTTAGACCCCTTGAGACTTTTGTAGTAAATAAATAATACTACAAATTTGTTATCTCAATACAACCGTATGGGTCTATCCATCAAATTAAAACGATCAACTCCGTCATGAGGTTCAGGAGCCTAATAACCCAAGTAACAACCTAAAATAATGTTACTAACACTGCATACTATATAGTAGAAGATGACATAGAACTTTATTTACTGCACTTACTATTAACATAAATATGTATTCAGTTATTGATTGCATGTCATCAGAATGGCCCACAAAGTTTACATCTAAATACCCCATTAACTGCAAGAATTGTACATGTCTATAAATTAGCATATAATCTCTTGTTTTCTTTAAGTACCTTTAAATCTTCTTGGCAGTAACCTAGTGATCGCGTCCTGGATTTGATCAATATCTGCCTAGAAGTCCCGTCACAAAGACAACATTTAGTCTAGTGCAAATTCGAGCATACATTATACTTTTAAGTGCATTGACACAAGGTACATCATTTAATTAGATTTTCTCAATATCTAAATAAGGACAATGTGATAGATTTAGTCCATCACCCTTAACAACATGAGCAATTACTGGCTTGCAATGATGTATATTGAATATTTCCAATGTACAATCAGCAAATGTCCTCCGAGAAAATCTAATATAATATGGCAAAAACAATCCTTACAGACCTCAGTACAAAGGATATAAGATGTCTCAAGGTCACAACTTGTAAGCAAAACATCATGTACATAAAGTATGAGAAAAAATAAATTTCCTCCCACTGACCTTGCAGTATATTGAATTACTTTGTTCCCAATTGAACAAAATAACAACACTATGAAACTTTAATAATATTGTCTGGAAACTTGCTTAAGACCATGAATAAGACTTTTCAATCTACACATAAGTTTATTCGAAACATTTATTGCAAAATTCTCCAATTGCACAATATAGATTTTGTATCTATTTGGCGTAACTCCATATATAAATAAATAAATAAACTATTAATGCCACATTCACTCTGAAAGAATCTTTAAAAATACTAGAAAGAAATATTTATTTCTTTACTATTAACAATCCACCCCTCTTTCAGAATAAAAACTTTAGTTACCAATTTGGCTTTAAATTCCACAATCTTTCTTTGAAATTCTTTTAGTTTTGTACGCCAATTTGCAACTAATAAACTTGTGATCTTTAGACAAGTCGGTAAGTTTCCAAACATGTTTCATAGATTGTATATCGCATTTTATGGCATCTAATCACATACTTGATTGAGAATAAGAAATGACATTTATAAATATGTCATTACATCAACCATATAGTGAATATTGTAATCATGCTCTCACAAATAGACTATATAGTCTAATGGTATAACTGATCGTCTTTCCTTAACAAATCTCCTTAATAAAGCTGTAACCACTTCATTCTGCACTTGAAAGGTTTAAGAAATTTCATTATAAACTATATCAAGAATAGTACCTTGAACCTCAACAAGTTTAGTCTATGGTACAGGAGATTCCACAATTATTTGTACCACAATTGTTTATATAGGTAAAGACAAAGACACAAGAACATCCATCATACTATTATTTTTAATAGTCTCGAGAGCAAATATCCTCTATAATTACGTCAATCTTTATAAACTTTAGAGTATGTGATTCCATAATTATTGCACCTTCTTTAGGGTCATTAAATCAATATCCCTTTTGTATATGAAAAAAATTGCTTTCATAATATCAGCCTACAAAAGACCAGATAAATTAGTCTTACTAATCATACTCATCACCATGTTCAATATGGTGCATCATGCCTTTTTTGCCAAATCTTTTTGTCAGAATTTTCAGGTATAATAATTAAATTACCACCCCAGAATCTACCAAGTATTTGACAAATGACCCTTTAAGCTATTTCGCATTGTCATACTTGCCAAAATACTCATTGCCACTGTTAAACCTGACAACCTTTTAATCATATACGAGATGTATATGTCATTAGGACTTAAACACAATTTTTGCAGATGTGTCCTAATTTCAATATCAGACAAGACATAATTTCAAGCAACTAAGGCTTTCATTATCTTATAGCAGTGCAGTCCGTAGGCAAACCTCTTTTCAAGTGTTCCAGAATAGAACGCTTCATGGACAGTAAACAAATTCAATTGCTCTTTTCTCAAGCAACAAATCATATGTCCACAACTTAAAATTTGAAGCAGTAAAAACCTCAATAATAGTGGAGTTATTAATCACAGAAAAGGTGACTGAAAACCAAGCAATGTATATAATTAGCATCATGTGAGTATCGTGTAACTTGACGTACAAGTACACATCCGAGAGAGTTACATGCAAAATCACATAATCACCTTTGGGCAGAATACATGACATGCAATTGTACACTCCCCACATGATAAGGGTTATGAGAATATATTCCAATCTTCGTGAATTCATCACCTTTGGGCATATGAACCATTAGGATCGGTCACTCCTCCACCACACTATCATGTATCCCTCCATGAACTAATACACAATCACCTCCTTTGGGAGTATGACCACGCATTAAATCAGGAGACATCCCAATTATCATACGAGACCGAAATTTCTCAAACCCAATCAAGCGTGCCACTTTGGCGGTCACTACTTAATTGAATCATTGAAATTGTCTCATACCAGGGATATAAGCTTTACTCCTCACATTCACCATATACATGTGATTTTAACTTTAGTGATAGGGGCAGCATATCACCAAAATCACATATCATGTTAATTACATTGCTTTATTCATTAATAAAAATTAATCATACATATATATATAACAAACCTGAAAGACAGATTCCAATGAGATCAACAATCACAGCAACACGAGAAACTTCTCATAACAGAGAATAAAACATCTCTCATGCACCCTGATTACATATTACCATAACAACATAAAAAGAATACTGATCTAAAATATCTCTCACAAGTTAATATCAATAGCAATACAGGGTACTCCAGATTGACAAGTTTGTTGCTCATGAATTTCATATGGTAAAACATGACTCCAAGGCCAACAATTGATTTATTAACCAATTTTTAAATAACAAATTATCATTGTAATCAACCAGTGGCCTATTAATTGAGTCAAATCAGAGAACCAAATATCTAAAAATTCAACAGTAGATACTATTGCTCTGCATAAATAATGCCATACTCCCTTACCATAAAAAACAATTTAACTCGATAAACATTAACAAGTGACCAGATGAGTTCATGTACAATATGCAGTAACTTATTTGACATGCATTATCCACATTCAGCAGATGTGTTAATCGGTACAATCAGTTTGGTCACGAGTCCTTAAGTTGTCCATCATTCAAAGATTACCAGTGTGTAAAGGAGTATACTTGAGTAACAAAAATTTCATAATCTTTACTATTTCTTATCAGCTCAATACATAGCTCAAATACAATCTCATAATGATTGAATCTCATTAAGCCAGCTTCAGTTCACAATAAAGTTTGATTTTTATTGATGAATCACACCTTTATAATGATTATGTGATAATACACCTGTAACCCAACACTTATATTTCCAAAATCACAGAAAATATAAGAAAAATACGCAAAAATACACTAAAAATACACGTATTTAGGGTTTCATATGTAATTTCACATCAATAAAATCATCAAACATATAAAATAAATATACCACGAGATAGAGGATAGCCATACGAATCCAACGCCACCAGCCACGTGCCTATCCGACGCTTCACGCGCCCTCACGCGCCGCCTAAGTGCGCGGCGCGCGTTCGACGCCCAGGCGGCGCGTGGACGCGCGTGGAGGCGCGTGCGGCCTCCCCCGGCGACGCGCCGCCGACCCTCTTGCTCGCCTCGTCAAGCCCAGTCCGAATTTGTGATTTAATTTAATTTTTATTGAATAAAAAATCTCGAAAATCACAAATTAGGGCAAAAACTTTATGCGTTCAAGTTCTAGGGTTATGGAGGCTCTGATACCACATGTTGGACGCAAATTGCGCAACCCAAGATCTCCACAACCAGAACAAGAACATGCATAATTGAGTAGAAAGATTAACGCACCTGTTTTGGGATCCATCGAACATAAAGCGGAAGCATAAAAAGGATTACCCACATATATCAATGGGATCCACGCATCTAGTCATTCTCCTCTATTGCCCTCCGTATCACGGCTCAATGAGGCGGCCCCCTCACGTGCAACGTTAGGTAAACGCCCTTAGGTGAGGATACATGTGAGAATTAGGGTTAGAGGAGAGACTTGAGCACTATTTATAGAGTTTCCAGCCAGTCCCCTCATTACGGGCCGGCTCAACTCGGCCCACACTAGCCAGCCAATTTTAGACTAATTAAGAAACCTTCTATCTCACCTTATACCAACCCTGTTTTACGGTAGCCGTAAAAACAGTAAATTACAATATCAATTAATTTATTCCACATCAGGAAAAACTCTTACATTCCTCACCATTCTGACTTTTCCCTTAGAATTGTAATACTCAATAACTGGAAGGCTAGACTCTGAGAACACCTTAAACATTTTCTTTATTGTTTCTATATTGTCATCTTCTCTTCCAGTAAGAAATAGTGGAAAAATATCAACAGCTCAATAAAAATGGTAGCACAAATCCTGTTTAACTTCGAGGAAAGATCAAGATAACAACCTATTTCTACAGACAACATAAAATTAATAATAAGCTCATAAAGGGAAACTGAACTAATCGATTCAAATCAACGCACGTTAGTTGTGGTAAGCGATTCACAAGAAGCCACCCCCAGCTCTGTGCCAAACCATTCCACCATACTTTTCCTATACGGATCCCGCGAATGCTCCGACTCGAATACGCTCTAATCAGCAAGCTCAGTCCAGAATTTCCCCCAACTTTTTCAAGAATTTCAAAGCGCACGAACCTAATCGAAAAGGAAAATGGGAAAACTTGGACTGCTGGGTGGTGAGAGAGTCCAACCTGTGAGCAATCAGAGAGATAGGGAACTCTTGCTGTAATCTGTGACTCCAACCTGATTGGCGATGCACTAGAGAGAGAGAGGGGGTTCGGCTAGCCGATCATCTCATCACCCATGGAGCCCAGGCGAGGGTTCTGAGGTCGTTACACGCCAAGCGCGGTGATGCCGAGGTCCCGCGACCTCGACGAGCCTCACAACAATAGATCTAGGCAATGATGCAACCGTCGACTAGGCGATCGGCGACGACCATCGATCAGGTGACCGAAGGTGACCAGGTGAGCAATGTCACTGGCTGATCAACGTTCGTGCGGCGAATAAGAGAGGCGAGAGAGCTGTGTTTCGTTAGACGAGCGATCGAGTGAAGAGAGGCGAGGGAAGAGCGACGCGAGAAGAGAGGAGACGCGAGGCGAGGGAAGAGAGAGGCGAGGATTAGGGTTTTTACATTAAAAGGGGTAAATGTGGAATTATGGTTAACGAGTGAGGCTAAGATTGGCAATTCAAATAATTTATTAACTCGAGGTATCTTGTTGCATGCCGAGAATGCCAGAAAGCCAAAGCAAGGGAGAGGGAGCCTTGAGCTAAGGGCCTTTATAGGGCCTTACAAATGCTAGCATTTTCCAAATGGGCTCCCAAAAATAATTGCCAAACACACTTGCCTTCGCCTACGGGGCTTTAGATGTCCAAAGGACTTTGCAAAATTGTTCCCAAACGCAGCCTTACTCCAGTCAATGTCCTCACAATTCCATCATGCATTTTGATTTTAATATCACCAACACCCATAACATCGCACTCAGCGTTGTTCCCTAACTGGACTTTACCACTACTCGTGCACTGATAAGTGATAAACCAGTTTCTATTTGGTGTGACATGAAAAGAACAACCAAAATCCATAATCCATCCATCAAACGATGAATCATTAGTGACAGACAAGACATAATCGGCATTATTTGCTACAGTTGTAACATTATTTGCATAATCAACTATAATTTCCTTACCTTTCTCATTCTTCAACTTAAGGCAATCCCTTCTAAGATGCCCCATCTTGCCACAGTTCCAAGAGACAACATTAGCAGTCCTAGATTGACTACGTCTGTTCATATTAGTACTACAATTACCACACGTGTTTTAGATCTTCCTCTATTTTCACCTACTAGAGCAGTAGATACAGATTCACCATATTCTCTTCTACGAATATCCTCGCTTAGAATTAAATCTCGAACCCCGTCAAACGTCAAATTTGTTGACCAAGAGGAATTACTAACAACAGTAACAATAGTATTCCAACTATTAAGCAATGAGGATAGCAGAATCAAAGCACGTACCTTATTTTCAAAATTAATCTCAACTAAACTCAATTGACTAACAATCACATTGAATTCATTGATATGATCTGCAACTGACGCACCTTCACTCATCTTTAAATTAAAGAGACGTCACATCAAACAGACCTCGTTGATCGCAGAGGGCTTCTCGTACATATTCGACAAGGCTTGCATTAAATCAGCAGTGCTTTTCTCCTTCAAGATGTTAAACGCGACGTTACGAGCCAATATTAGCCGAATAACACCCATAGCTTGTCTATCTAGCAAATCCCAATCAGCTTGCTTCATCGTCTTTGGTTTCTCCTTAGATAAAGGCAAGTGCAAATTCATCTGGTAAAGATAATCTTCAATCTGCATCTTCCAGAAACTAAAATCATTCCCATCAAATTTGTCGATTCTCACTTTTACTTCTTCTGTCGCCATCGATTCGCTTCAACTTAGCCAAACTTAGCTCTGATACCACTTGTTGCGAAAGGGCGAGCGATCGAACAAAATATAGATGGAAGAAGAAAATAAATCGGACACCAGATTGACGTGGTTCAGTCGTAAAGACCTACGTCTACGGGGAGAGCAGTGGCGAATTTCACTATAGATCAAACGATACAAGGAGATTACACACTCAAGTCACTCAAATACTCTCTCAGTGTTTCCCAAGCCCTAATTACACTCAATGACACACGCAGTGTTTAGCCCCAAAATTCCTCAAGAAATAATCTCTCAATCCCACGAAGGAATTACACGTAAATCTTACTACAAGATTTAATTGGCTTCAACATTAAACCTTCTTGGATGTAATTCACGACAAAGAAAAATCCCTCCCAAGCATTCGACAATGAGGCAGCGCTTCAAGACCAATTCTTCACGATCAACGGCGGAACACCAAGCACTCACGTTTTTACCAAAAAAAAAAAAAAAAAACACCAAGCACTCACGCGGCGCTTCAAGACAATTTGTGATCCACCTCTATCACCCACGGCCTCAAGTCTATATATAAGTAAAACCCTTATTCTTTTGCCAACTTCTCATAGGATTTTGTTTCCTATCCAAAACATATCTTTGTATATTTTGAACAAAATCCAGTCCTAGTAAAAGTTGGACTTTCTTATTTTAGTGGCCAAACTCTTCAATGTATATTTAAATTTTGGGAAGTTGATCTTCAGATCTTCTTTGCTCAATTTCGAACGTCCGCAACATATCCAATTCGGAATATTCGAATTCCACATTGAGCTCAAACTCGAGACATATTTTAACAAAGAGGAAGAGGATACATGTAGGCACCATCTTCACAAGTCTATGGTGAGATTGGGCAATTCATGATTCATGGTAGGGAAAATAATCGAAAAGTCCTTATTTCATTGTACTTCTATCAATTTAGTTCTTATCAATTTAGTTCTAAACTTTAGCTTAAGGGTATCCCCCACCATTACAAATAGAGCTAATAATTCAAAAAGATGGAGGTAGAAAGTTTTCATGTAGTAGCCAGTACAACATTTTACTAGGAAGGTTTAATTTTTTTGATAAAGTAAGCTCTATGTCTTATATTTTTACGCACCTTGGTCGAAATAATATGAATGCTAGTTGATTTGTTCTGAAATAGTCTACGATTGCACTCCATCCAAATGTAATATATCCTTGCTAGGAAAGATAATTTGAGGAGTCTCACCCCCAAATCTTTACCCTTTGTTGCTCTAATCATCCATTGAAATCCCTCATTCCATCCTCCTAAAGACTGCTTAATCCTATAGTGCGCAAGGATCCTCCTAAGTGTAATATATTTAGGACTTTTTTGATAATTTGTCCTTCATCCTTCTCCTCCCTTTCTTCTTCTTCTTCTTCTTTCTCTTCTTGGTGATGGTATTAGGGTGGAGAATGTGTGATGATGATGATGAAAATCACTAAAGACAAGAAGTGATTCCCAGCTAATCCATGTTGATGTGTTTTTTTATTATAAAAAAAAAAAGTCACGTTAGAGTAGATCTTACTAAAAGAAACAATGGAGGAGGAAATGCCAAAAGATGCTATTTACATGGATCCATCTAATTTAGTTGAGATAAGCGCAATAAAAGTCTTAAAACTTGTCAAAAAGTATAATTGAGTTCTAAAACATTCAAAAAGTGCAATTAAGTCTTTCTGTTGATTGCATTTTTTGGAAGTTTTAGGACTCAATTGCACTTTATGACGTGTTTTGGGATTTGATTATACTTTCTGGTAATTTCAGCACTTGATTGTATTTTTTAAAATATTTAGAATTCAATTGTATTTTCATAATAAATTTTAGGACTTCTAGTACACTTATTTCACTTTAGTTTGATTTGGTTGTAGGCAATGTGGATATTTGGAGGCATAATGGCCATGGGAACCTAAGAAGTACCAATACTCTCTAGGAGCTTTCATGTCATATCAGGCACTTCCATACTTATTAGACACTCTGTGATACTTGGTCAACTAGTGTCGGAAAATCCGACACTTGATCAATTCTCGATATTCTCCAACACGCTAGTCCAGAATTCGACTCTTAGTACTCTGTGCTCTAATAGCTATCTTGTAGAATTTTGACATGTCACTTCTATTGACACAATGCACAACTTATCGTCATTATGAATCATATATTTACAAATCTTCGCTATGTTTCAAAAAGTATAAAATTGGCTAAGATTTGATTTTTATCCCTCTTTCTTCTTTGTCTGCGGCCTCAAACTTTTTTCCGGCTTAAACCCTTAAGCTCAAAGCTCCGTTTGTCTTCAACTTTATTGCTTCCACGACTCCTAGAACTCCCAAACACTTGTCTGTCGATTACATCGCTTACTTTGACAAACTGGAAGAGGACGAGCATTAGGACAATTGCCTTTTTGAACTTCAGAACTTCACTTGAGCTTATCCCGACGATGTCATTCTAGGCCCTCGTTTTAGACAGCATTTCCACATTCCACGAACTCTTCAATGTTGCTTTCCCCATCCAGAAGGAGAGAAGCTCCCTTTCCAGAATTCCTCCATTCTAGTCGCGTGTTCTGCCAAATCCTAGCGATTTAAAAGATATCCTTCCTTCCCCGTTGATTTTTATAAATGGTATCTAAGAAAGAAATCCCATCATCAAATATCTTCTACTTCGAAGGAAGCTGGTATTGAGTCATCACTTCCGTTCGTTTCTTTAATCGGGATCTGAATTTGGGCTTTTTAGTTGTCCCGATCAGCTTATGGTCTCCATCAACTAACTGTTTATTTTTCCACTTAGGGACCAATGCCGATTACCCTTCTAGGCAAATATGGTATGGCTGTGGCTTTCTTCCTTTTGGTACACCCGAAAAGACATTGGTTCTCCGAAGCACCTCAAATCCATCATGAAAGGGCTCTTTCTTATGGGAGTTTCTTAATTAGATTTCGTCTAACGTTTGGTAATGTCACCGATATCAAACATGTGGCCTTTTGCTATCTTTTGGGTTTCCAAGTATGTCTTCTCTCATCCTTCTCTAACGGTATTTAAAAATCTTCTTGATATTGCTTTCAATCTAGCCGAAGGCACGTCGATTCTTTTAGGCTCACTCATTCTTCTTGCTTTGTACGAGAGGTATCGCGCATTCCTCTTTTGATTAGTAAGAAAAGAAAAGCATTGACTACATCAACGGGTACTAGTAGCTATAATACTTTGGAGCCACCGATGTCAATCTTCGGTGCTGGCTTACCTTCTTCTCTTGCCACGATGAAATCGCCAGGACTATCGTTACTTCTGCAGATTCGGGAGGCGTTATTGTTCTCACTGATGAACATCATTAACGTTAATGTTTCTTTCTTACCGATATTCAGTGTCGCGACCTACCCTCGGGGGGAGGGAACAGGTTTAGGGGTATTGCCCAAAGGGCAGGCCTAAGGCCCATGATTAGGCACAGGCTCTCCCAAGCCCATACCCGTGACATTGGGATATTTTTGGAATTTTGCATAAAAGGAGTCGCCACTAGCCTATTAAGGTCGGCTAGAAACCAAGTAAGGCATGGGAGCGTGCCTCACTTCCTACGCAACCCGGAGAATCTATGTTCGGGGACTTGATTACACTAATTAACCAATTAGTGCCCTTTCGGTACCTAATCTTGTTCATTTTAACAAAATGATTTTTGGCGAGCGGTTTGAATTGATTTTATACTTATCCACTAACATGTGAGGTGATCATGCGGGTGCGCAATCATTAAAGTAATAACCATAACTACCAAGATCCTAATTGCCATAAAATTAAGCACATGCCATCAAACATAATTAGATATGCAAATTAAACATGCAGGATAATTAATATACGAGCACATAAAAGTCTAATTACGCTAAAATGGCAATACATGGCAAATCCTAATTAAATCCCATCATTTTTGGATTTTCGAAATTTTAAATTTTTTTTAATTTTTTTTAAATATTTTTTAAAATCTTTTAAAAAAATTTTAAATTTTTTTAATTTTTAAAATCTTTTTTAAAATCTTTTTAAAATTTTTTTTAAAATTTTTAATCTTTAATTTGTAAAAGAAAATATTTTTTAATTTTTTAAAATCAAATTTTGAATTAAAAAAGGTGAACCGGGTCGGGTTCGGTTCGGTTCGACCCGACCCGGTCAAAGCGGATCGGGTCGGGTCTCCGACCGGACCCGGGTTCGGTCCAAATGGGGGGGCCGGCCGAACCGGCCCGACCAGCCTTGGTCGGGCCTTTCTTCGGTTTGGATTGGGCCCAACCAGCGGGCCCAATCTGATCCAATCTCTTTTATTTAAAAAAAAAGAAGCCCACAATTCCTTAAGTTCCTAAGCCCACAAGTCTATAAGCCCACAAGCAAAACAGCCCAAACCCAAAACCGGCCCAAATAGCTCAAAAACCCTACCCGGTTCGCGACCCGTGTCCGACCCGCTCCTTTTGGCCGAAACCCTAGGGTTTCTTGGCTGCGTTGGCGGCGGCGGCGGCGGCGGCGAAGGTGATTCGGACGGCAACAACGGCGGTACGACGAGCGGCGGTGTCGGCACGGCGGTGACTGGCGGAGACGCGGCCAGGAGTGATAGCGCGTGGCGAGGGCCGGTGCGGGGCTTGCTCGACGGTGACTAGCGAGGCAGCTCGGACGGCGACTGGTTGAGGGCGGTGATGGGTGAGCGACGGCACCGGCTGCGCCGAGGGTTCGGACGGCGACTAGAGCGGGACGGTGGCGGCGGTCGGCCTGATGGTGCAGCGGAGTTCGATCAATTCCTAGATCTGGTTCGTCTCCGGCTAGTTCGGCGTCGGGAGCAGCGGCGGCGGGCGCTGTCGGTTTGCGAGCAGAGCGCGGCAGGTCGTCGCGGGCGGAGGTGCGGCGGTGCCTCGAGCCGCTGCGACGGCCGGGCGGACGTCCGGCGCTTCGGCGCAAAGCAGCGCGAAGGTGTGGGCGTCGCTCGAGGTGCGTAGAACGACGGCTCGGCGTCGAGGAGAAAGGGCAGACTTGCGGGTGGCTTTGGCGGCGAGCCGCTCCTCGGCTTCTCCGGATCCGGGTTTCGGGAAGACAGTGGCGGCCTCGGTTGGTCGAGCGGCGTCGGGTTGGGGCGGCGAGGAGGACAGCGGCTCGGATGGTGTTGGGCTGCGCCGCCGTTGCCCTCCTCCCCTCCGTTTCCTCAGATTTGGGTTCCGGAGAAGACGGCGGGGGACGGCATCGATTGGGCGGCTCGGCGCCAATCCCTCTTTTCGAGCCCTCTCTCTGCCGATCTCCTTCTTCTCGTCTGCTTCAGATCTGGTTTCTGGGAACACGATGGCGACTCAGACGGAGGACGGCAGGCAGGGGGCTCGGCTGGTTGCTGGTGTGTCGAGGGATCGAGTGGCGGTGGCTTGGACGACGTCGTGAAGGAGGGCGGCGGCTCGTGGGTTGCTCGAATCCTGCCCCTCCCTCTTGTCTTCTTTTTTTTGCTTTTGTTTTTGTTTTCTTTTTTGTTTGTTTTGTTTGTTTTTTTCTTTTTTTTTCTTTTTTGTTTTTTGTTTTAGTGACTAATTCCTAATCTTTTTTGGGTAAAAAGTAGACTAATTCTAGTCACGTACATAATAAAATTGTAAAATTTAGGTGTCAATAGCCGCCCCTCTTTGAATGGGAGCTCGAAGAGATTGCATTCAAAGACGAAGACACCTAAATTATTTGGGCGATAAAGAGACCCCCGAGTGCATAGGCACGCATCAGGTCGATGGAAATGACTCATAACTATAAAAGCGCGTCTTGTCAATACGAGAAAGAAAAACTCCGGGCTACGGAAGCCCACCGGACTCCGGGCTACAGA
This sequence comes from Eucalyptus decipiens, assembly GCA_014182575.1. NCBI lineage: Eukaryota > Viridiplantae > Streptophyta > Magnoliopsida > Myrtales > Myrtaceae > Eucalyptus > Eucalyptus decipiens. Next base: position 13,032,820 of record CM024614.1, on the reverse strand, counting down.
AAGCCCACCGGGTCATAAGAAGGGGATTGAAGGACTCCGGGCTACGGAAAGCCCACCGGGTCATAAGAATGGGGTTGAAGGACTCCGGGCTACGGAAAGCCCACCGGGTCATAAGAAGGGGGTTGAAGGACTCCGGGCTACGGAAAGCCCACCAGGTCATAAGAATGGGGTTGAAGGACTCCGGGCTACGGAAAGCCCACCGGGTCATAAGAAGGGGGTTGAAGGATTCCGGGCTACGGAAAGCCCACCGGGTCATAAGAAGGGGATTGAAGGACTCCGGGCTACGGAAAGCCCACCGGGTCATAAGAAGGGGATTGAAGGACTCCGGGCTACGGAAAGCCCACCGGGTCATAAGAAAGGGATTGAAGGACTCCGGGCTACGGAAAGCCCACCGGGTCATAAGAAGGGGATTGAAGGACTCCGGGCTATGGAAAGCCCACCGGGTCATAAGAATGGGGTTGAAGGACTCCGTGTAACAACGGGTTTCAACCGAGTATGATAGTCTCACCGTGTATGAACGGGTTTCGACTAGGATGAAGGTCTCACCGTGTACAAACGGGTTTCGACCGAATGGAAAATGCATGATTTAAGGAAAACCAATGAACCTTTGTAGATGACATGGCTTAAGGTTGACCATAAACCTTTTGAAAATCGTAGTTTAAAAATAGACTCATGAAAATTTTAAAAGCGTGGTTTAGGGATAGACTCACGAACCATTGTGGTTTAAGGATAGACCCACCAACCTTGTAAATGACATGGTTTAAGGCTAACCATGAACCTTTGGAGACTGCATGGTTTAAGGTTGACCATGAACCCTTTTAAGATTGCATGATTTAAGGCTAACCATGAACCTTTGATTTTTAGGGAAGCACCTGCTAATCCCTTGAAAGCTGCATGGCTTCACTAAGGAATCCTGTGAAACTCAACTTGGGCAAATGTCATTAGAGACGTCATTAAGAGGCATATTGGCAATATTACAGCATTAATTGAACAAGCTAATCAAGCTAAGTCCAACTGCTTTTAAACAGCATTCGATGTCAATCAGCATCAAGTGGCGCAAAACTGTCATCTTGGTTGTGGATATATCATTAATCATCAAATTCTCTTGGAGTCAAGTTCTTATCAGAACAGCTACGACTTGTGAAAAGACTCATTAAGCATGCCAAACTAGAGCTTCTTAGTCAGAAAGGGCTTCTCACACACTCTCGATAAAATGGCTACTTGATCCCATCCATTCACGTGGGAAATAATTTATTGCTAAGGGTATCTCACATAACCCGTGTCAAAGGCTTTCGGAAACATTCGCAATGAGCACAATCTAATCGATCAAAAAGGTCTTTTTGAAAGGACCACAATATAGGCTTGGTTAGGGCTTACACAAAGGAATGATTGCTTTGAGGCCAATAGGTGAACATTTGTTACTATCTTCGTCGGGTTTACAAGTCGAGAACTTGAAAGATAAGACAAGATAGGATTACTTCCACTTCTTCAAGCAATAGCTTCTTTGTGGCATTCTCATTTTCACTTGAACCATCCCAATCGAAGAGACTTCGGAAGAGGGTTGTAATGTTGGCTCGGGAAAGGCTTGAAAGGCTTAAAATTCTCAATGGGGTTTTAAGAGTCAGTGATCATCATGGCATCATGACCATGTCATTCGATCTTCGAAGGCATTTGGCTTTTGAACACAGTGCATCTCGAAAGTCCTTTAACTAATCATTTTTGCAATGGAGCTTTGCTCCTTTTTCTAATTTCTTTTGCACTTGCGATGATTTTTTTTTTCGTAGGCACTTGGATTTTGATAATTTTTCTTTCACATAAGATGCGGCCTTTTGTCTCTTTTTCTTGACGAGCATTGGCCTTGCTTTTACCAGGCACACTGCTTTTTCATGCCCCCTAGTTTGTCGAGCTTTTTGCTCTTTGAACTTTGGTAGCTTTTGACTTTCGAGATGCTTTTCACACTTTCCCGTGATTGTCAATTGTATTTTGTCAATTCTTATGCCTTGCCCCAGTGAAGGGAGATGACCACCGCTCGGGGTTCGAAAATGAATAATCAGGCCCAAATTGGTTAAAGCAATGGGTATCGGTGTTTGGGTAGAGAAGGAAATGCTCTTCTTCACCTTGGGATGAGTCAAGCTCCGATGAGAATTCCTCTGAAGCTACCAAAAGAAGATTGATGTAAGTGAGTAATAGAATCTTTCTTAATCTTTCGCTCTACAACATGATCATAACTCATTGTACTGCCCCAATGTAAGATTGTCCTCGACAAGGGTACTTTGAAGGATCATTTTTATTTGGCCCAAAGGGTAGCAAGATGTCAGCTCGGTGCTTTAGGATTGATGAAGGAAATGCCTTTATCATTTCGATCTTTGCGCTCAATGCGAATGAATCTTCTGTCCTAAGAGAATGTCGACTTTCACTCAACTCTCAAAAGTGTTTAAAGGATGTGTTTGGAAATGGGCTTGCCTTTCTTCATCCTAAGCACTTCTTGTCTGGCATGGTTAACGTCTCCATTTCACTTTGTCGAGATCGTTTGAGTAGATTAATCTCCATAGGGAATTTTGATTCAAAATGAGTAGTCCACAAAACAAGAAAACAATTTTGAGATAAAAAGGATGCTCAAAAAGTTTGTAGAAATTTTTTCTTTTCTCAATTATTCATTTTTTTGTTTCTAGGAAAGCGCAAAGGTTCTCTTTTGTAATGAAAATTCTCATTTTTCATTCATTTCCCTTTTTTTTTTTTTTTTTTTAAAAAAAAAAATGAGAAGAAGGGTACTTTACCTGTGGCATGGCGACTCGGTAACCCCGTAAAGAATATGAAAGAATATGTTAGTGCAAAAATCTTTAGGGATTGAAATGTTGGAAACGATACATTATTACCCTTCATTTGCTTTCATCTTTTGGGCACTAACATCTCTTGGATTCACCTTCGTGGATATTTAGTAACTTGGCATTACCTTTCACTTACATTTGCCGTTAAGCGTTTGATGTCTTCCTATCAAAGGAAAGAAAGAATCATGTCAGAGACACTATCCAAAATGAGCAATTGGAATCGACACGATTTACACCTTCATGTGTTCTCGTTCTTCAAGTATGAACTTTGCTTGAAGTCGTTAGAATTGATTGAAAAATGGCTATGTGGCCCTGATTTTATCCATAAAAAGCACTTATTTATTGTATACAATAATTCACAAAGTTTGATTCCTGCTTTGTTTTTTTAGATGCTCTTTTTGAAGAGATGTTTAGCTGACAAGGAGCTTGAAAATTTTATATATGGATCATGAGATGTGCTTTTCAAGATTTTGCTTTGAAAGGAGAGTGGGTGCTCCTTGTTTCCACATCTGAGGATATTGTTCTTTAGATGTTTTGCCCGCTTTTGCATTGATGGAAGGCGCTGCTTCTACGGTCAAGGTGCAACATTTTTCCCATTCATCACCCTGTAAGAAGAGGAGATGAAACGGGTTATCCCTATACTTAATTAGGTTCAATTTAGGAACGATACATCCTTCTTGATGAATCTGACAATGTTGTTCCAGCACATTTCATTGGTGGGGAGATGAGAGCTTTTCTTCTAAATCAAACGTTGTTCTCCCGCTCTTTATTTGACAAACCTTTGTTCTGTTTGAGTCTGTCCTGTACCAAAGAAAAGGACATATCATTTTTTATGCTGAAGAGAATCAAGTTTAGGGACAAGATACATCATTTTCAAAGTCGAGCAATCAGCATCCTAAGATATCTCTCATGGAGGAAGGAATAATATCGCCCCTCTATTTCATCATTTGAATCTTTCTTTGTTTAAGATGAACGAGACTCAATAATGCTCCATCGCGTTTGTTGGAACGTTACAAAACTTGGTAATCTTGATGTCTCCTTGACAATGAAAAGAAAATCATATCAGACACGGTATCAAAAATGGATAATTGGAATCGATACAGTTTACTCTTCCTTTGAATTCGCCCTTTTTGGATGCTTGGCAACTCCCTTCATTTGTCTCATCATGTAGAGTGGATGAAATTGATGGGCTATTTTGATTCCTAAAGCATTTGCAAATAACAAAACTTCCTAGAATGGAATTCAACTTCGCTTTGCCTCTATGGAAAATTGGCACCAACGATGACTCAACGCATGCTTGCTTCTCGAGTTCGATGAGCCTAAGAAAACAACTACAAGAAGAGAGGCCTTAAGCAAAGTTTTCTTGAAATTCGTTTTGGAAGGTAGACATAAAGGTTTGCTTGAAACATTTCTGAATTTTTTTTTGAATTTTTGCTGTTTTTTTTTTAATAAAAAAATATAATAATTATAATTTTCATGAAACTGAATCTCATCATTAAAAATGTGAGTCGCATAATTTGCAAAAGCAACAATTGGATCCGCAATCAAAACTCAAAATGGAAAACATGATTCTTAACATGAGTAAGAACATTGATAAAATACAAGAAACTCTTGTATAGATAAGATTAAAAATCAACTCTCGTTCTAGCCCTAGAATTCATTTCTCTATGTAGTCAAACACGAGAATGTCATGGAGCATCACGCGTAGCCTGCAAAAAGGCAACAATGTCAGATAATCTGTGAATGAGAAAATGATCTCTCAATGGGGTCTCTTCTTACAACAAAATCAAGGTGACGGTACATGCCCCGTAGTCTTTATTACGGGGGTTTAGTATCTCACCAAGATTAGTCATAAGAGAAGGGGCATCATTAAAAGATCGATCGACGGTTATCAATTGAATATTCACTCTATTCCAAAAAGTTTCTTATGCAAAATGACATTGATTTTTGAAAGATTGATTTGTAATTTTACTCCTAGAAAAATGAAGTGATTTCTATTTTAAGGAATTTATACACAAAATGATTTGCATTATAGTCCCGAAACATGAGAATGAGAAAATTTGATAAAAACTGCAATTTCAATTTTTGTGCCCCAATATAAAATCACAACTTGAATTTTTTTTTTCAAAATGATTTTGAGCCCATAATTAGAAATTTGAACAAAACCATGTGTTCAACAGGGCCAAATCAAAGTGTTTAGAACTTACATTCAATGTTCACTTATCAAAAGTGACTACCAATATTTATTTTTTTTAATCATAAGCCTACATCGCCGAGGGCATTCGATTGATTTCCACGAATTTCAAGATGAAACTGCAATACAAAGTGGGCAAATAAAAATGAAAATGATACTTACAATGGATGCCAACCTCTGTCTCTGTTTTTTTTTTTTTTTAATTACATAGACATGCACATGGAATGTGGTTCGATTTCTACTCTATACGGCTCAAAATGAAGCCATAGGATTACCGGACTGAACCAACAAGGTCGTGGCTAGGTCGGGTTACCCATGACTCCGGCTTCGTCAAAGGACCGACCCGTGTCGCATGTTCGCAGACCGAGGTGGGTACCTTCGACGTGAAGAAATTTCGGGGTAGAGGTGGGCGACTCGTACTACGCGATTGTAGTCGGAGTGGTATCCACCTCAACACCATCCTAAGTGATCCTATGCGGCCCGGTCCGGCGGCAGTTGTGTGTGACATGGTGTAGTGCAATGCGAGAATACATGCACAACAATTTATAGGCAAACAACACTCCGTACATAAAAATAAACCATACATTCCTACACCTCCACCGCAAGACAAAAGTGAGCAAACACTTCCCTTATACCTCCCATTCTCGCAAAACATTTAACACCTTTCATGTTAGGGGCGTACCTAGAATCCTTTGCCAAACAAAAATATTTTTGAACAAAATTAATTTTGGCCTAAGTCCTCTAAGGTTTAAAACCAAGTCCCCAAATGGAGTCGCTGCTTGTCGCGACCTACCCGGGGAGGGAACAAGTTTAGGGTATTGCCCAAAGGCGGAGCCTAAGGCCCATGATTAGGCGCGTGCTCTCCCAAGCCCATACCCTGTGTGACATTGGGATATTTTGGAATTTTGCATAAAAGGAGTCGCCACTAGCCTATTAAGGTCGGCTAGAAACCAAGTAAGGCATGGGAGCGTGCCTCACTTCCCTACGCAACCAGAGAATCTAGGTTCGGGGGACTTGATTACACTAATTAACCAATTAGTGCCCTTTCGGTACCTAATCTTGTTCATTTTAACAAAATGATTTTTGGCGAAAAGTTTGAATTGATTTTATACTTATCCACTAACATGTGAGGTGATCATGCGGGTGCGCAATCATTAAAGTAATAACCATAACTACCAAGATCCTAATTGCCATAAAATTAGCACATGCCATCAAACATAATTAGATATGCAAATTAAACATGCGACATAATTAATATACGAGCACATAAAAGTCTAATTACGCTAAAATGGCAATACATGGCAAATCCTAATTAAATCCCATCATTTTTGGATTTTTTGAAATTTTAAATTTTTTTAAAATTTTTAAAATCTTTTTTAAAAAAATTTTAAATTTTTTTTAATTTTTTTAAAATCTTTTTTAAAATCTTTTTAAATTTTTTTTTAAATTTTTAATCTTTAATTTGTAAAAGAAAATATTTTTAATTTTTTAAAATCAAATTTTGAATTAAAAAGGTGAACCGGGTCGGTTCGGTTCGGTTCGACCCGACCGTCCAAGCGGATCGGGTCCGGTCTCCGACCGACCTCGGTTCGGTCCAAATGGGGGCCGGCCAACCGCCCGACCAGCCTTGGTCGGGCCTTTCTTCGGTTTGGATTGGGCCCAACCAAACCGGGCCCAATCGGATCCAATCTCTTTTATTTTAAAAAAAGAAGCCCACAATTCCTTAAGTTCCTAAGCCCACAAGTCTATAAGCCCACAAGCAAAACAGCCCAAACCCAAACCGGCCCAAATAGCTCAAAACCCTACCCGGTTCGCGACCCGTGTCCGACCCACTCTTTTGGCCGAAACCCTAGGGTTTCTTGGCGGCGTTGGCGGCGGCGGCGGCGGCGGCGAAGGTGATTCGGACGGCAACAGCGGCGGTACGACGAGCGGCGGTGTCGGCACGACGCGGATGGCCAGACGCGGCCGGAGTGATAGCGCGGGCGAGGGCCGGTGCGGGGCTTGCTCGACGGTGACTAGCGAGGCAGCTCGGACGGCGACTGGTTGAGGGCGGTGATGGGTGAGCGACGGCACCGGCTGCGCGAGGGGTTCGGACGGCGACTAGAGCGGACGGTGGCGGCGGCCGGCCCGATGGTGCGGCGGAGTTCGATCAATTCCTAGATCTGCCTGGGTTCGTCTCCGGCTAGTTCGCGTCGGGAGCGGCGGCGGCGCGTCGGTTGGGGAGCAGCGCGCGGTGCAGTCGTCATGGGCGGAGGTGCGGCGGTGCCTCGAGCTGCTCGACGGTCTTTGGCGGACGTCCGGCGCTGCTAGCAACGGCGCGCGAAGGTGTGGGCGTCGCTCGAGGTGCAGAGAACGACGGCTCGGCGTCGAGGAGAAAGGGCGGACTTGCGGGTGGCTTTGGCGGCGAGCTGCTCCTCGGCTTCTCCGATCTGGGTTTCGGGAAGACAGTGGCGGCCTCGGTTGGTCGAGCGGCGTCGGGTTGGGGCGGCGAGGGAGGACAGCGGCTCGGATGGCGTTGGGGCTGCGCCGCCGTTGCCCTCCTCCCCTCCGTTTCCTCGATTTGGGTTCCGGAGAAGACGGCGGGGACGGCATCGATTGGGCGGCTCGGCGCCAATCCCTCTTTTCGAGCCCTCTCTGCCGATCTCCTTCTTCTCGTACGCCTAGATCTGGTTTCGGGAACACGATGGCGACTCGGACGGAGGACGGCGGTGGGGCTCGGCCGTTGCTTTGGTGTGTCGAGGATCGAGTGGCGGTGGCCTCGGACGACGTCGTGAAGGAGGGCGGCTCGTGGGTTGCTCGAATCCCGCCCCTCCCTCTTGTCTTCTTTTGTAATGCAGTAACTAGTGAATATGAGGTTCACGTTTGACACGGCCTTCTATCGATTGGAACGACTTTCCGGAAGCTAGGATAAGAGCTGTGGACTGGAGATAATAGGGACTAATTCACATGTTGGTGTGACATACCGCGTTCTTGGTATCAACTATTCAAGAATGTCCTCCAATCCAGTATATGTTTGACCCTCGAAGAAAATTCCAATCCGACTCCTCTAGAATATGGAATCGAGCCGAATCACACTAGGCTTGAGTGACTTGAAAAATAGCTTCAACATGAAATGGATACCTATATCTGTCAAAATTAGTCATAAACCCATTATTAACCCATAGCCCAATGGGTTGGGTTATTATATGCATTAATTACATTTATTAAATTGGTCATAAATTGACTTAAAATGTTAAGACCTAACATATTATGGATGTTAAGTGAATTCACAATTTATTTAGACTTAACTTACCTCTATAACTATCTTTAATTTTCTTGCCATCACTAAATTTTGCGCTCACTCACTCTATACTCTCACCCTAATTGTGGATGTAAGCTTTCATATATTGGGTTAAATATAAAAATGTTTTAGTAAATTGGGTATGAATTGGGCACAGAAGTTGAGTCAGGTATGAGTCATTAGATTTGTATAATATAGAAATTGATCAAAATAGGTTAAGTGGGTCAATTTAGATCGAACCATTTTCAGCCCAAATGAAATCCAATCCAATTCACCCATTTGACTGGTCTATTGATAATCAATCAAGATTAAGCATTGAGCTTGAGAATGGGACAGCATCAACTCAAGTCTTACAAAGATACTATGTACGTGCGCAGTTGTCGAGATGATTTATTTGTGAGAAGAAAACGGAGTAATCAGAATGTTTCATTGTAAGAAAAATTGATTTTTAAAATTACATCTATTGTCAGGTTCTTATAAATTAATAGACTGCGAGGTTAATAGACCGCCAAGAACGGGATCTCCTCACAGTCTCAGCATGTTTACAGCTGAACGATTTTATTTTGGTTTCTGATATTATATCAATTGCATTATCAAAGACCAAGTGGATGTGCAACAATTCGTGAATGTTACACTTGCAGTTTCGAAGGTGGTCCCTTACTACTTTGACTGACGAGACACCTCCATTTTACCAATAAAATTTTAAAAAGAATTTACCTATAAGATCTTTCTATATATAGGATCTCTTGCTATTTTTATTTTATTATTTTTTCTATTCCTTTTGGTAAAGTCAAAATATAAAATATTTGTGATTGAAAGACGTCGCTGTTGGATAAGTTTTCCTAGAAAATGCATGGAGACGAAATTGCGTGGTCTTTGGACATCAAATCATTGTCATAAAAATCATTCATTATCAACACATGCTGGTCAAATGACCTACGTCACTTATCAATCGCTTGGTTACGACATATTTTTTACTATTTACGCAAAAGCGCTTGCTAAATATGGACACTAAAAAGTGTAAATTATAATGAAGAAACGAAAGGTGGAGAAGCACTCGAGAATCAATAAAAGACCCAATAAGGCATCCCGGACCCTGCATCATGTTGACTACATGCCGGGGCGGCCTCATCGAAGGATCAGGTCTGAGGGAATTTCCCATTTTGGTTAATTTACCCTCAGAGGTTTACAATTACCCCATTTTACGTTTTGGCTTGACTCAGGTCTGCGGAACCGGTTTGTAACTTGTTTAGGTCCTATGACACTAAGGGCGCGTTTTTTTTTTTTTTCTGTTTCTAAACATTTTCTGTTTTGTTCTGGGAACAAAAAAGAACAACGCGTTTGTTTGCGCGTTTTTTGAAGTATTTTGTTCTAAAAAACACATCTTAGAATGAAAAAGAAAAAAGTTGTTTCTTATTTACGAAACAAAATTTAGAAACACTTTCCATTTTCTTCTCTCTTTTTTCTTCTTCTTCTTTTCTTCTTTTTTTTTTTTTTTTTCTTTTTCTTTGGCGAGACCGTCGAGGTCGGCGAGGGCGCGACCTTGCCAAAGCGTCGCGACCCCCGGCGAGGCGCTGACCTCGCCGGGCGCCGCCGGCCAGCGAGGCCAAGCGTCGCCGGCCCCCAGCGGCTCGACCTCGCGCCGGGCTAAGTGAGCTCGAGCTCACGCGGCCCGGTAGAGCCGACCTCCGCGCGAGGGTGGCGAGCTCAATCTCCCGTCCGAATCAGGCAAGCTCGGCCTCGCCGTGGCTGGCGAAATGCCGGCCCTCGTCGGCCGATCGCGACCTATGAGCCCTCGTTAGCCGGTGCCTGGCCATGGCCGAGGCCGGCGGCCAAACCAAAAAAGAAGAAAAAAGGAAAATAAATAAGAAAATAAAAATATTAAAAAAAAAAGAAATAAAAATTATACAAATTCTCAACGTGTTTTACGTTCATTTTATTAGAAATAAGTTTTGGCCTTTTTGTTCAAGAATTGTTCCCAGAACATAAATATTTTTATATTTCGTTTTAACAATTTTTAAGAAAAATATTCTCGTTAAATTATATATCGATCTTGATTTCGGATAAATCAATTTTATCGATAAAGTTTTCCCAAGCCAAGGAGAAATTTCGTCGATCTCCGAAGGTTTATAAAATAAACGGAAGATACGAAATTTTCTTTACCTGCGGAAGTTGGCCGAAATTTGTTATGCACGTTGGGGGCCAGTGAAAGAGGAAACATGTTCTGCTCGTGAAGATTCGTATATGGTGGGCCCAAGGTCAAAGTTTGACCTTGGGCACACGCATAAAGAAAAATAAAAAGAACCAGAGGTTTCTTCTTCCTTGTTTTTCGACGGTAGGGTGCTGCACGTACGAGCCGACGAAGAACGAAGCCGCACAAGAGATGCCTCGTTCGCGCGTACGTCCACCGAAGAGAAGCCGCACATCAAAGTGAAGATTGAGCTGCGCACTTTAAACTTTGAGGCAAGGGACATGCGGTATTTTTATGCCACGAGTTTATCTCCAATTGAGTTGTTTATTTATAAACATTATGGGTTTGGGTTATATCTAGGTGTAGGAAATACTTAAGAATTGAAATGATCAGAACCTCGATTCTCCGATCGCAGTGGATTATTTGTCCGCCGGCTCTCCCCCGTGAATGTAGTTACCGATACCTCCTCGGACCGAATTACGTAAATTTCTAGTGTCACCGATTTTCTCGTTTATTTTTAAGCGATTTCGCGTTGGCGTAAATTACAAGATCCACGTCGTTTCCGCGTATTATATCCCAACATTACCAAACACACCCTAAAGTGTAAATGATAATGAAGAAATGAAGGTGGAGAAGCACTTGAGAATCAATAAAAGACCCAATAAAGTATAGATACATTCATTGAATTAAACGGGCTTCCATTAAACGGGTATTTCGCGGTCAAGCCTTACCGATGGATTTTCTACTCCTATGGGTTGGTATGTCCTCAATATTATGGCAACTGGAGAGATCCTCTTCCGGATTTTAGCCAAGACGAAGACCATTTTCAATGGCTTCGACACCCTTTGGAGATTCTCAACGGCTTTGGCTTGGGATCTAATTCGCCCTAAGGGTTATGTGGTTTCTTGGTCCTCATTCATTTGGAGCTCATCTTTGCCTCCTCGCTATCAAACACATCTGTGGCTTATCATGCGTAACCGCCTACCAACTCGTGTTTTGCTCTTTATCTTATGGTAGAATTACGGCTGTAGTGTGCCCCTTTTGCTCTTGCCAACCAGACTCCATAGATCATTTGTTTTTGCATGCCACATCTCTGGTAGTCTTGCTTCTTTGTGGGCAGCTAAATTCACTTTGCTTGGCTTAATAAGCCTTGGATGGAGAATCTTGATTGGGCTACCAAATATATCGTTGGTAGTAGCTTTCACCAGTCTTTGACTCGTTTTGGCTTTGGAGCTCTTTTGTTATATGATTTGGAAAGAGCGCAACGATATCTTATTTCGTAATCAAACCCTTTTTCTCCCGGTGATGAAGATGCACCTCCAAAAGGCTATTAAAGACAAGGCGATGACCTTTAAGCATGTCCTTGACATTCCCAATAATAGAAGACTTCAACAGAGCTGGGATTTACATCCGTCTCTCTTTGATTGATAGAGGTTTCTAGCGTTTGTATGGTGGTCCTTACTTCTTTTGTTGGTTTTTACTGGTTGGTCTCTTTTTTGGGAACCACGCCACCCTTATACTCTTCTTTGACTTTTGTCATTTTGAGTGTCTGTCTTTTGTGCACGGGCCTCCCTTCTTGTATTCTTTTAGGCAAAATCTATACATATCTTATTTGACCAAAAATAAATAAATAAATGGCTCCACACGATAACATACCTTTTGCCAAAAGGTTCGATCTTCAAACTTAATTTGAATCTGGTTTCATGGCAAATTCGAACACAAAGCACGAAAGGCAACGAAACTAAGAAGTAGTTCAAATTACTCTAAAGGAAAGTAAGTGCAATTTTCCTAAAGTTAATTTACAAGATACATTGTTTAAATTAATGGCCGAGGCTTTCTAAAACAATTTAACACATCTTATAGCCTATCACACAATATAATCGCTTCTAGGCAATTGATATTCAAATGAGATATTATATCCGTGATTTTGCTCCATGACTAGGCTCCAAAATGCACATCGATCTTATTTATAACTGCACATCGTCTTCGAGCTCCACGATTACTTTCCAATTGCATGTCAATATTTCCCATGAATTATCATTTGCTCTCAAATAACGTGGCTTTCAGTTTTTGCCTTTGGCATAAGCACAGACATATAGTAGCGTTTCTATTTTTGAACAATTTTTGTCTAAAAATATTTTTTTCTATTTCGTTTCCCGATCAAGTTTTTTAGCAGAATTTTTTTTTAATAATTGCACAAAATTTCTATTTTCAAAATAGAAATGCGTTTAGTCGACTCAAAATATTTATGTGACATATAATTTATTTTAAATTTTATTATTTTACTATTTTATTATTTTATTATTTTTTATTTGTCTCCTTCTTTCTTTGGCCGATCGTCGACCCCTAAGCCTTGTTAGACTCAACCTCTCAGGCCACCGCGAGGTCGGCCTTGCCATGGCATGGCTGTAGCGACATTGCCCTCTCCCTCATTGGTGGCTAGGCAAGGTCACCTCACCAAGGTAGGTGACCAACTAAGGGAAAAGAGGAGGAAAAGATTATTAAGTTGTTCCTAGAAACAAAGCAATTTTTTTGTCTCTTATTTTTGTTCAGAATCTATTCTTGAAAATAAAACCTACGCAAACGGATTTCTATTATGAGAAATAAAAACAAAACAAAAACAAAAAAAAAATATCGAAATCGTTACCTAAACACGTCCATAAGTTCACCAAGTGTTAATCATCAACCAATTGTCATCATATATCAATAATCGTATTTGGTCATCAATAATCATGACCATCGACAAGGTTCTTGGCCTTCAATATCTTATTTATAATCCAGTCACTCAACACTTAACTGTATATTAACATCATGTCAATCATCGATACTTGTGTTTATCTAGGAGTTTTCTTTGCATAACCTCTCATCGATAATTAAATTGATTAACAACAAACTCTATATTGACATCGCATCAAGTAAAGTAAGGGACTCGGTCATTTTTTTGGTATCAACAGTAAACAACGTCTTCAATTTACCCGGTCTGTGTCGAGTCGAGTTTAGATATATACCTGCTATGAAGTCTTTTAAATAAAGTCTAGCATTTGATGATGACCGTCAAACTGTCTTTCCTTATTCCCCCATCATGCGTCCCTGATGATGGCCACGTAAAACTTTGATGTTGCTATTGGGCTTTTGTTAGCCAGGCCCATAAAAAGCCCAGGATCTAAAAATTACCGGAAGCCTGCTATTGCGAAGCCTTTAATTGAAAAGAGCCCAAATTTGATCCATTAGCGAATGAAGGCACCTGCCAGCTCCTCGGAAAATGGCAGCAGCCAAGAAGTCGGCCCACAACCAAGGACATCGGCAGCTGTCAAGAGTCGGACGGCTGACCTCGGATAGGTCGAGAAGTTCGATTCCGTACTACGTCCGATGTTACGAGCTCAAGTGCTTGGAAGATCGATAGCAAACCACCATCCCAGCAAGCAAGGATTTCTCAAGAAAATCCTATCATTCCGCTTCTCATTTCAATGACCGCTCACTTTAATTTAAGCGTTTAAAGAACTATCTGAACATAATTTTAGATATTAAAAACGTCGTCATAGAATTATTCGTTATCAATACATACTTCTTAATTGATTCATATCTTTCTAATCACTTAGTTTACGAGATACATTTTTATCCTTTAAAAAAAAAATGAAAATCGACATGCACTTGAGAATCAATAAAAGACCACTACTTAGTTCACCCACATCTTATTAATCACTTGAGCCACATGAATTCTATCACGTACATAATAATAATTAAAAAAAAGAAGAAGAAAATCGATATGGACTCAAGAATCAATAAGAAAACCTAGATGATTTAATGCAATCACGGCCATCGGGTTATACAGGACATGCACTAATGAAAAAGTGGATAGATTTGGCAATATTGAGGATTCAAATGAAAAAAAAATGAAAAGGCTTTTTATTTCAGGTCGAGACAAGCTGGAGAATTTCTGCCATAATCGTCTCATTTTCTTTTTTTGACAGAAGGAAAAGAAAAAGGAGGTAGGGAAGAAAGGAACGAGACCGGCTCCTTCTAGTTTGGCGTTTCAAAAAGAAAAGAGACCCGCTCGGCGGCAGCCAGAAGACAGCCTCTAGGGTTTATCCGTCGCATGTAAGGCGCACCAACTCAAACTCAAACCTCCAGTTCGGTCCCGGAACCCAGAAACTGTCCGTCCACTTCGATCGCTGTCCGTGGACTGCAAACTCTCCCTGCTCATCTGCTTATGCTGAATCTCCGGTTGCAGAATGAAGGAGGGATTGCTGAAGCAGCAGCAGTAGCGGCGGGTGATGTGGGTGACCCCTGCAGCAGTCCTAAGGTGCACCAAGCACAAGCCTCTCCTCCCTCCTCCTCCTTCCCCAAGCCGAAGCTCCTCTCCTCCGCCTCCTCCGCATGCCTCCTCGACTCCGACCCGCCTCCCCGGGATCCCCGCCCCGACTCCCCCGCCGCTTCCCCGCGAGCCAGCTTAAGCACGACCCCGTCCGCGTCTTCTCCTTCTTCCGCCACCTCGACTCCTCCGGCTTCCCCCTCGACCATTTCGCCTATGCCTCCTTCATCTCCGTCCTCTCCCCCTCCGCCTCCCGCTCCCGCCTCGACTTCGTCTTCTCCCGCGTCGTCGCCTCGGGCGCCGCCGTTCCTTCCTTGCTCGATTCTCTTGCTCTGCTCGGTGGGTCCCCTCTCCTTCGCTCCGTCGATTTCCTCGTCAGGGCCTTCGTTCGGGCCGGGCTCTACGACGGCGCGATCGATTCCCTGTTCGGATTCAAGAGGGGCGGCCTCCTCCCCCGCGTCTCTACCTGTTAATTCCTCCTCGACAGCTTGATCGAGAGCGGCAATCCCGCCGCCGCCGTCACTCTGTACAAGATGTTGAACTTGCTCGATTTTGTTCCCGACGACTACACCGGTACCATCTTGATCAAGGCGCTTTGCAGTACCGGCGACTTGGACAGAGCCGCTCGGGTGTTGTTCGAGGACATGGTCCGAGCCGGCGTGACCCCTATTAGCTTCACTTACACTGCCTACCTCAAAGGCCTCTGCGCCCACTGCGGCTCTCGTTTGGCTTATCAGGCTCTCGTCAGCTGTGGGTCTCGTTAAGTTAGGCATGCGAAATCTAAAGGTTTTAATGATTCGAAAGGCGCATAATGAGGTCTTTCATGCTTTGCCACTCTTAATGTAACTCTTATTATATGGTCTTCGTTGCGCGACTCAATTAGAAGCGACTCAATTAGAATAAGTCACTAACTCATTGTATTAAAAGGAAATACTCATGCATTGAGAAGAATACTATCAGAACATACTTACAAGGATCTATACCCACAGGGTGATAGAAACACCCTTAACATTGTAGGTCCTTTGATCTCATAAAGATAAGAAGTGCTTCACTTTACTTCATAAAATCACATTGATAAAATTGCATTTATATCACGTGACACGCCGATTAATGCGTCAAAATAGTATATAACATAGCAAGATGTGGAAAATATCTCGAGTCCCAAAAGGGTATATATGGAAAAAGTTTAGTTCATGCTTGCTTTGACAACTTAGTTGTGAAGAAGAAGATTGAAAATCAAAACATTTCAATAGGAAAATTGGTTTTCGAAATGGCGTGGACTATTCGAGTTCTCATTAGCTAATACACCACCAAAAAACATGATCTCTGCGGAGTGTCAACATGTTGCATTCAGCGAATTTATTATGATTTTTGATATTTAGAGCTGGCAAAATGGATCATAAATCCATATTATGACCCATTTTTAGTTAAATGGGTCATATATATGTCAAGTGAAATTTAATATGGATTAGAAATTGGTCTAAGAAAGTAAAACACAAAAAGAAATTGGTCTAAATGGATTATTAGGAAACCAACTTTAAACCCATGGCCATCTTTAACAAAAATATTTCTTTTTATAAAAAATTGAAATTATAATTATTTTTCGTATTTCAATTTTTTTTTTTTTTCTTTCTTTTTCTTCCTTCCTTAGCCGGTGGTCGGTAGGGTGACGGCCGACAATAGGTCAGGCTAGGCTCAAGCTCGTCAGTAGGTCGCCGACAACTAGCAAAGCTCGAGCCTCGCCCAATCTAGCGAGACTCGAGCTCGCCAATGTCGGGCAAGGCCTCGGCCTCGCTAGATCGGCGAGATCGAGCCCCGCCGGGCCGATGAGCTCAAGTCTCGCCGACAATGAACAAGGCCAAGCCTCGTTGGATCGACAAGACTCAAGCTCGCCGATCAAGCGGGGCCTCGCCTCACTAGATCGGGCCGGGATCGAGCCTTGCCCGACGTCGGCGAGCTCGATCTCGCCTATAACCGGTCACCGGCTGTGGAGTCTATATGTGTATTTGCCCTCCAATTGGGTGAAGTTTTTTAGAGAGTCTCGCGTTTGATAATGACTGACGAGTGGTCTTTGCATAAATCCCCTTGACATGCGGCCTTAATGGTAGCCATGTAAAATTTTGATATTGCTTTGGGGCTTATATTAGCCAGGCCTAAGACAAAAGCCCTTGACCGATGAACTACCATAGATGTCGGCAAGCAAGAAGTCGGGCCCGCAAACCAAGCACATTGGCAGCTATCAAGAGTCCGCGAGCCAGCTACGTATAGGTTAAGAAGTTTCGATTCCCATACTAGGTCAAATAATCGGAATATGTCTCAAGAAAATCTTCTCGAGCCTTCAATTTTGCATAGTTATCTGCAAGGTTAACTGAGTGTCCGAGACTATTCAGGTGCCATACAATTACACCTTCAAGTATTGATCGGGAATGCGCTAATTAACCAAAGTTGGCAACATGGAACTCTCAAACGGTATGTGTACAGTCCTAGGAGTAGTTGAGGACATCATCAAGAACATAGACCAAGAGAAGAGACAGAGGGTACAACAAGTAAGCCAGGATTGATGTCCAAACTGGGAAGGTTGACCTGAAACTCGCAATCAGACCCACCACACCACACACGATTAGCACCACAAGAACTTCAGCAGAGAATTCCCATGTCAACTCACGGGCGTATATCAGCGACAAGAGGACGCAGAAGCCGAGCATGTTGCTCATGAACACTTCTCCATAGATCTGCATTACCGCATAGGCAAAGCCAAAAAACATGTTAGCCACTTGTCCTATTTAAGAAACTGGTCCGCATCAATACGACGATGCATTTCACTGTTCTAGATACGCATTCTGTTTTGATGATGCAAAGAAACATCTGATAGTACTGTCTAATCTCACACTCTGATGAAAATTGAGGGGGTCATATCAACGTTTGAGCGAAACTTGAGGACACTTTACAATGTGCTACCTTTATACACCTGCAGCATTAAGAATTATCTTGAATTTATGGAATTAGTAGGACAGACCTCAGAAAGTGTTAGAGAAGTGGTTCGCTCCTTCTTATGTCTGGCTGCTTTGATTGCCGCACAAGCTCCTCTTGCGTTTGTGGCCAGAGGAACCAATACGAATGAGATGAAGAAAGACGATATGCCTGCTGATTTCGAAAAGCTCTGCACATTAGAGATGAGAGGTTCTGCAAGGACCGCTAATATGATAACTCCGAGCAACAACGACGACATAGACTTGACCCAAATCCATGACGTCTTCTTGGCATCTCCTTTTCCCTTATCTTCATCCACCAATTTGTCGGTTTCTTCCCAAGTTCTCTTGCATAATCAGGTCACAATATCAGACATGAAAAGAAGTACGGTAGTATTTGACATTGCGTAAAAAGCCAAGTTTGAAATGGCCTTACTTGGTAGAAATCATCTTGACTGGTGTTTAACTTAGACGCTCGGATCTTATTGCCTTCACCTGAAGTATCGAGCAAATTCACCAATCCAGCAACGAATTCCTCCTCATTTATCTGGCAGTTTCCGCTTTTGTCAAAGACCTCAATGACCTTTGAAACTACTTCATCCACGTCAAAGGGTATGTCACCAAACTTGATGCCCATCATTAGTTCCTTCAGCTCAGCTCGTGATATGCTGTTGTCTCCATTGCGATCAATCTGTTCGAATAATCTGAAACCAAAATGCAGATGGTCATAATTCATAAGAGAATAACTAACTAATTAGTTCTCATAATAAGGTGCTAATAGTAGCACATCTGAAAGTAATTAATCGAGCCCGACCTTCTAATAGCAGGCAGATCAGGTGTGCCATTTTCAAAGAATAGGGTTTTGACTGACTTGGTCTGCACATGCGCGAGAATTTCTGCGGCTATTTGCTTTTTCATTTTGCGCTCTTCCTTTTTCTTCTGAATAAATGGTTGAAAGAGCTGGAAAATACTTCTTAACAGTTTAATAGCACATTCATCATAGATGGGAATTTAACTTGCAGAATTTATCCCTCGACTGCAAAATTACCTGATACAAGTCCTTAAAAGAGTTTTTCGAGTAAGTTTGCTTGTCCATCGCAATCTTTGCCTCCTCAAGCCATTTCAGTAAATCCAGTGACGAATTCGTCTTTGCTTATCCTATGGTCACCGGCAATATCAAATTCCTTCATTATTTCATCTACCGCTTTATCTTTGTCCACGTGCATGTGTTTGAACTTAATTTCTAGCAACAGCTCTTTTTAAATCGGATGGCGATATAGCATCATCCCCATCTTGATCGATTTCTTCAAATAGCCTGCAGTATGCAGACTTTGTTAGTACCAATTAGAACAACACCATCTTGCTCATATCCGGCAACAAGACAAGTGGTAGAATGAAGACTAGCCTCCTTATAGCATGTATGTTTGGTGCTCCATTCTCTGTGAGAAGTCTTTCTAGTGCGTGTCGTTGCAGATGTTGTATGATCCGAAGCATTAACTGCTCGTGTTTCACATACTCGAGTCTTCTCTTTTGAATCCACGGCTCAAATATCTGCAAAATATTATGGCATATGAACATAGAGCTAAACTTTGCATCTTATCTCTATACATCTAGCTTTTGAACTCTAGGCTCAGTATCCCTACTGAAGTTATGGAAGCCTCAAAGTTTATGACTTGTTAAAGGCGTCATGCCAGCTCCACAATTTTCATAAACATATGGGCATGCGTAGGTTACCTGATAGAAGAAGTATAAGAGCAGCAACCCAACTGAAACAGCGAGGGAACAGAGGATCATAACGCGTTGAGCTGAATATACCGAGAAAATATCCGGGATTTGTATCATGATGAATGGGAATGCTGAGATTACCATGATCCTCGCAGTGTAGCTAGTCTCTGAATCAGTGATGATACCAGAGCCTGTGTTGCCGATAAAGAAAGGTTAATCAGATTCCTCTAGTTATAGCAACATCGCTGATTTTCTTTCTCTTTTGCTCTTCGAGCTATTCCCACAGCCAGTAATGTATTAGCGCAAAACTATATATAAAGGTCGCCCATTCAGAGTATTAAGAATTTCAAAGAATTTAGAAAATAGTTAGGACAGAAAAATCATGACTTGAAAGCATACGAATCAAGTTATAGCATGTGCATATACACAAGAAATGCCCGCAAGAAGATAGCATGATCTTGGCCGCTGTAGTATTAGAAACAGAACCAAGTGAGACCCATTTCTTGAAAATTTTCCTCTTAAGTCTTTTGTCCTTTGATTCTTGAATATTCTCGTGCTATGTACAGTACCTTATATCCAAGTACATTCCACCTACGTACTCTCTTTTCACAAAGTTGACATGATGACGTTAATGCTTGATGAAAATCTGGAAACGTTACCTTTCATTGAGGATAAGAACTTCTTCCATGAAAATTTGCTTGAATCTGAAGTGTTGGGTTCCATTCCATCAGATAATTTTCTGCTACCAAGGAGGACGCAAGTTCCCCATAACAATGTCAGAAGTAGGATCGAGGATCCGGCCAGCAACCCAACACCTGTCACAACATATTCCTGTGCCACCTCTTCGCTGTTCAGAAGTCCCGATGCTGGAAAAAAAGCAGGACAAATATTTAAATTGAAGATAGATTTCTCTCCCTCAATTGAGGGTCTTGTGAGAAGTAATTCGATGCCACAGCTATTGTTTTCTGGAATTTTCTCTTTAGTGAATCTGAATGACAATACATAAGCTGTGGAAATGTCTAACTCATGATTAAAGAAAGGATCATTGTCCCACGAAAATCCCAACATCACTATTCTCCTTTGAAACTAAAACTCTGCTTCCTGATACGTGGTATGCAAGTAGTGACGTTGGAAATTAAATAAGCCAAGAGAAACTTCAATACCACAAAGAGTCAAGTCATACAAGGTGGCCTGCCAGCCAGACAGATTTAGTCATTTTTTATGGCGTAGGGCCAGCTCCAATGTATCGCAGAGAGTTTGTCGGGTCAAAGCTAGCTTTTGATCAAGGAACTTGCATTGACATCGAATTTGCGAACAAGCCGCAATTTTTTCACTTAATTCTGATTTACACAATTCTTGTATCTTGTATCTTGTTCCTTTCAGATTCTACCTCAGAAGTTCAATTTTACCGACACATCTTCAGTTCACAGTGAATTTAAAGAATCATTAGCGCCCCAAAGCCCATCTGTTGCTTCTCACTAAAGCAATTGCTTAAAGCACAAACTCGACCATTGAAGAAGAAGAAGACAATGAAGGGAATGGAAGAAAGATTATGCAGAAAAAGAACATGGAGATGTATACCTAGAAGTATTAAGGCCTCCGGTAGAGCACCAAGGACATGGAAAGCACTGGCCCCAAATATTCCAGGACCGAGCATCTTAAATATCTGCTCGCTCCCGGAAGCAACGAAGGACTCCCCCTGAAACAGCAGATACTCGTAAACCAGCATCAAGAACAGGTGACCTGCTATGTTGTACGAGCATGGCAAGAACCCATACATCTGCTCACAAACTTCATCCTCATCGTCCAGAACACCCGCTGCTCCTTTGAGAAGAATCAAATCAGGAGGAGGCCCATTATGCTGATTATGGCCGCAGTCAACGCCATCTGAAATTAGCCGCAAAGAGTCACCCGGCACAGACCGGCCATCGATTGTCGCGATCACCATAAGAAATCCGACAAGAATGAAGATCCTCCGAATGCACATTATATGCAGAGTCATGCATATGCTAAGTGCAGATGAATTGAGAAGAAGAGTAGTTAATTGAGGAGGGGAAGATCAGAGCGGGCTGTTTCAATCTTGAAATAAGGCCAAAAGAAAATCTCCAGACAACACTTCAGTTTGACAGTCATGTGAGATTAATAAGCATATATCAGTACGAGGAAACCAAGTCAAGATTACTACTTTTCTAATGGGATTTGGTGCTGCCTTGTTGCAGTTGGCAAGTGCCATCTGTCACTTTTGTTTGGTCGAAAGAAATATATTAAATTGAGGAAAGAGTTTCTTGCAGCACCAGATTTTTTATATTTAGGTCGATTTGTCAACGATTGGCTGTCCAACGGGGCTTGTTTAAGGTTGATCCATCTTTTCTTCATTTATTTTCTCCTTTACATACATGGTCGGCCTCTACATGGATATCTTGCTCATGACGCTTCACATTAACATAATCGAACAATCTCAATCTGTATAAAAGATTACGATTAGGATGCCAACGCATGTAAGAGACCGAAGACCAGCGCCGATTGATGACTGGGTCATAAATGAACGACTGGTTTAACCTTCTTTCTGGATGAACTGCTGATGAATATGAGGAGCTCACGTTCGACAAGGCCTTCTATCGATTGGAACGACTTTTCCGGAAGCTGGGATAAGAGCTGTGGACTGGGGCTAACAAGGACTAATTCACATGTTGGTGTGACATACTGTGTTCTCGATATCTACTATTCAAGAATGTCGTTTTTGTACTGTATAAAATACACACACACATATATATAGTCTTAATATAGATTAATCTACAATATGTATCTTTTTGATATATGTATTATTATATGTAATGTACATAGTATCCCAATTCTATTTAATTTGTCTTGATTCCAATCAATCTAAAACAATAGAAAGGCAATTCTTAATAGTACGCTTCGAATTCCTAGATTTCGAATTATTTTCAATAGGAATCCCTATATTGATCGAAAGAATCAAATCCATGGGCGATGGGGGTATGGAATATAGTATATTAAAAAAAGAAAATCAATTAATTTTCTTTTAGCATTCCAAAGAAGTAATTGATTAAGCACTTAACAGATAATCCAAGAAGTTCTCTGGAAATTTCTTCGGTTTTCGAAAAGGAATAAAATAAGAAAACCCACCATTTCATTTAAACTCTTGAACCATGGTCCATGATATGAAATGAGTCACTAAAGCCTAAGTATAGCATAAATAAGATTTCTAAACTATAAAACAAGTGGTAAAGTGTGCAATATGTGACTTGCCAAGGTAAGATCATAATATCAAAGAAAATTCCAATCCAGCTTTTCTAGACTATGGAATTGAGCCCAATCACACTAGGCTAGAGTGACTCGAAAAATAGCTTCAACATAAAAATGGATACCTATATCTGTCAAAATTAGTCAAAAACCCATTATTAACCCATATTTAATGGGTTGGGTTATTATATGCATTAATTACATTTATTAAATTGGTCATAAATTGGCTTCAAATGTTAAGACGATGTTAACTGAGTTCACAATTTATTTAGACTTAACTTACCTCTTTAACTATCTTTAATCTGTATTGCCATCACTCAATTTTAGGCTCACTCACTCTATATTCTCACCTTATTTTGGATATGAACTTTGATATATTGAGTTAAATATAAAAATATTTTAGTAAATTAGGTATGAATTGGATACGAGTCGAGTCGGGTATGAGTCACTAGAATTGTATTATACATAAATTAATCAAAATAGGTTAAGTGGGTCAATTTATATCGAAACATTTTAGACCTGACCAAAACTCAACCCAACTCACCATTTGATTAGTCTATCAATAATCAATCAAGATTAAGCATTGAGCTTGAGAATGGGACAGCATCGGTTTAAGTCCCTGGAGGGTATATTACAAAGATAATATGTATGGTGCGCAATTGTCAAGATGATTTATTTGTGAGAAGAATATGGAGTAATCAAAATGTTTCATTGCAAGAAAAAATTGGTTTTTAAAATTGCATCGATTGTCCGGGTTCTCATAAATTAATAGACCGCCAAGAACGCGATCTCCTCGCAATCTCAGCATGTTGCACTCGAACGATTTTATTATGGTTTCTGATATTATATCAATTGCATTATCAAAGACCAAGTGGATATGTAACAACTCGTGAATGTTACACTTACAGTTTCGAAGGTGGTCCTTACTACTTTGACTGAGGAGACACCTCGATTTTACCAATAAAATTTTTTTAAAAAATTACCTCTCTTGCTATTTTATTTTATTATTTTTTCCATTCCTCTTGGAAAAGTCAAAATATAAAATATTGGTGATTGAAAGACATCAGTGTCGGATAAGTTCCTAGAAAATGTAGAGAGACGAAAGTGTCGGATAAGTTCCTAGAAAATGTAGAGAGACGAAATTGCTCGGTCTTTGGACGTCAAATCATTGTCATAAAAATCATTCATTATCAACACATGCTGGTAAATTGACTTACATCTTATCAATCGCTTGGTTCACGACATATTTTTACTATTTACGCATAAGCGCTTGCTAAATATGGACTCTAAAGTGTAAATGATAATGAAGAAAGGAAGGTGAAGAAGCACTGAGAATCAATAAAAGACCCAATAAAGTATAGATGGATTGAGTGCAATCACATTCATTGAATTAAACATGGCTTCCATAGAATTTACAAAGGGTGCGTTTGGTTTAGCATTTTAAAAGCTCATTAGAAAATGCAAAGTAGGTTAGCCTAAAGGACTTTAGACGAATGCAAATGCCGTTTGGTAAACTATGCTTCGAGAAGAACTTTTAGAGAAATACCGTTTTTGGTAGAAAACACATTTGAAAAGCCATTTGGGTGTTTAATATTAGTTTTTTTTTTAATTTCATTTGTTTAAAATCGAAAAAAATAATGTATGCAACTTTTTAAATATAAATTTTGACAATAGTACTAAAAAAATCAAATACATACATAATTTTTTTAAAAGAGCAAACCCTTCATCGAAATTTTTTAATTTTTATTTTTTTAAATTTGAAAAAAATAATGTATGTAAATTTTTAAATATAAACTTGAAATAATGCTAAAAATAAAATACATATATATATATATATATATATTTAAAAAAAAGACCAAACCCTTAATGTATGTAACTTTTAAATATAAATTTTACAATAATGCTAAAAATCAAATTCATATATATATAACTATTAAAAAAAAAAAAAGACCAAATCCTTCATCGAAATTTTTTTGTTTTTATTTGTTTAAAATTGAAAAGATAATGTGTGTAATTTTTAAATATAAATTTGAAAATAATGCTAAAAATCAAATACATATATATATAATTTTTTTTTTAAAAGACCAAACCCTTCGTCGAAATTTTTTCTAATTTTTATTTGTTTAAAATTGAAAAAAAATAATGTATGCAACTTTTTAAATATAAATTTTGGCAATAATGCTAAAAAAGAATTAAATATATATGCTAAAAAAATCAAATATATAAATATTTTTTAAAAGACCAAAATACATTTAATTTTTTAGCATTATTTTGTCATTTAAAAAAATAATGAGAGCAAAATAAGAAATTTGAAGAATGAGTGATGATAGTTTTGGAAAAAATAAGTTTTAGCATTTGGCTAGATGCTGAAAGCTCAAAGCTA
This sequence comes from Eucalyptus decipiens, assembly GCA_014182575.1. Classification (NCBI taxonomy): domain Eukaryota; kingdom Viridiplantae; phylum Streptophyta; class Magnoliopsida; order Myrtales; family Myrtaceae; genus Eucalyptus; species Eucalyptus decipiens. The sequence goes on along the minus strand of CM024614.1, from coordinate 13,007,674 downwards.
GTCTTTACTAGCAGTAGGCTTGTAGCCTTTCCAATACTGACTTTCACTTGAAAGATACTTCAAAATGGTTGACAAACGGTCCAACATTTCCCTAAGCGGCTTTGGAGGCTGAAAGTTCCTTAGAAATGCTGAATCAAACGCACCTAAAATTGTTTCGCTTGGAATGGCTCCACGCGATGACATACCTTTCGCCAAAAGGTTGGATCTTCAAACTTAATTTGAATTGGATTTCATGGCAAATTCGAACACGAAGCATGAAACGCAACAAGACTAAGAACTAGTTCAAATTACTCCAAAGGAAAGTAAGTGCAATTTTTGAAAAGTTAATTTACAAGATACATTGTTAAAAATGATGGCCAAGGCTTTCTACAACAATTTAACACATCTAGCCTATCACACAGTATAATCGCTTCTAGACGATTGATGTTCAAATGAGATATTACAACTGCATATCCATGATTTTGGCTCCAAGACTTGGCTCCATAATTTTATAACTACACACCGTCTTCAAGCTCCACGATTACTCTCCAATTGCATGTCAATATTTCCCACGAATCGTCATTTACTCTCAAATAACGCAGCTTTCAAATTTTTTGCCTTTAGCACTAAATGATATGTATGGTAACATTTCTGTTTTCGGGAATAATTTTTATTTATAAATAATTTTTTCTATTTATATTCCCTAATCAAGTTTTAGAATAGAAGAATACATTTGGTAATTACATAAAATTTATATTTTCGAAATAGAAACGCATTTAGTATGACTCCAAAATATTTATGTGGTTTATAATTTCTTTTAATTTTTAATACTTTTATTACATTATTTTTCTTTTTTATTTATTTACTTTTTATTCTTCTCCTTTCTTTCTTTGGCCGATTGCCGACCCCCAAGCCTTGTTAGGCTCAATCTCGATGGGCCATCATGAGGTCGCCTCGTTGAGCCATTGTGAGGTCGGCCTCACCATGGCCAAGCGACACCACCCTTGCCCTCATCGATGGTTGGGCAAGGTTGCCTTACCAAGGCAGGCGATCAGTTAAGGGAAGAAGAGGAAGAAGAGAAAAAGAAAGAAAGGAAAAAAAAATGAGTGTGATTATTGAATTGTTCCCATAAACAAAAAGGTAAATTTTTTTTTTGTTTTTCATTTTTGTTCCAAATCTTTTCTCATGAACGAAAACGTACATAAATAGATTTATGTTCTGAGGAATAAAAAAACAAAAAAATAGAAAAATATAAGTGTTACCAGACATGTCCATAAGTTCATCGAGTATTAATCATCAACTAATCGTCATCATATATCAATAATAGTATTTGGTCACAATAGTCATGACTATCGACAAGGTTCTTGGCCTTCAATATCTTATTCATAATCTAGTCACTCGACACTTAATTGTATATTAACATCATGTCAATCATCAATATTTGTGTTTATCGAGGGGTTTTCTTTGCATCACCTCTCATTGATAATTAAATTGACTAACTACAAAGTTCGTAGTACGAACTCTATATTGACATCGCATCAAGTAAAGTGAAGGACTCGGTCATTTTTTAGTATCAACAGTAACCAACGTCTTTGATTTACCCAGTCTGTGTCGAGTCGAGTTTAGATATGTACTTGCTACGAAGTCCTTTGAATAGTCTAGCATTTGATCACGACCGTCAAACTGTCTTTTCCCTATTCCCCCATCATGCGTCCCTGATGGTGGCCACGTAAAACTTCGATTTTGCTATTGGGCTTTTGTTGGCCAGGCCCATAAAAGGCCCAGGATCTAAAAATTACTGGAAGCCTGCAAATGCGAAGCCTTTAATTGAAAAGACCCCAAGTTTGATCCCTTAGCGAATGAAGGCACCCGCCAGCCCTCGGAAAATGGCGGCAGCCATGAAGTCGGCCCACGACCAAGGACATCGGCAGCTTTCAAGAGTCGGATGGCTAACCTTAGATAGGTCGAGAAGTTCCGATTCCCGTACTATGTCCGATGTTAGGAGCTCAAGTGCTTGGAAGATCGATAGCAAGACCACCATCCCAGCAAGCAAGGATTCATTGAGAAAATCTATCATTGTTTGGACTTTTCATTTCACGATGGTCCCACTTTAGATGTCCAAAGGACTATTCGAACATAATTCTAGACATTAAAAACATCGTAATAGAATTATTCATAATCAATACATACTTATTAATTGATCTACATATTACTAATCACTTAGTTCATGAGATGCATTTTTATCCTTTAAAAAATGAAAATCAACATGCACTTGAGAGTCGATAAAAGACTAATGCTTAGTTGACCCACATCTTATTAAACACTTGATCCACATAAACTATTATCACGTAAATAACAATAAAAAAAGATGAAAATCGACATGGGCTCGAGAATTGATAAGAAAACCTAATAAAGTCTAAGATGATTCGGTGCAATCACGGCCATCGGGTTACAGGGCTTGCACTAATGAAAAAGTGGATAGATTTTGCAAGATTGAGGTGGAAAATGAAGAGGCTTCGAGACAAGCCCGAGAATTTCTGCCATAATCGTCTCATTTTCTTTTTTGACAGAAGAAAAAAAAAGGGAGGTAGGATAGGAAGAAAGAAACGAGACCGGCTCCTTTTAGTTGGGCGTTCAAAAGAAAAAGAGACCCGCTTGGCGGCAGCCAGAAGACAGCCTCTAGGGTTTGTCCGTCGCATGTAAGGCGCACGAACTCAAACCTCCAGTCCGGTCTCAAAACCCAGAAACCGTCCGTCCACTTCGATCTCTGTCCGCGGACTGCAAACTCTCCCTGCTCACCTGCTTATGCTGAATCTCCGGTTGCAGAATGAAGGAGGGATTGCTGGAGAAGCAGAAGCAGCAGCAGCAGCAGTAGCGGCGGGTGATGTGGGTGGCCCCTGCAGCAGTCCTAAGGTGCACCAAGCACAAGCCTCTCCTCCCTCCTTCCTCCTCCTTCCCCAAGCCGAAGCTCCTCTCCGCCTCCTCCGCATGCCTCCTCGACTCCGACCCGCCTCCGCGACCCCCCGCCCCGACTCCCCGCCGCTTCCGCCGTGAGCCGGCTCAAGCACGACCCCGACCGCGCCTTCTCCTTCTTCCGCCACCTCGACTCCTCCGGCTTCCCCCTCGACCCTTTCGCCTATGCCTCCTTCATCTCCGTCCTCTCCTCCGCCTCCCGCTCCCGCCTCGACTTCGTCTTCTCCGCGTCGTCGCCTCGGGGGCCCCTGTTCCTTCGCTGCTCGATTCTCTTGCTCTGCTCGGCGGGCCCCCTCCTCCTCCGCTCCGTCGATTTCCTCGTCAGGGCCTTCGTTCGGGCCGGGCTCTACGACGGCGCGATCGATACCCTGTTCGGGTTCAAGAGGGCGGCCTCCTCCCCCGCGTCTCCACCTGTAATTTCCTCCTCGACAGCTTGATCGAGAGCGGCAAATGCCGCCGCCGCCGTCACCCTGTACGAGATGTTGAAGTTGCTCGATTTTGTCCCCGACGACTACACCGGTACCATCTTGATCAAGGCGTTTTGCAGTACCGGCGACTTGGACAGGGCCGCTCGAGTGTTGTTCGAGGACATGGTCCGAGCCGGCGTGACCCCTAGTAGCTTCACTTACACTGCCTACCTCAAAGGCCTCTGCGCCCACCGCGGCTCCCGTTTGGCTTATCAGGCTCTCGTCAGTTGGCGGGATGCCGGGATCTCCCTGAGTAACCACGCCTATTCTGCAGTCCTCCGCGGTTTTTGCGCCGAAAAGAAGTTGGAAGAAGCAGAGCAAGTCCTCCTCGATATGGAAGAGCACGGCATTGTCCCTGATGACTACTGCTATGCCGCCTTAATTCATGGCCACCGCAAGAGTTCCAACGTGCGGCGAGCCTTGCAAATCTGCGATGATTTGCTGTCGAAAGGTAAGAAGCCCAACTGCTTCATCATTAGCATCGTTCTCCAGTGCTTTTGTGATATGGGTATGCTTGATGAAGCAGCGTATCAGTTTAATGAGTTCAAACGTATGGGTATTTTTCTGACAAGGTTACATACAATATCCTTGTCGGTGCTCTGTGCAAGCAAGGCAGAATGGAAGAGGCCGTAAAGTTACTTGAAGAGATGAAGGACAAGGGGTTGGACCTTGATGTCAAACACTACACAACTTTAATCGATGGCTACTGTCTCCAGCGGGACTTTGACCATGCCTTGAATCTGCTCAAGCAGATGATTGAGGAAGGGATTCGGCCTGATATTGTCACTTACAATGTACTTGCCCATGGATATTCTCGGGCAGGACTTGTATATGAGGTGCACGAGCTTCTAAGACATATGGACGTTTGCAGTGTGAAACCCAACGTTGTCACACACAACATGATAATTGAGGGCTTATGTATATCGGGTAATGTGGAGGAAGCTGAAGGGTTTTTCAATGGCCTGCAAGAGAAGAGCATAGAAAATAAAGTTGCCATGTTCAAGGGGTATTGCCAAGCCAACCATTCGGGAAAGGCATTTAAATTTTTCATGGAGTTATCGGAAGCAGAAAAAAAGTCCATAAAGATAAATTCCTGCATCAAATTGCTAGCTAACCTTTTTGTTGAAGGTGATCATATCACAGCTCGTGAATTACTCAACAACATGTCGGATCTGAACATGGAACCAACTCGAGTGATGTACGGAATGTTGATGGCTACTCTTTGCAAAGCTGGAGATATGAGAAATGCGCAGTGGCTGTTTGTTAGATCGGTGGAGAAGGGAACAACCCCTGATGCTGTCACTTATACGTTAATGATGGATGGATACTTTCATGCAAACTGCTTGTCGAAAGTGCATGATCTTTTCCGTGAAATGAAGAATAGAGGGGTCGAGCCTGATGTAATCACTTATACAGTGTTGCTTGATGGTTACTCAAAAGTTGAGCTTTGGAGGAAACATTCCCTTCGTGGTAGAAACAAATCAAAGAAAGTAACCGTGGATTCGGAAGTAAATAATGTCATCAAAAGCCTTTTGCTGCAGATGAAAGACAAGAAAATAGCACTTGATGTAAAATGTTATACGGTTTTGATTGACCGGCATTGTAAGCTTGGCAACATTGAGGAAGCCGAGGATTTATTGAGGAAAATGATTGAAAGTGGCCTTCAGCCAGATGTGGTAACTTACACATCTCTTATATCCGGCTGCTATAGTTGGGGAAACATGGAAAGGGCTAAATGTCTTTATAAAGAAATGTTGTTAAAGCAAATAGCACTTGATTTAAAATGTTATACAGTTTTGATTGACAGGCATTGTAAGCTTGGCAACATTGAGGAAGCTGAGGATTTATTGAGGAAAAATGATTGAAAGTGGGCTTCAGCCAGATGGGGTCACTTACACATCTCTTATATCTGGCTGCTATAGTAGGGGAAACATGGAAAGGGCCAAATATCTTTTATAAAGAAATGTTGTTCGAGAGAATAGAACCTGATATGCGGTCTATTTTAGTGTCTGCTTAACTTGAAGCCTGAAAGATGCAGATATTGAGGCGAGTAAGTGACGAAATCAAAGAGATACTCGGTGCTGATCTCATAGTGCTTAAGGTAAAATATGGTATATATAGAGTATCTGTTCTTGTGTCTGTTGTCAAAGCATACAATTACGAGTGGATTATGGATTTCGCAGCTGCCAAGAGCATAGCAGAGTGTCTTTCCTTTAAAGGGTAAAGATAGGCGGATTGACGCATCTGAGCAGGCAGGGAATACTTAGTGCTTGAAATATGAATGCTATGAGCCTTGGGTGAGAGAGCAGGTCTAGGAGGCCCAGATATTGCATAATGTTAAAGCAGTAAAAACCCATAAGAGCTGTAAACAAGTGAGATAGGCACAAAAGGGGTGCATTCTGGGGATGTTTAACTTAAAGAAAGGTTGATCTCCTAACTTGACTAAAAAAGAATGGGCGTCCTCTCTGCCCCAGCAAAAGCAAAGGACTTCGTTGGAATAATAAAAACCTCAACTCGATCAAAGAACTGAAACCCACAATGAATGGGTTTCCTGCTGTTACCAATTGAGAAGGCTTAGCCTCTGAAGGATGGAGAACGCACCAAATGAGAAAGATGTGCTATGACTTCTGAATAGAGCGCAGAAGTTTTTGGCATATTCGTGGAAATGCTGGTATGCCTTGGCTTCTTTCATGGATTTAAATTAGGCAATGCATAATCTGCGCATTTTTTCTTTGCCGACTCAAATGTCTTTCCTCTCTAGATATAGAAGATAAAAATGTTTGTGTTGAAGAAGACTATTGTATCTCACATTTGAAAAGTATTTCTAGTTTCAATAGCTTATGTTGTATTATTATAGTAAATGTACAGTTACCCCTCCCTTTGGTTACTTTAGTTTTCTTGTGTGCACAGGTGGGTTTGGACTTGTTTTGCCCCCCCCAACTCGTGGTTCCAACATATATCTTGATTGTAAAATTGTTAAAATTATATTGTAGGTGTGTATGTTCATATGAATTGGTTATAAGTGCAATAAACTAATTATGTGTTTTTAGATCGCAAGTACATCTGTGACATGTATTTCAAGATTTGAGGTGTTCAAGGTGGAAATTTTCACGTATGCCTATTCTTTGATTAGAAAACCTATAGTTTGCCCCTGTTTTAGATTGTTTGTCATTCCATCACGATTAATGACAAGCTCTATAACCCATATGGTTGAATCTGGCTTGATTCTCCTTCTAGAAAAGCCAGATGAATTAATAAAATTTTCTTTGACAGGACGGGTTGGTATTTATATAAGAAGGGGTGTGGGTTTATGATTCCTCTGAAAGACAGAGAACGTTTATGTTAATTAAGACCTTTGATGTAGCCTCTAATGGGGATATAGCTGCTGCAATACTCTGCGTCAATTTGTACCATTGATTTCTAAGCAAAATGCTGATGCTTAGGATTTGCTTCCCCAAGATGGACAAATGAATAGTTTGGACAAATTCATGTTGATTTCAATTTCCGTGTTCTGTATATTCTTTGAAAGCTCTTGCTTCCTTGATGTCACAGGATATCTCTGCAACTTGTTGACGAAGGAATTTTTGGAAATTTCAAACCAGTGGGCTGCTTGCGAAATTAGTGGGTCAAGAGTTGGAAAGTAGCGTGTTTTGGATGGTCACTGAATTTTTGTGTTAAAGTTGGCGAGGTAACAGTCCTCGTACATGTAATTGACCTACATGTCTCATTTGTACACTTGCACTTGCTTATCAAGCATATGTGCACTCTTTGCTTCTCTGCCCATGTTCTCGAGAATTTTCTCCTGGCTTCGCGAGGAACTTGGAGTTGGAGGAATGGATCGCCTGTACAAATGTTTATGACCGGTTCTGTGATCTGGTAGGCCTTGAACTTCCTTTTGGTCGGCTTTGGCGTATTTATCTATGTGATATCAGTTGTCATGCTTTTTATTTCGTGCACACTGCAGGTATAAATCGCTATGGTAGGAAAATACACAGAACCCTCAGATTCTTATCTCTCTGTCTTGAAGGTGAGATTGGGTCACTGAAAAGTCATATTTCCGCAGGCATTTGTTATAATACGTCTCTTGGACAATTCTGCAATGTTTGTGATTTGTTTTGCCAACTTTGTGGCAATTTGATACGATGATGTTCAACATGCTTTGAGGTATTGCCTTTTCTGCATGTCTGAGTCGATGAATTGTGCAGACTGTGCTTTCTTTGATTCTAATTCCTTTAATTTTTATTAAAGCGAGAGGATCCTATTCAATTCTTTTTCTTTTGTAGGTCAGAATTTGGTTAATGCAATGACACGGTTTAGAGGAATGAAAAAACACAGAGAAATTGTTTGAAATCTGTGATAAATCAAATCATCTTTCTTTTAAAGTGATGTATTGTTTTTTTTTTTTCAGGTTTTTTCACTTGAAATCTGTGAGGGTTCTTTTTTACTATTGATGAAATCAGTATGAATGGCTGCTGGCAACAGAGAAGGTTTCTGTATAATGCCACCATTTATGCTTTGGTGTTGGCGGTTTTGATAGATTGAATCCAAGAGCCTTTGACGTCGGTCTGTAGATGCCCCAAGATTTCTGTGACTATTTGCTTTTTCAGTTTGCGTTCTTCCTTCTTCTGAATAAAAGGTTGAAAGAACTGGAAAACACTTCTGAACGGTTTAACTGCACATTCATCGTAGATGGTAATTTAACTTGCAGAATTCATCCCCTCAACTGCAAAATTACCTGATACAAGTCCTTAAAAGAGTTTTTCCTGTAAGGTCGCTTGTCGATTGCAATCTTTGCCTCCTCAAGCCATCTTTTTGAATCCAGCGACGAATTCGTCTTTGCTTATCCTTTGGTCACAGTCAATGCCAAATTCCTCTTCGTCTGCTCCTTTCGTTTAATTCGGATGGCAATGTAGCATCGTCACCATCTTGATCGATTTCTTCCAAAATAGCCTGCGGTTCGCAAACCCCTTATTACCAATTCGAACGACACCATCTTGCTCATGTCAGGTGAAGTGACATCGTAGAATGAAGACTAGCCTCCTGTATGCAGGACTTTTTGGACAATTTTCCTAGCATTTGATGATCACCGTCAAATGGTCTTTTCTTTTTTCTTTTTCTTTTTTCTCATAATTCACTATAATGCGTCCCTGATGGTGGGCCAGCAAATCTTCGATATAGCTATTGGGCTTCTATCGGGCAGGCCCAGGGAAAAAGGCCAGGACCAATAAAATCCCCGAAGCCCACAAAGGTGAAGCCTATTACTTGGTAAGAGCCCAAATTTGATGCATTAGCGAATGAGGCACCTGCCAGCCCACGAAAAATGGCAGTGACCAAGGAGTCGCCGGCGACCAAGGACATCGGCCGCTGTCAAGATTCAGTGAGCAGGACGAGAAGTTCCGATTCCCGCAAATATCACAAGGCTGAGTGCTTATAAGATAGAGAGCAAGATAGCAACTAGCAAGTAAGGAACTTTGAGAAAATCCTCCTTATTTTGACTTTTCACGGTTATCTCACTCTTAAGTATTCAAGGCACCATCTGGGTACGAGTCTGGACTACAAACTTATAATTACACCTTCAATGACCAATCTGGAATAAGCTAATTATACCAAAATTAGCAACAAAATATCTTCAAGCAGCAACCTAGGTGTACAGTCCTAGGAGTAATTGAGGACATCATCAAGAACATAGACCAACAGAAGAGACAGAGGGTACAACAAGTAAGCCAGGATTGATGTCCAAACTGGGAAGGTTGACCTGAAACTTGCGGTCAGACCCACCACCCCACACACTATTAGCACCACAAGAACTTCAGCAGAGAATTCCCATGTCAAGTTTCGAGCGTATATCAGCAACAAGAGGACGCTGAAGCTAAGCACGTTGCTCATGAACACCTCTCCATAGATCTGCATCACCACATCTTAAAACCAATAAGCATGTCAACTCACTTTTCCTATCTAAGAAACTGGTCTGAATTAATACAACGATCCATGGTCACTCATCTAAATACACATTCTGCTTCGACGATGCAAAGAAACATCAAGTAGTGCTGTTCGATCTCACAATATAGCTGGGAGGGTCATGTCAACAGCGACCAAAACTTGAGGACAATGAGAAGGTGCTAGCTTTATACACCTACAGCACAAAGAATTTCCTTGAAATTACAGGATTAGTTGAACAGACCTTGGAAAATGTTAGAGAAGTGGTTCGCGCCTTCTTATTTCTGGCGCCTTTGATCGCCTCAATAGCTCCTCTTGCACCTCTTGCATTTGTGGCCAGAGGAACCAATATGAATGAGATGAAGAAAGACGGTACACCTGCTGCTTTCGAAAAACTCTGCACACTGGAAATGAGAGGGTCTGCAAGGACCGCTGATATGAAAACACCGAGCAACAACGACAATAAAGACTCGACCCAAATCTGCCATGATTTCTCTTCACGGCCTTTTCCATTTTCCTCATCCACCACCTTGTCAGTTTCTTCCCAAGTTTCCTTGCATAATCAAGCCGCAATATCATATGTTTGAAAAGAATTATGGCAGTACCCAGCACTGATTTAAAAAAACCAAGTTCTAGATATCCTTACTTGGTAGAAATCATCTAGACTGGTGTTTGACTTAGACGCTTGGTTCTTGATGCCTACCAATCCGGCAATGAATTCCTCCTCATTTATCTGGCCGTCTCCGCTTCTGTCAAAAACCTCGGTTACCTTTAAAACTACCTCGTCCATGTCAACAGGCATGTCACCAAATTTGACACCCGTTATTAGTTCCTTCAGCTCAGATTGTGATATGGTATTGTCTCCACTGTGATCAAACTGTTCGTATAATCTGAAACCAAAATGCAGGTAGTCATAATTCATAAGAAAATAACTAATTAATTAGTTTCCTTAGTAAGTTACTAATAGTAGCACATCAGAAAGTAATTAACACAGCCTAACCTTCTAATTGCAGGTAGATCAGGTGTGCCATTTTCCCTGAATAGGGTTTCGATGGACTTGGTCTGTACATGCCCAAGAATTTCTGCTACTTTTTGCTTTTTCAGTTTGCGTTCTTCCTTTTTCCTCTGAATGACAGGTTGAAAGAGTTGGAAAACGCTTCAGAACAGTTTGACTGCACATTCATCGTAGAAGGTAGATCAACAAGCAGAATTCATCCCCTCAAATTCAGAATTACCTGATACGAGTCCATAAAAGATTTTTTCATGTCAGGTTGCTTGTCAATCGCAACCTTTGCCTTTGTGAGCCATTTTGTGAATCCATCGACGAATTCATCTTTGCCTATCCTTTGGTCACTGTCAATGTCAAATTCCTTTATAACTTCATCTACCACTTCATCTTTGTCCACGTGCACATTTTTGAACTTGATTTCTAGCAACAGCTCTTTTAATTCTGATGGCGATAAAGCATCGTCCCCATCGTGATCGATATCTTCAAATAGCCTGCATTATGCACACTTTGTTATTACCAATAAGAACAACGCGATCTTGCTCATATCAGGCAATGAGACACGTTGTAGAATGAAGACTAGCCTCCTTATAGCACGGAGATTTGGTGCTCCATCCTCTCTGAGAAGTCTTTCTGACGCTTTACGTTGGAGATGTTGTATGATTCGAGGTATTAGGTGCACATGTTTCACATACTCGAGTCTTCTCTTTTGAATCCATGGCTGAAATATCTGCAACAATTAGCCAAAGGAAATGCGCACTCAGACATTTAATCTACTCGAAGACATTAGTTGTTGCATTCTCAGTGGTCCCAAAGATTATGGCACATGAACATAAAGCTACACTTTGCCTCATATCTCTAGGAATCTAGCTTTTGAACACTAGGCTCGATATCATTATTGAAGTTAAGGATGCCTCAAAATATTTGGCTTTGAAAAGGCTTAATGCTATGCTCAGCAATGTACATAGACATATGGACATGCATGATTTACCTGATAGAAGAAGTATAAGAGCAGCAACATAACTGACACAGCAAGAGTACACAGGATCACAATTCGTTGAGCTGAATATATCGAGAAAATTTCCGGGATTTGTATCATGATGAATGGTATTGCTGAGAATACCATTATCCTGGCAGTATAGCTAGTCTCCAAATCCGTGATGATACCAGAGCCTGGGATCCCGAATAAGAAAGTTTAATCAGATTCCTCTCTTAGTTATAGATAACATCACCAATTTTCCTTCTCTTTTGCTCTTCAAGCTATTTATACGGCAACTAATGTATTAGCACAGAAAAACGTATAAAGGTCAATCATTCTTGATTATTAAGAATTTCAAAGATTGTAGAGGATGGTTAGGACAGAAAAACATAACTTGGAAGCAAACGAATTAAGTCAAAGCATGTGCATATGCATGAGAAATGCCTGCAACATGATGGCGTGGACTTTGCCACAGCAGTCTTAAAAACAGAACCAAATGAGACCCATGTCTTAAAAATTTTCCTCTCAATAGACTTTAGTCTCTGATTTTTGAATTTTTTTGAACTATGTAGACAACCTTATATCCAAGTACATTCCAACAATGTACTCTTCTTTCAAATCTTGACATGATGAAGTCAATGCTTAACGAAAATCTGGAAATACTACCTTTGAAGGTAGATACAAACTTCTTCAATGAAAGTTTGCTTGAATTTGAAGGGTTGGACTCCCTTCCATCAGAGAACTCTCTGCTGCCAAGGAGGATGCAAGTTCCCCATAACAATGTCAGAAGCAGGATTGAGGATCCGGCCAGCAAGCCAACACCGGTCACGACATATTCCTGAGCTTCCTCTTCGCTGTTTAGAAGTCCAGATGCTGGACAAAAGCAGGAAAAATGATAAATCGAAGATACAATCCCTTGTCAATTGAGGGTTTTATGAGATGTAATTCAATACTATAGTTGTTGATGACTTTCAGCACTCATCTCTTCGGTGAAATTGAATGATGAAACTTCAACCGTAGAAATGACTGGGGAGAAGAACTGGATGTTATTAGGAAAGGAAGAGCTACTGCGATGTGCAATCGGCATACTTGATCATAAAAAATTTAACAATACACAAGTATTTGCAAATGTCCAACTCATGAATAGAGAAAGGTCCACTGTCCCATGAAAATCCCAACATTACTATTTCTCTTCCAAAACCCTACTCTTTCTTATCTTTTTCAGCTTCCTCCTTTCTTGAACTGCTGATTTCACGTTACTCATGATTTTGGATATTCTTCATCAATAACTTCTACACATGACCTTCTACCAAAAAAAAAAAAAAAAACTTCTACACATGACCAAAAAAAAAAATTCAAAACTCTAAATAATGTGAATCTGATTTCCAGAAAGAGCAATTGGGATACAAATCATTTAAAATTGACACAAGATGATGAGTTTCCTGTTACATGGCACACAAGTTGCCAAGTGACATTGTGAAATTGAATGAGCCAAGAGAAACCTCTATACTACCAAGAGTCAACAGTCATGCATGGTAGCCCTGCCATGGCAACTTGAAAGATTTGGTCATGTTCAGAGGCATAGGATCAGCTCCAACTTCTTGCAGAAAGCACCTCAACTGAATGCTAGCTTTTGGTGATCAAGAAACTTGCATTGGCACAAAATTTGCTGATGAGCAACAATTTTTCATTAAATTCCTTTACACCATACTTGTATCTTGTTCCTCTCAAATTCTAACTCAGGGAAATTCAATTTTACCAACACTTCTTCAATTTACAGTGAATTTTCAAGAATCATTAACTCTCAGAGTCCATCTTTTGCTTCGTAGTTAAACAATTGATTAAAGCACAAACTTGGCCATCTAAGAAGAGGAAGACGACGATGAAGAGAGCAGAAGAAAGACTTTGCAGAAAAAGATTATGGAGATGCTTACCTAGAAGTATTAAGGCCTCTGGTAGAGCACCAAGGACATGGAATGCACTGGCACCAAATATTCCAGGACCGAGCATGTTAAATATCTGCTCGCTCGCAGAAGCAACGTAGGACTCCCCATGAAACAGCAGATACTCGTAAACCAATATCAAGAAAAGGTGACCTGCTGTGCTGTACGAGCATGGCAAAAATCCATACATCTGCTCACAAAGTTCAACCTCATCGTCCCAAGCACCAGCTGTTCCTTTGAGAAGAAGCAATTTAGGAGGTTCATTATGCTGATCATGGCCTCGATCAACGCCATCTGAAATTAGCCTCGAAGAATGACCCGGCACAGACCGGCCATTGACTGTCGAGATGACTATAAGAATTGTGACAAGAGTGAAGATGCTCCGGATGCACATTATATGCAGGGTAATGCATAAGCTGTGTGTAGATGAATGGAAAAGAAGAGTTTGATACTTGAGGAGGGGAAGATCAGACCGGCCTATTTCAATCTTGAAATAGCTTGGCCAAAACAAATTCTTCAAATAACAGTTCAGTTAACAGTTACGCAAGACAAATGGGAATTTTACTAATCAAGTCAAGCTCTTGTTTTCTTTAATGGATTTGGTGCAGCCATGTTGCAATTAGCTTAAGACGTCCATTAAATTAAGGAAAGAGTTTCTTGCAGTATTAGACTCACGAAAGTTAGGTTGGTTTGTCGGACAATTGGCTCTCTGATCGTCCATGTCTGAGGTTAATCCATGTCTTCATTTTTTTTCCTTTCCCTTCACTTACTCCATTCTCTACGTCAATAGTTTATTGACGATACTCACAATGGTACATAAACAGATCTTTCATGGAACAATCTCAATCTGTGAGAAAGATCACTATTGCCTATACAGAGATGTTTAAGACACGTCAGAGACCGAAGATCGGTGCTGATTGATGACTGGGTCATGAAAGCAACGATTGGGTCAACCAATTTAACCAAAGGGCAAATCAACCTCTGATCTAGGATTGATTTTCATAGTCTATATACTCCAGCAAAATCATTAATTATCAAAGTAGGAATAAGCAGATTCTTTTCTTTATTAATAAAGAATGAATAAGCAACATTCACCCCATTGCAAGCCTCAGGTGCTCACATTCACAGACGCTATCTAGTAAACCACACACAATGAGGTAGCAGGCTAGCAGGCTAGATGTCACATCATAATCATTTGATCACCTCAAAGAGAGCAACAATAGTAACCAGAACCCCAGCAAGTTTTGTGTCACGCATGCAAGACTCTTTCTATGTACAATTATTCTATATCTGTTATTTACATGGAGGTGGGTGGATTCTCTATCTCTTCACCATCCTGCTCAACCATGACACAAGCTACACATCTGCACATCCGTTTTGTGTATCGTGACCTTCAATCTTCATCCCTTCAAAGTGGGACCTGAGTCCGATCCAGCACTTGTAATAATCAGGATCCACAGAGGGAGAATCAAGTGCCCAATGGCAAACTCGTGGGATTAAGCACGACTCAAACATGAACGCCATGGTATTGGTAATTCTATGGGGTCCTGCATTGTTTCCTCGAGCAATGGTTGCCTGCCAGCCAAAAGGATAAGGATCAGTGACCTATGGAAGTTAATCCACTTACAGATTGTTCAAGACCTTACAATCTCCAACTGCAGAAACAATCTTTAAGGAAACTACCTTTAAAGTTGTCCTAATAGAAAAGAAAATTAGCAAATAAATAAGTAGCTGCCTACTCGGAGAAAACAGGGCACTATTATCATGTAACCAAAAGCTTTCTCAGTGTTTGACCAAAAAAAAAAAAAGCTTTCTCATTGTAACTCAGTTATCTAGCCTCCGAGTCCAATCCTTGATGCCAAACCACTCAGACAATGATATGAAACTCTACTTTCAAATTGCATTTTCTGGTCATCCTCATTTAACGGTTGAAGACAAGAAGATTCCATTACTTCCAGGAAAAAAATCACCGTTGCTGAATGCAATAGCTAACCTCATAAGTCTTGGTATCAGGACCATGTGGAGTCATACAGCTGTGAAGGCTAGCACCACCTGGGAGAAAACCGTCAGCTTTTGCCTGAAGAGAATCAGTATTCAAGTCAAATACATTACAACCAAAATGACAGAATTTAACCAATCAAAAAATTAAATCAGCCAATAAAAATGCCAAAATTTGTGGAACGGTTTTAGCTTCAGATTTAGAATCTTGCCACAATGGCTCCTCACGTCCTTCCCCCTTCCACCATTGAAAAAAGTACGGATAAAACTCTTAAACTGAACCACAAAGCTTTATTGGATATGCAAATCCTTCTCCTCATTAAGTTTAGACTATAGAGCCTTTCTGAGTTTTATATACTCTCTAAGTTAGCAACGCGACCAAAGAAGATATTACCTCATATCCACCATGGATAAGGCCCATGAATTCACTCATGCAATTGCGATGGTAATATGGAGGTCGGAATGTATGTTCTGCAACCAACCACCGAGGAGGGAATACAACAAAATCCAGTAATGCCACTCCAGGTTTATCAGTTGGTGCTGTCAATACTGCATTATAATCACTGGGAACTGATCAAGCCCATACCCCATATAAACTGACAAATAGGAAAGCAAATTACTAAAAGCATAAGAAGCATAGTGACACCGTTCTGCATACCAGTGTTTATTGATGGATCGCTATGATCAAATAAGACAGTATTATAGGGACAAAACTTGCTCAGGTCATACTGCGAGGAAATACAGGAATATTATCCAATCAGCTATTTGAAGATGCAGTCTGATTGATTGAACTTGGACAGAGAATCAACTAACAACATGGGAAAAAAATATATGCAAATTTCTTCATATACAAACCCCACCTTCGTTCATTCACATAGTCGAAAGCAGAAGCAATGAGAGTATTCACCTTATAAGGAACATAGTTTCCATGCCATGCGGCCACATTAAAAGGAGAGAAATCCTGCTTCGCCGTAAACAGTTGGCCACCAAACTTTTGTGTTATAGTGTACCCAGGACAGGACTTCTCTTCAAACCAAGCTTTGGGTACAAGAAAGTGTCTCGGATCAGCAAGACCATTGGCACCTAATAGAAACAAAACCCACATCCTCACTATTTTGCAATTTCAACATCTAACTGGAGAAATCTTTGCCATGTGAAGCTTTGACAACTGATAATTCAACCTTAATCAATTAACATGAAAACTTAATTGAATATCTGATACCTATTGGTCCCAAATCGGGAAGTTGAAAATGAGTGCCGAATATCTCAGCAACATAGCCACGAGATGGGCCATCTGGAAGGTCCACGGAAAAGCGAAATCCTTGAGGTAAAACAGCAGCTTCACCAGGGAAACCAGCAATTTTCCACATTCTGTGGTGATCCACAACCCTACACAATAGTTCGAAGAGTGAGATCTCCTCCTTCATTGGATCCCCCTATTTAATCAAATCTAGTATAAAAGGAAAATGAATTTCACTAGTATGTTTCGAGATTTAGTTTGAAATCGATTCTAACGTCGCAGGGCACCTCTACACACACAGGATATTGTCATTCAACAAGAGATTGCAATTTTCAAGTAAAACTTTTTCCAAATTTTGGCAAGAGGCCTTGGGAAATAGGAAAATGACAATCCAGAATTCGTAATGCACTTACTTCCTTGCTGTGGAACAATTAGAAAATCACCATCAGCATTGCAGAATGCACAGTTGTCCATTGATTTATTGGCAGTGTACCTGCAATGGAAGACAAGTTTCTCATCAGAATCGGACATATACTCCATGCTAGATCTGGTAGGTTAATCAAGTTCGGAATATGCGCACACAACTCGTTAACCAATCTCCCATCATTAGGAACCAAATGCGCAGAAAAATGAAGTTTTAAAGGGAGCCAATACAAGAAGTGCATCGGGGGTCATGTTCTTTTTAACTACAGCCATGGCTCAAAGACACATCACCAGGAAAACACAAGTACTGCCAAGCTCAAACTAGCACTGCAGCCGTTTTTCCAAGTTACAAGCACCATTTTATCCACTCCTTAGTTGAAGGGTAAGAGGAAAAATAATCAATCGTAAACTCCAAAGAATGCAGATTTTAACAACTGAACATGTAATGCAAAGTTAATGTCCATTTCTCTGTCTGACAAATACTGAAAAAGAGTATGTAACTAGCCTTCCTCATGATATGAGCACAACCAAAGAGACAATGAAATCTGGGAAAGCTCCTCCCTCCCACGGATTCTAGCAACAGGGTTTCCATGGTGGGTCCTTAGACAGTTATAGGTAAATTCTTGAAGCATTTGGTATCAAAGAAAGAGCAATAACGCCAACAAAATCACATGATTAAGGAACAGATAGATGAACCACTTGCAAGAATCGGTCATACGAAAAGCAATCAAAATGAGCTCAAATAAAGAAACTAGCAAAAGGATGCCCCTCACATGTGAACAGCGAATCCGTGCCGAAGGAATGAGCTTCCAGCCCCGCACATTGTCAACAATCCATCGACGAAATCCGTCGGTGCATCCGGAATTTCCAAAGGCTTCCAACGCAATTGAGTCGGAGTCGCGGAGCTATTGGACTGGTCGAACTCGCTAAGGAGCTTCTCGTGTGCCGGAACACGGGGCTTGAATGGTTCGTGCGTGACTGATGGTTTGATCCGATACAACCAACTGCCCAATGGCCAAGAAAATCAGTCGTTTAAGGTATGAACCAACATCAATTCGCCGCAACACATAAAGAAAGAATTTTCCAGGCAAGAAAAAGGTCAACGATCGTTCCGACGGCAGTCAACCCAAGCAACGCAACGCGGTAGTAATCGACCGCTTGACGAAAAGGAAAAAAGGAGCGCACTATCGACGTCGAAACGCGAAGGCACGCCCCAGGGGCGATCATCACCTGCGCTGATTGAGCTTGCGCGGGGAGGTGAAGGAGGTGCCGGATATCTGCTCGGCGTAGAGCCCGTAGGGGCAAACCAGGGGGCTGTTCTGGCCGGCCGGCAGCGCGCCGGCGATCGCCTCGGACGAGAAGTGGTTGCCGAGGCCGGTGAGGTACTCGACTCCGGCGCCGGCGGGGGCGCGATCGGAGCCCGCCCTTCCCTTCTCCTCCTCCGCCTGCGGCCGCGCCATGAGAGCTCGACAGGTGTTGGGAGCAAAGGAAGAAGAAGAGAGCGTGAATCAGTGAGGAGGAGCGGTTTCGTGGGAGAAAGCGTGGAGCGTGGTATTAATAGCAAGGTGGGGTGGATTAGGCGGGTGACGCGACACATGCTGATCCCAACGGCGGGCGGTGCGGTGGTGGGAGCACGCGAACGGAGACGTGTTGGGATTGAGGAACGAACGACGGACTGACGGACTGACTGGGAGAGATGGGGCGAGGATTGTCGCGAGGTGACGGATCGGGTAACGCTGGCTGGTGTCTTTTTCCTCGCGCTGGCGAATTCGGTTACGGAGTTTTCCCTTTCCCGCGATGCGAAGGCGAGGGCGGGAGAGAGAGAGAGAGAGGATGCGCGGTCGGAGAGAAAGCGAAGCTCGATCATCGACCATGATGATGTCGCCGAGGCACGTCAGGAGTGCCCACTCCTAATCATTAGACTCCATAGGTAGGCATTAGATTAGGAATATGATCGGGTAGAACCAGGACCATGTCCTAACTTGAAACTTAACCAATCGGGTTGAATCCGAACTCGGCTCTTCCCCGTCTCAAGGCCAAGTGATGCGCGTGGGATCTTGATGGCACCTATTTATCTTATTGGCATGTAATCCTCGTGATCTGGTTGATTGGTGGGATTCATAATTTTAATATTAAGGTTATGTCTCCGTGATCCCGAGACTCTTGACAAAATCCACAGTTCCTAATAGAGTCTTGGGGATGGTCTCATAAGTAGAGTTGGAAATAATGGATGAAGAGAAATTATATTCTATACATTAACTAGTGAATAATATATGTGCCTATTCATAAACTTTACATAAAAATAGAGGGGGCAAAATGGGCCATGGACTCATTTTTGGACCCATATTTTTTACTAATGTGTCGAATATGAGTTATGAAGATGTAATATGGCCCGGCTAAAATGGGTCAAAGTGTTTTAAGTTAACTTCTAAATGGGTTGAAAATGGGTCACACATTCTGACCCATTTTCGACCCATTTTCAAAATCTAAAAAACAAAGAACTCCCTCAGCGACGGACAGCTGCCCTTCGTCTTCAACGCTTCGTTAGTGACCCATTTTCGACCCACCTCCATTGCTCGCCTCCGAGCCGCCTCCGCCACTCGCTGCTGCGGCTCGCCTCCAAGTCACCTCCGCCGCTCCATCGAAGGTCAACGAGCTTCGTCACCGCTCCGCCACTCGCCCACTTTGCTCGCCTCGCCGCTCGCCTCCGAGTTGCCTCCGCCACTCGCCTCCAAGTCGCCTCTGCCGCCCACCTCCGAGGCTCGCCTCCGCTGCTCCAAAGCCGCAATGGAGTACGCGTTGGCCCCCCTTTTCATTTCCCTTTTCTTTTTGGTTTTTTTTTTTTGGTGTGATGGTTTCTCCGGATTTGATTGGTTGGTGCTTTGGAGAGACGGCTGATGAATCATTGCTCGACCTTGTGTTTTGATAGAGCTGTCTGAATCTAGGTACTGACGGGAGTGGAAAGATTGTGTCTTTGAAGGGTCGGGAGGGATTGTCGTTCCTGGAGCGTGAAGTGGAGGATTCGATAGATGGGGTTGAGAATGGAGTGTTAAATTGCTAAAGGGAGGAGAGATGAGGTTGAAACTTCATCTTACGTACATAACAACAAAGTCTTTTACAAAAGACAAATACATAACGTAAAAACACCACTAAAAGAAGACTCATAACTACCCATGTTCTGCACAAAACACATACTCCACTAACACCTAAAAACTAGGATAACCAACACACATGACTCCACTAACTTTAATAACTGAAAAACCAAATCAGCAAAACGTGCAAAAAGAAATAACTATTATTTCAATAATCCCTCCCTTAAACTGATGTTTACTAATATTCAGTTTAAAGCCTCGACTGTTTTCAACGTGCAAACACCTAGTAACCTTATGAGCTTCACAAATGACTCCATCTTGAGGGCCTTGGTGAATAAATCAGCAACTTGATCTTCACTCCTGCACTAGATTAGATCAATTGTTCCATCATTGCTAATCTCTCAAGAAATAAAACTTCACATTAATGTGCTTGCTTCTTCCATGTAACATCGGATTCTTGGAGAGTTTGATTGCTGAGTTGTTGTCACAAAAAATTTTAGTAGGTCCCAGTTGTTTGAATTGCAGCTCCTCAAGAATTCTCCTTAGCCAAATAGCTTGACAAGCACTAGCTGTTGCAGCAACAAATTCAGCTTCTGTACTTGACAATGTGATAATTGGTTGCTTCTTGGATGACCACGAAATAGCACCTATCCCAAACATAAAAGCATAACCCAAAGTGCTCCTTCTATCATCTTGATCTCCTGCATAGTCACTATCAGTAAATTCCAACAAATTTGACTTTTCACCATTCTTGTAAAATAGTCCAAAGTCTCTAGTTCCTTGCAAGTAACGAAGGATTCTCTTGACAGCTAACAAATGCATTTGTATATGATTCTCCATATATCTATTGATTAAACTCACATAATGCATTATGTTTGGTCTTGTTGCAGTTAAATACATCAAATTACCCACAATTTGTTTATAAAGTGTACTATCAACCGTCCTCCCTTCACGATCGTTATATAACTTTAAGCCAAACTCAACTGGAGTGTTTACAGGATTACAATTTTTCATCTGAAACCTGTCCAAAATTTCTCCCACATATTTCTTTTGAGAAATAAATATCCCATCATCCGATTGTACCACTTCTATGCCAAGGAAGTAATGCATCATACCAAGTTCAGACATTTCAAACTCATCCATCATAGATTTCTTGAATTCTTCAAACATGCCATCACAACTTCCAGTAAATATAAGATCGTCAACATACAAGCAGACAATAAACATTTTCCCTTTATTTCCAATCTTGACAAAAAGCATATGCTTATAAGGACATTTTGAAAAATCAACTTTAAGAAAATAAGTTTCAATACGACTATACCAAGCCCGAGGGACTTGTTTTAGCCTATAAAGAGCTTTCTTCAATCTATAAACTTTATGCTCATTTCTAATCTTGACAAAACCAGGGGGTTGCTCGACAAATATCTGTTCCTCCAAGTACTCATACAAGAATGCCGATTTGACATCTAGTTGAAAAATAAGCCAAGAATTCTGTGCCGCCAATGCAACCACCAATCTGATTGTGTCATCTCTCACAACTGGAGAAAAAACTTCTGTATAGTCGATCACATATTGCTGCTTGTATCCCTTGACTACTAAACGTGCTTTGTATTTGTCAACTTCACAATTTTCTTTCAGTTTTGTTTTAAATACCCACTTTACACTAATGGTTTTTTTGTCCATCCGGAAGATCGAATAGCTCTCAATTATCATTTATTTCAATGGTATTAATTTCATCATCCATCGCTTTTCGCCATTTTTCATCTTTGACAGCACTCTCAAAAGTTGTAGGGTCATAGTCTGAACATAAGGCAAAATGAGTAATTGAATCGCCAATTCCAATTACCTCATAATCTTCAATCCAAGCAAGCTTTCTTCTAACGTGGCAAAGAGATTGGGCTTCTTCTTCATTGACTTCAGCGCCTATTGGTGAAATTTCAACAATTGTAGAAATCGTATTTGATGAATTTTGGGGCAAACAAAATGCTGAAATTTGCTCATATTCAGCATCATTGTCATAAAGAACTTGGTTAGGCTGCTGCCTATTCCAATCCCAAGTGTTCTCTTCATTAAAAACAATATCCCCGCTAGTCACAATCTTCTTTGTTAGTGGATTGAATAATTTATGTGTTTTGGATGCTTCACTTTACACCAAGAAAGAAACATTTTTCAGCCTTGTCATCAAGTTTCTTCCTTTTCACATCCGGAACATGGGCATATGCGATGCATTCAAAGATTCTGAAGTGATCTACAGCCAGCTTTCTCCCACTCCAACCCTCTTCTGGTGTCATATTCTAAACAACAAAAGTTGGACTTCTGTTCAAAACATAAATACTCCAATTTATTGCTTCTGACTAGAAAATTTTTGGAACTCTTCCTCCTGCCAATAAGCTTCTCATCGTGTTGAGAATATGTCTATTTTTCCTCTCGGATACACCATTCTGGTGTGGTGTATATGCAGTAGTAAGCTCTCTTCGAATGCCATGCTCGCACAAAAACTTCAAATTCTTTTGAGCAATATTCACCACCACGATCTGTTCGAAGAGTCTTAATGGTCTTTCCTACTTCATTTTCAACATGAGCTTTGAAACTTTTAAATGTGGAGAAAGCTTCTGACTTTTCCTGTAAAAAATAAACCCAAGTTTTTTTGGAAAAATCATCAATGAAAGTAATTAAGTATCTTTTACCTCCATTAGAAGATGGGTTTATAGGATCACAAATGTCCGAATACACCAAATGCAAAACATCATTTGCTCTCCATGATTTCTCTTTTGAAAATTGAGAATGATGTTGTTTGCTAACAATACATTCTTCACAGACTTGAGAAGGAATAGTAATTTAGGGAAAACCTGTGACCATGTTTTTCTGTTGGAGGGTCTTCATAGCGAAAATGCCATAGTCATGAGAGATCTTTCTTTTCAACCATCAAACAAGATTGAATATTTTCAATCTTTAATAGAAACAATATATTTGAACTCATAGAAACAACTGCAATAGCACATCTAACAGAATCATAAATTTCACAAGCACCACTCGAATGGTGATTACATAACTCTTTTCTTGTAATTGGCCAGCACTCAATAGGTTACTTTTCAAGTCGAACATACATAGTTTCCATAAAACCATTCTTGGTTCTTATCTTAATATCACATTTTCCCATCATAGAATGATCCCCAAAACTCACAGTGAAATGAAAACCTTCATTTAAATGAGAAAAAGAATACTTACTTCCACTCATGTGGTTACTACAACCTGTATCCACATACCAAATATCTGACTCGCGCTTCTTTTCATCTTGAACAGCCATCAACAACGTTTTTGCTTCCTATTCTTCAACAAAATTTGAACTCTCTGTCTTTTCTTTATTTTTAAGCAGCCTAGTATAATATTCAGATGCATAACTACCAAATTTATGACATCTAAAACACTCTACCTTGGATTTGTTAGGATCTCATCCTCTGTCTTTGCCTTGAAATTGGTCATTATTGGCTTTGAAATTCCTGCCAACATCTCTATTTCCTCGATCTCCCCTTCCTCTACCTCTACCTCTACCTCTACCTCTACCTCTACCCCTTCCTCTGAAATTGTTGGAATGAGTATTGGTAGAAGCCTTCAACGCTTGCTCCTCTACTGTTGAACTTTTGTTCATCTTCTATTCATGGACCAATAAGGAGCTTTGCAATTCATCAAGAGAGAGTGCATCTATGTCTTTCGACTCTTCAATTGAGCAGACAACATAATTAAACTTTACTGTCAAGGAACGCAAAATCTTCTCCACAATAGTAACATCGTCCATCTTCTCGCCATGGAATGCATCTTGTTGCTGATCTCCATTGTTCTTGCACAATAACTAGTGACAGATTATCCATCCTTCATCGCTAATATCTCAAAATCTTTTCTCAAGGCTTGAAGCTATGCACGCTTCACCCTAACAGAGCCTTGATATTTCTTCTTCATAGAATCCCAAATATCCTTGGAAGTTTCTTTGCAAAGAATAGTCTCCAAGATGGGATAATCGATGGCCTAAAAAAAATAATTTTTGCTTTCAGGTCCTTCAACTTTCTAGCTTCCAATTTTACTTTATGGGGATCCATCAAAGCCATGCTTGCTAGTGACTCTTGAATTCCAGATTCGACAACCGACCAATATTCCCGTGATCGTAAAAATTCTCCATCAGCATGCTCCAATGGTCATAGTGACCATCAAAGCGTGGAATTGCTGGTTGAACAAAATTGTCGGTGGCCATTGAAAATATTATCTGCTGCGCTTATCTCACGAAACTATCTCACACCTCTAAATCTTCTTTATCTTTTTTAAAAAACTCTCTCATGTTTCTCTCAGGCTCTGATACCACTGTTAAATTGCTAAAGGGAGGAAAGATGAGGCTGAAACTTCATCCTACGTACAGAACAACATACAGAATAACAAAGTCTTTTACAAAAGACAAATATATAACATAAAAACACCACTAAAAGAGGACCCATAACTACCCATGTTCTGCACAAAACACATACTCCACTAACACCTAAAAACTAGGATAACCAACACACATGACTCCGCTAACTCTAATAACTGAAAAACCAAATCAGCAAAATGTGCAAAAAGAAATAACTATTATTTCAACATGGAGAGTGTGCATCGAAGACGCCGGCTTCTGATTGGGTGACTTGCCCTGTTTGTGGGAAGAGAGTTCGCAGCGGATATTACGGCATCAATTTGCACTTGGGTAGGCATTTTCTTTGCTTCATCCATTGTCCCATTTTTTGATTTACCAAGCTTAAATTGAGAATATAGGAGTTAGGTGGCATTCTTCACTTTCTCCGAGTTTGGCTACTGTATTTCTCTACTTTGGAGCGCATAGACTTGACTCAAACACGATACAAGCCTAATATAATTGAGGGAAAAAATAGGGGTTGCTAGTGTTACTAGATTTCCATGTGCCAAATGTTGAGTTTATTAAATCTGTTGCGTGGCGCAAGGGTCGTTGACGGGTTTTGTGCCTCTCCCTTTGTGGTTATTGTGCTTTTGTTGTCACAGACTGCAGCATCACAAAGGAGCGAAGAGTACCAACAACTGTTCAGACTTCCACCTGAGGAAGTAAGTGGATAAATGTGTTCAGATCACCTAATCTGTCTATCGCATCCTTGTAGAGGTTTTATTGTTGTTCTCTTTGCCAAGAATTGCTTAAGAATTTGACCGGGGTTTTTCATCTTTTTTGAATGGGGAAAAAAAGGAAAGGGACACCCTGCTGGGGCTTGTTGCATAACTTTTAATCAAGTGCTGGTGCTGCACCCTTTTATCTTGGGGATTTTCCTTTTTATGAAAGTTCTTTCTATTTGCCTGCTTGGATATTCCATGCTTACTTAAGTTCTGAAGCTTGTATTATGTGTTGCAAAGAAATTGCAAGATCACTCAAGCTACTAAGCAAGTCAATATATTCATGCTGATAAGATGTGCATCTTCCTTTGTACTGATTTTGCTCTTATGCTTCTCTATGCGCGTGATGGTTATTGATTCTTAAATTTTGATGTGCTTTGTGATTAGTGTTGCTTCTTTATCTTATGAAGTATGCTCACTTTAAATAAGAGAAGCATGTGCATAGTTTAATTCTTCATTAAAATATTTCAACTTAGAGGTTTTTTTAACATTTTTATTTTATTTACTATTTTTTAAATTTAATTTGAGGTTTTTATCCAATTAGCATATAGCTTAAAATGAGCGCAGGTTTTTTTTCAGAATATTAGTGGGTTTTTAAGAATATGAGTCGAGTCGGGGAATGGGTCACTAGATTTACACTAAAGGAATATGAGGAATATGGGTCAAAACAGTTAAATAGGTCAAATATGGATCGATCCATTTTCGACCCGACCCACCCATTTGCCACCTCTACCAAAACCCCAACAAGTTTTGTGTCACGCATGTGTCATGGCCCGAAGGAACGACACTTTAGAGTTTTTCTCGAGTCCTCTAGAATAATTCTGGAAGCGGGCGATACGAAAATTGTACCGTTATATAATAAATGCAGGTAGTTAGTAGTTGGAGAGATTCAATCTCCACTATTAGATTGAAGAGAGATCTACGGACACAGTTTGCCTTGTATTTGTATAAATAAGGATTTTCTCCCTGATTTGTATCATCTCATTTTCACAAGTGAATATAAACCAAAGCTTCTCTCTATGATCCTTGTGAGTAAGTATGAGAAAAGTTGACTTAGGAGAAATTCCTAAGACCACACGGGCAAGGGAACGTTAGATCGATCAGCCTGTAACACATGCAAGACGCTTACTATGTACGATTATTCTATACCATCACCTCAAAGAGCAACAATAGTAACCAACAAGATGCTTACTATGTACGATTATTTTATATCTGTTATTTAGGATGGATTCTCTATCCCTTCACCATCCTGCTCAACCATGACAGCGCGAGCTACACATCTACACGTCCGTTTTGTGTATTGTGACCTTCAATCTTCATCCCTTCAAAGTGGGACCTGAGTCCGATCCAGCACTTGTAATAATCAGGATCCACAGAAGGAGAATCAAGTGCCCAATGGCAAACTCGTGGGATTAAGCACGACTCAAACATAAACGCCATGGTATTGGTAATTCTATGGGGTCCTGCATCGTTTCCTTGAGCAATGGTTGCCTGCCAGCCAAAAGGATCCAGCATCAGTGACCTATGGAATATAATCCACTTACAGATTGTTCAAGAGCTTACAACTAACTAACCCATTCTCTAACTGCAGTTAAAGTTGTCCTAATAAAAAAGAAAATTAGCAAATAAATAAGTAACTGCCTACTCAGGGAAACAGGGCACTATTAGGGAAACAGGACACTATTATCATGACACTATTATCATGTAACCAATAGCTTTCTCAGTGTTCGAAAAAAAAAAAAGCTTTCTAACTAAAATATCTAACCTCCAAGTCCAATTTTCGATGCCAAACCACTCAGACAATGATATGAAACTCTACTTTCAAATTGCATTTTCTGGTCATCCTCATTCAACGGTTGAAGACGAGAAAATTCCATTACTTCCAGGAAAAAAATCACCGTAGTTGAATGCAATAGCTAACCTCATAAGTCTTAGTATCAGGACCATGTGGAGTCATACAGCTGTGAAGGCTAGCACCACCTGGGAGAAAACCGTCAGCTTTTGCCTGAGAATCAGTATTCAAGTCAAATACATTACAACCAAAATGACAGAAAGTAACCAATCAAAAAATTAAATCAGCCAAGAAAAATGCCAAAATTTGTGGAACGGTTTTAGCTTCAGACTTAGAATCTTGCCACAATGGCTGCTCACTTTCTTCCCCCTTCCACCATTGAGAAAAGTACGGATAAAACTCTTAAACCGAGCCGCAAAGCTTTATTGGATATGCAAATCCTTCTCCTCATTAAGTTTAGACTATAGAGCCTTTCTGAGTTTTATATACTCTCTAAGTTAGCAACGCGACCAAAGAAGATATTACCTCATATCCACCATGGATAAGGCCCATGAATTCACTCATGCAATTGCGATGGTAATATGGAGGTCGGAATGTATGTTCTGCAACCAACCACCGAGGAGGGAATACGACAAAATCCAGTAATGCCACTCCAGGTTTATCAGTTGGTGCTGTCAATACTGCATTATAATCACTGGGAACCGATCAAGCCCATACCCCCTATAAACTGACAAATAGGAAAGCAAATTGCTAAAAGCATAAGAAGTGACACCGTTCTGCATACCAGTGTTTATTGATGGATCGCTATGATCAAATAAGACGGTATTATAGGGACAAAACTTGCTCAGGTCATACTGCGAGGAAATACAGGAATATTATCCAATCAGCCATTTGAAGATGCAGTCTGAATGATCGAACTTGGACAGAGAATCATCTAACAACATGGGAAAAAAATGTATGCAAATTTCTTCGTATACAAATGCCACCTTCGTTCATTCACATAGTCATAGTCGAAAGCAAAAGCAATGAGAGTATTCACCTTATAAGGAACATAGTTTCCATGCCATGCGGCCACATTAAAAGGAGAGAAATCCTGCTTCGCCGTAAATAGTTGGCCACCAAACTTTTGTATTATAGTGTACCCAGGACAGGACTTCTCTTCAAACCAAGCTTTGGGTACAAGAAAGTGTCTCGGATCAGCAAGACCATTGGCACCTAATAGAAACAAAACCCACATCCTCACTATTTTGCAATTTCAACATCTAACTGGAGAAATCTTTGCCATGTGAAGCTTTGACAACTGATAATTCAACCTTAATCAATTAACATGAAAACTTAATTGAATATCTGATACCTATTGGTCCCAAATCGGGAAGTTGAAAATGAGTGCCGAATATCTCAGCAACATAGCCACGAGATGGGCCATCTGGAAGGTCCACGGAAAAGCGAAATCCTTGAGGTAAAACAGCAGCTTCACCAGGGGAAACCAGCAATTTTCCACATTCTGTGGTGATCCACAACCCTACACAATACTTTGAAAAGTGAGATCTCCTTCTTCATTGGATCCCCCTATTTAATCAAATCTAGTATAAAAGGAAAATGAATTTCACTAGTATGTTTCGAGATTTAGTTTGAAATCGATTCTAATGTTGCAGGGCACCTCTACACACACAGGATATTGTCATTCAACAAGAGATTGCAATTTTCAAGCAAAACTTTTTCCAAATTTTGGCAACCAGTGTGCAGGAAGAAGCACGAGGCCTTGGGAAAGAGGAAAATGACAATCCAGAATTCGTAATGCACTTACTTCCTTGCTGTGGAACAATTAGAAAATCACCATCAGCATTGCAGAATGCACAGTTGTCCATTGATTTATTGGCAGTGTACCTGCAATGGAAGACAAGTTTCTCATCAGAAGCGGACATATACTCCATGCTAGATCCGGTAGGTTAATCAAGTTCGGAATATGCGCAGACAACTCGTTAATCTCCCATCATTAGGAACCAAATGCACAGAAAAATGAAGTTTTAAAGGGAGCCAATACAAGAGAAGTGCATCGCGTGTCATGTTCTTTTTAACTACAGCCATGGCTCAAAGACACATCACCAGGAAAACACAAGTACTGCCAAGCTCAAACTAGCACTGCAGCCAATTTCCAAGTTACAAGCACCATTTTATCCACATCCATTAGTTGAAGGGTAAGAGGAAAAATAATCAGTCGTGAACTCCAAAGAATGCAGATTTTATCAACTGAACATGTAATGCAAAGTTAATGTCCATTTCTCTGTCAGACAAATACTGAAAAAGAGTACGTAACTAGCCTTCCTCATGATTTGAGCACAACCGAAGAGACAAATGAAATCTGGGAAAGCTCCTCGCTCCCACGGATTCTAGCAACAGGGTTTCCATAGTGGGTCCTTAGACAGTTATAGGTATTTTCTTGAAGCATTTGGTATCAAAGAAAGAGCAATAACGCCAACAAAATCACATGATTAAGGAAGAGATAGATGGACCAGTTGCAGGAATCGGTCAACAAAAAGCAATCAAAACGAGCTCAAATAAAGAAACTAGCAAAAGGATGCCCCTCACATGTGAACAGCGAATCCGTGCCGAAGGAATGAGCTTCCAGCCCCGCACATTGTCAACAATCCATCGACGAAATCCGTCGGTGCATCCGGAATTTCCAAAGGCCTCCAACGCAATTGAGTCGGAGTCGCGGAGCTATTGGACTGGTCGAACTCGCTAAGAAGCTTCTCCTGTGCCGGAACACGGGGCTTGAATGGTTCGTGCGTGACCGATGGCTTGATCCGATATAACCAACTGCCCAATGGCCAAGAAAATCAGTCGTTTAAGGTATGAACCAACATCGATTTGCCGTAACACATAAAGAAAGAATTTTTCCAGGCAAGAAAAAGGTCAACGATCGTTCCGACGGCAGTCGACCCAAGCAACGCAACGCGGTAGTAATCGACGTCGAAACGCGAAGGCACGCCCCGGGCGATCATCACCTGCGCTGATTGAGCTTGCGCGGGGAGGTGAAGGAGGTGCCGGATATCTGCTCGGCGTAGAGCCCGTAGGGGCAAACCAGGGGCTGTTCTGGCCGGCCGGGAGCGCGCCGGCGATCGCCTCCGACGAGAAGTGGTTGCCGAGGCCGGTGAGGTACTCGACTCCGGCGGCGCCGGCGGGGGCGCGATCGGAGCCCGCCCTTCCCTTCTCCTCCTCCGCCTGCGGCCGCGCCATGAGAGCTCGAAAGGTGTTGGGAGCAGAGGAAGAAGAAGAGAGTGTGAATCAGTGAGGGGAACGCTGAAGCGTGAAGCGTGAAGCGTGAAGCGTGGTATTAATAGCACGGTGTTGGGGGGGGGGGAGAGGATTGGGCGAGTGACGTGACATGCTGATCCCAACGGCGGGCGGTGCGGTGGTGGGAGCGCTCGAACGGAGACGTGTTGGGATTGAGGAACGGACGACGGACTGACTGACCGACTGACTGGGGGAGAGATGGGGAGAGGATTGTCGCGACGTGACGGATCGGGTAACGCTGGTTTCTTTATCCTCGCTCTGGCGAATTCCGTTACGGAGTTTTCCCTTTCCCGCGATGCGAAGGGGAGAGAGAGAGAGAGAGAGAGAGAGAGAGGATGCGCGGTCGGAGAGCAAAAGCAAAAGCGAAGCTAAGCGAAGCCCAATCATCGACCATGATGATGTCTCGCCGAGGCACGTCAGGAGTGCCCAGTCCCAATCATTAGACTCCGTAGGCAGGCATTAGATTAGGAATATGATCGGGTAGAACCCGGACCATGTCCTAACTAGGGGTGAGCGGGTCCAGGATGGGTAGGGTCTAGACCTGACCCTATTCCCTACCCTATTATAATCAGTTCTCCTTTTTTGGACCATGTTCCCTACCCCGTTTCGTTGGGCTTCCCGCCACCCTATTTTTCCTTCCTAAGAGGGTTGACTTCTATTTATATTGGAACCTATTTTGCAACCGTCCATCTATACGATTTCGAATTTTATTTTAATACGTGAAAAAACAACATAATTCTTCTAATTTATATTGAAATATTAAGCGTTATTAATAAATAAATTTCTACCTCATTTCGTATATATTAATCAAACCCTAGCTGGTTCACTCGAGATTAGGTCGCGATAATTTAGCAACTCTACTTGGGTTTTTCTTCGTGGATCACTCGACCGGGGGCCTTCTTCGGTCCTTGGAAAAAAGAAACACAAAAAAAAAAAAAAAAAGGGAGGAAAAGCTTGAGAGTCAAGGTCAATGTCAGGAGGCAGAGGAGACGTGGGCAGCGTAGAGAGGGACGTGAGGGAGACGTGACAAGCCGGCAGGGAGAAAAGAAAAAAGAAGAAATAGAACAGTGTACTGTTCATCTTCTTCACGGGCTCCCTCCGCACGCCATAGCTGCCGACCGCTGCGCTTGCATCGCCGTGGCCGCACCACCGCGCCACCGCCGGAGCCCCCTCACCCACGAGCTCGCACCGCCACTCGTCGCCCTTGCTGTGGCCGCAACGACCCAACACCTCTGACCGCCCGAAGCTCCGTCACCGTCGCCCTTGCCCCTGTGAAGACTGCCGCTTGGCTCCTCGCGACACCAGCAACCAGTGAAGCCGCAAGGTCGACAAGAAGGCGTACAATCCGGTTCTCAAACCGGTTCTCGAACCGGTCCAATCGATCCGGTTCCTGGGTGGGTAATCCCTCGGAACCGGTTCCCGGACCGGTTCAAACCGGTTCTGACTTTTGGGAACCGGTTCCCGGACCGGTTTCAATGAGAACCGGTTCCCGACCCTGTTTTCCGGGTGGGCCGGTCCGGGAACCGGGTTTACCCGGTCCGGTTGCACACCCCTAGTCCTAACTTGAAATTTAACCAATCGGGTTGAATCCGAACTCGGCTCATTTCCCGTCTCAAGGTCACGTGCTGCGCGTGGGATCTTGATGGCACCTGTTTATCTTATTGGCATATAATCGTCGTGATCTGGTCGATTGGTGAGATTCGTAATTTTAATATTAAGGTCATTGTTTCCATGATCCCGAGAGTCTTGAAAAAATTTATAGTTCCGAGAAGAGTCTTGGTGGATGGTCTCATAAGTAGAGTTGAAAATAATGGATGAAGAGAAATTATATTCTATACATTAACTAGTGAATAATATATGTGCATATTCATAAACTTTATATAAAAACTATCTAAACTAATCGAGATGAATTTACAAAATCACAAAATATCATAAATATATCTCTAACAATTAGTACATTAGTTTCCTTAGCAAAATGGTTGAACCACTCCAACTTCTTTTTAGCAAACCAAGGCACTTGAGTTGTGTACCGTGTCAACATGGTATCTAGTAGAATCGCTCTTGTTGGGCCATAAGTTCCGATTTTCAATCAATGGAAGGGAGGATGTCCAAATCAAAAAAGATATTATGGACCCATACCAACTTGCTTGAGTGATTGGGTATTAGATATGTTTGGCATGAATTTGAATTCCCATGGAGGCAATGATGGGGAGAGAAGGTGACCCGCCCTTCCACAGGAGGTTTATTGCTGCAACCAGCACAAGCAAGGAGGCACTAGTTCTCTTATGGTTATTATCAAAAGAAAAGACAAAAGATGTCATAGAATGATGGGAAATTCCTAAGATACGCTAGTGTACCATATCCCTAAATTTTTTTCGAGTCTTTCACATTTTGATCACGATGATGCATTGTAATGTCGTATAGTGCAACTGAGCTATCATAAAAGTCCTCTAGAACAGTGTGGTTCTATCTCTATTTGTGTGGTACAAGTGGTCCACCCTTTGCCAGATAGAAAATCTTGAGAGGGTCCATCCAAAACATGAAAAAGAAATGCAATAAGAAAGATTTCCAAACTAATCATGATAAGCACAAAAGAATAAAAATTCAAGGGGGCATTTTTTTAATAGAATCATGTGATCTCACTATTAGATCCAATAATGAAAAATATTACAATCGTTCAGGTTAATATCTATTAAATGACGGATATTAGTTGTATTTTTAATCCAATGATAACAGATTCCAAATATACGAGACAGATGATAAAATCACTCTAGAATCATGCATCCAAACCAAATAAACAATTTATAATTTGGAAGTTTTCAAATTGTATTCATCTTTTATCTTTTGTTCCCTCTCCTTATATTCCCGTTCCATGTGTTTTTTTTTTCTTTTGGTGAAATCCCGTTCCATGTGTTCAACACATCCTTCTCAAAAAAAGAGATCATCCATTCTCACTTGACCACCTTTTACTCTCCACGACCAAAAAAAAAAAAAAAAAAAAAGCCCGCTCCGCCTCTCAGGCCCGATCGGCCCAGGGAAAAACGGGTGGGCCTGAGAGAACAAGATTGAGCCCGGCCCGCATATCCCGTCGGTTTCATGGAGTAAGTATTATAACGATTGATTATTATGGGCCGAGAAAAGCACAAGAAGCGAAAGAGAGTGGGCCTGGTTTGAGATGAGCTGGCATTAACTTCGTGCTCTGGTCATCTTCTTCAAGGTTTCAATTTTCTCTCTCTCTCTCTCTCTCTCTCTCTAGCTTCGAGCATCGCGATTTGATTCAGTCGAAGCTGAAAATCTGACAAAATCCTCTCCCCGCGGCCGTTTCCGTTCTTGAGCTTCGATCCGCAGGGAAGGGGAGCTCTGAGCAATGGCCGGCGGCTACAGGGCGGACGACGACTACGACTACTTGTTCAAGGTGGTGCTGATCGGCGACTCCGGCGTCGGCAAATCCAACCTCTTGTCCAGATTCACGCGGAACGAGTTCAGCCTGGAGTCCAAGTCCACCATCGGGGTCGAGTTCGCCACCAGGAGCATCCGCGTCGACGACAAGGTCGTCAAGGCCCAGATTTGGGACACCGCCGGCCAAGAGAGGTTTGCATTTCCCGTCCTGTCCTGTCCTCGTTGTGTTCATGTTGATGTCGCGCGGTTTAGCGGCTCGGAATGAGATCTCGAGTCGGGCTAGTTGTAGCAGTTTGACGAATAGAATGTTGAATCGGACGCTGCGGAGCCGTGTTGAATTGAGATCTGAGACGGTTTTGATCTTCTTCTTTTGAGGATTGGATTGGATTGGATTGGATTGGATTCTATAGGTTTGGGAGATTTTGAATATTCGTGGGTTCTAGACTGGGTTTGGTTGATGCGGATCTGGGAGGAAATGAGAGTAAGCAGTGAAATTGAGGTTTCAGGACTAACTCTGACTTGGTGTATGAGTTAAAGTTTCGTGCTTTCGGAGTTTGTACATGTAAGATCCATGATAATCAAAGTTTAATATTGTGCTTCATCGTGTTCTGCATGTATCATACTGTGTATGACGGGAGATGCCATGTCTTTTACAGTGGATGTTTTATGTCGTCAACTTTTTAAGGTCTCTGTCACGAAGGATTTCGGGATTATAGTGCAACTGTAGTTTGACTATTCTTAGACAACGTCGCATGTGTTCTTCTGCATGAATTCGTGAACCAAGAACATGGGTAATGACACTGGATCTACTGGTTATATGGACAATAGGTTTACTTCGTATCACTTCCACGCTGTGTATTTGAACTTATTTCAATAGGATCAAAAGCATATGAATAGTTTCTATGCTTTAGATGATGGTGTTGGGGTTAGACCGTTAGTTTTTCATGAAGATATGGAATTACCAACTTTCTTTTTGTGTATTTACTGCAACATGTAATGTCTATTGTCTAGTAGTAAATGCAGTTCCTCCTAAAAGAGCAGCAACACAAGGCAACTGACAGTCCTACTGGCTGTTTATTCATTTTCTTTCAAGCTTCCAATACTAGGCATGACATTATCTCTGAAGTCACGAATTTTCTTATTGTTTCATGATGAAGATATCGTGCAATCACAAGTGCCTATTACAGAGGAGCAGTTGGTGCATTGCTTGTTTATGACGTTACGAGACATGTCACTTTTGAGAATGTCGAAAGGTGGTTGAAGGAGCTGCGGGACCACACAGACTCTAATATCGTGATAATGCTGGTAGGAAACAAAGCAGATCTGAGGCACTTGCGTGCCGTGTCTACGGAGGATGCCAAGGCCTTTGCAGAAAGAGAGAGCACTTACTTCATGGAGACTTCCGCCCTTGAATCTATGAATGTAGAGAATTCATTCACCGAAGTGCTCACACAAATATACCATGTGGTGAGTCGAAAAGCACTTGATGTTGGGGAAGATCCGGCAGCACTTCCCAAGGGACAAACTATCAGTGTCGGTTCAAAGGATGATGTTTCCGCAGTCAAGAAAGTGGGCTGTTGCTCCGCTTGAAGTTAAGAGTAACAGAATGAAGATTTTGGGGGAAGTCTTTATTCAATCCTAATCTGCTGCCCGGAGAATTGGAAGATGTTACGCGGGAATGGCAGACCTTCTTTCCGACCTGTCACCATCATCTCCATGCATGGCGATGCTTAAGCTTTTGCCGGATCAATTTAAGTTTGAAGTCCAAGGAAACCGGATGTTAGGGCTTCGTATATTTCATTTGTTTCACTTCCAGATGCTTAATTTTCTATTCCCATCCCGTGTTGATTTGTTTGTTGGGTTCTCTAGTTTTTGAGCTGAATCGGTCATGTCACACAGGGAACTGTCTTCGGGCGAGTTTAATCATGTATCTTATTTACGATCGGTGTTGTGAATGTCGGATCCTGAGAAGATACAGGGAAACTTTACTTTTGAATGATGGGAACTGTGCGAGACCGATGTCGCTTCGTTGAAGACATACCTCCACACCCTCCAGATGTACATACTTTACTCAGTAATACTCTGCGTGCGATCTTGTGTGATGTCAGCCCAGAGGAAATAGCCATTGCCCCCGCATGACGAGGGTGAGAATTGCTTTTGTGCGGCGCAATTGCAGCGACGTGAATCCAGATAAAACTGTTTTTTTGCCTCAATAGTCGATGTCGAATCTTTGGATCATGGTTGGTATGATTTAGTAGAATAAATTTGATTGAAGTAATCTTGTGGAAATGTATGACCTGATTTTGAACTGCTGTTATACCTTCTAAGTAGGGGTGAGCATTGGTCTAAGGTCAACCCTGGACTGACCCTGGACCGGATCAAGATTGACACCAGCCCAATCCTGTCGGTCTTGATCCAGTTCTTAGGAGACTGGATAGGTCCTTGATCTTGGAATTCCTGAATCAGCACTATGCGTGTTAGTCCTCGGTCCTGAGAGTTCCGGATTGGTTCGGGTTATATATATAGAAAAAACCTTAAAATAAACGACTTCAACAAGTAATTTTACATTATTCTTTAATAACTTAATTTTGTGAGAAGTCCTCACGGCGTCCAAAAAGGCACTTTATGCCATCCTCTTTTAGTATTCGTTCTGTTATGTCTTATTTGTCCTCTTAATCTTCAATTTTCCAAAATCAAAAGAAATAATTTATCTGCTTGCCACTCGACACTCGCCTCGCTCACTTTGGGTCACTCATGCCGCTCACCACTCAATGCTCGCTTGGCTTGTTGCTCCCCGCTCGACATTTGATACTTAGCTCACCCCACTTAACCCTTATCGCTTGCCTTTCTTAACTGACCTCACTCATCATCGAACCCATTGGATCGGTACAATCTCCGTCCCTTTTAAGGAGTACAAAAAATGAAATAAAAAATTATTAGTTGGTCTTGAATTGATCTTAAAACCGGACCAAACCCATTAGGTCAGTCCGATTCTCAAACGTTTTTTTATGGAGTACAAAATAAATATAAAATTATCAGTTGGTCCCGGATTGACCTTGGAACCGAACCGGACCAAAGGTCCCAAAAATTGAGGATCAGCACTGTGCGAGTTGATCCTAGGATTAAGAGGTGAATCGGACCATACTCACCCCTACTTCTAAGTGCAGGCTATAGCTTTTTCTTTTTCTTTATTTTTCCAGGCTATACCTTTTAGGTACCCTCAAAATTCTACATTCAACTCGATCCCTACCGAATCATTCACCCCCTAAAAATAACGAAATTCTTGCTTGAGGAAAAATAGTCGAGGAAACGCCACTGCCATTTCAGATTAAAAAAAAGAAACTTAACTAATTCCACTAAGAAGCTGGTCATTTTTTAATTGATGGTTTATCAAGCCTTTGTGCAGAGACAGGAAAATCTCCTCAATGTGATGAAATTGAAATTAGCATACATTACAAACCATTGTCAAGCTTCCGATAATGAAGCTACCAAATTGTAGGAAATTATAAATGCTTCAGCCTCTACCTGGTTAGACCTCCAAAAATATAGATCGGTTCACAACGAAAAATAGCTACCATATCTTGCAAACACCATCCACGAACATAAACGCAAAAACACGATACACATTATCCAAGTATGTACAAGTCATTAACAGAACGCATCCAATAAAAGGATGCAAAAAATTAGTTTGGGGAACCCCGGGGACGGGATTGCTAGATCATCCGCAACACAACAAATATTGTTAGCAAAATATCTACAAGTACACAAATGAATTACACGTCCGACTTCCGAACCATGAATTAGTACTTTTCCTCTCTCATGGAGGAAAAAAATGGCAAGCTTCACATGAAACTTATATGGCGATATGGATGTCACCCATCCACCCTACAATCCCATTTTCGCCGTGGGCAGCCCTTCGGATTTGCATACTGGGCAAACATTCTTCACGAGGAGCCACTTCTTCAAGCAATCAGCATGATACTCGTGCCCACAATCGAGAGTGCCTATTTGATCTTCGTGCTCATAAGCATCCTGCAACATTTCAGCAATGGAGCAATCACACACAAGTCATAATTTGTTTGGGATTGTAAGTGTGATGCGTGTGCAACTGGTTGACATTCTAAGAATCCAAAACCATGAACAGGAAAGTACCTGGCATATGATGCAAGAAGCTGCTTCCTTCTCCAAACTCGGCACCTCTTCTAGATTAATAGAGATCGAAGGCAACATATGTCTTCTTGTTTTTAGATGACTGTTTATTGTTTCCTCAGACAACCCAGTATTTACGCTGCCAATCCGCTCCCCCAATGCAAGGAGTTCCTGCAGTAAGAACAGGACAGTGGTTCAACATAAATCAGCTACACTCATTTAGAGAAGAACATCATGCCATCATTCTCTCTATGTGACACGTGGAAATATAATGCCACACTAACATTACACCAACATTTTGTGCACTTACCTCATAAGACATGTCCTCTATATCCATGCGCATGTCCCTGTGATGGTCAATGTGATTTCCCACTCTGTAGTAATCAGGAAGATCCAGTATTGCAACTTCCTGCACATATCAAACAGTAAGTGCATCACAATCCATCCGCATATAGACAGAGAAACAAAGGTCGTGTAGATAAATGTTTTACATCAGCTGGCAAAATTCTCGGCTGGGGAACATTGCAATGTATCGGGTTCGTCTCAGGAGCTATTCCCTCGACAAGAGGTTGGTACATCCTGAATCCGGGGGATACAAAAGATCCCACATGTCTAGGGCCCCTAACACCATCTACAGGGATGTTCATGCCACCGTGTGGAACTGGAAATGAAGCGGCTGGAACTTGAGGGCCAAATGGGGCACTATGGTCTCTGATTCCATGCACATGAGGCACTTGGTGATGAATGTTATTATAGCCCATGTGGCCAAAGTGTGAAGGATGCAGGAAATTCGGCGCCCTTATTTCTCTGTCTGTCTCGTGAGATCCTCGCACACCCATGTTGCCAACTTCTACAGGAATTCCATCCACAGTGCCTGCTGAGAGAGAGTGAGAGAGAGAGGTATCCATTAGTCACAAAGAAATAGACATAAGCATAAAAAGCTCTTCATCATAGGATAAATATTTTCTTTTCAGGTTTTTACGCATGCAAGAATGGCATGAAAATGACAACGATACATTGCTTAAACCTAATGGAGTTGAGATGTTTCAAACATGACCATTACCACATGGAAACTACTCTGTACTGAACTTCATTGCCACTATTCTTCTTATAAAGTACAACAAAAATTACCAATTAGTCCATATAGATGTCACCACATCTCAGAGGTAATAGGAACTTTATGACATAGTTGATCCATATGTGCAACATTGACAAAATCAATAACTCACCATGCAAAAAGGAATTACAGGGGCCTGATTCCAAGCCACAACACCTCCAGCAAAGGCATTACTTCTCGACGGTTGGTCAAACGAAAAAGCACCCACTGGCTGAATAGACCGTGCAACAAAACTTCCTGGCATCATATTGCTACCATTATGTGG
Source organism: Eucalyptus decipiens (assembly GCA_014182575.1). Taxonomy (NCBI): domain Eukaryota; kingdom Viridiplantae; phylum Streptophyta; class Magnoliopsida; order Myrtales; family Myrtaceae; genus Eucalyptus; species Eucalyptus decipiens. The sequence continues at coordinate 12,968,461 of CM024614.1, read as the reverse complement.
ATAAATAGAGTTTATCCCGAGAGCATGTGATCTAACTCTCACGCTCCTGTCGACTCCACCGTCCATGACTGAAGGACCATCATTTTCTCTATACCCAGGCAATGCGTGAGGTGGAGGATCCATGATGGTCCCACCATCAGTCCTCATATTTACAGGTGCAGTAAGAGAAGTGCTCGTGCTTTCGGCATTTTTTCTCTTGTATGAACCTCCTAAATGATCCTTATAGTGGCTCCTTCCATACTCATCGGATGAACATCTGATGAACCCAGAATTGCTGAAGGATATCAGCTGTTCAGACGACCCATAATTCATGGGAACAGCAGATACTCTGGGAACAGCTATAGGGGCTAGATATGGATAATAGACAATCGAAGACATTGAAGCGCCCATATCAAATCTTGCGGCATGATTTTGAACACCATCATATGGCACCATATGATACAACGCAGAACTGTCGTGTCCTTCCGCTAACTGATTGAGATTTATGCTACTTCTGACCCCTGAAGCTGCGGCAGAGTGCATGTTAGATTGCCAGGCACCCCCTATGAGAATGGGGGGTTCGGGATGTGCATAGTTTAAGACTCCTCGTTCCGTTTGCAAGTCAACGGTCTGACTCATATAAGGCATTCTTTGGCTCATGTTTAATATTTTAGAACAAATATTTCCCTTCAACTGTAGCAAAGATAATTGAATACAGTCAGAATTACATGGAGCAGCAAAACAAAATTGGAAGAACTATAGTATCAGAAGCAAAATCTCTAGGTCCTTAACACGAAGTTTACATAAACAAGCCATTGTTAACACCTAGCTGAATAGATGTAGCAGATATAAAATGAAGAAGGTGTATCAAAGATGATAGGCACTGTTAAGAAACGACATTTCCATCTTGACATGCAATTTACGTATCCCAATCACCTGACAACCTACATTACACCCTGCAGTCAGCAAAACCTCAGGAAGAAGATGCACGGCAGGCATTTTTCACCTAAGCAACTCCATCCATGGGCACAGAAACAATATCCCACATCTTGAAATGAAGCATTTTGCACCAATAAATGACTAATGATCCGATAAAACTAGCCAACTTGATCAGGAAATCTCTCTGCAGTCTGTAAAAATCTCACTTCCCAATGGCAATTAAAATGCTATCAATCCTCATTTCAACATTACTCTCTGCACATAATTACCTCCTTACTTCTGTTTAATTTCCAGCAAATATGAAGCTGTCTAAATGCAGAAGCTTTTAGGGTAAGGGTAGGCTGATATTTTTCACTTTTGCTCAGATTTAAGAGGTCTCCACACATCAAAAGGAGCACTTACTGCACTAATAGATTAACATAAAGCAACTCTCTTTATATAAGTCTTGAATTCAAGCAACCATCCAAGAGATGCCACAAGCAACATCTTCTCTTGCAGTTCCATAAGACAGAAATCTTAAAAATTCACTTGCACAAACTTAGCACACGTTCCCCTTCTCAGGCATTGATTGCGAGAAATGCTGTTAGGTGAAAGCTGGGCCTTTTTCTATCCTAAACATTTAGAAATCAACCCTTCTTTCTCTCTCCAATTTGGGATGACTCCATCTTCTGACATTTCACTTTCTGTCACTAGCTTTGGATTAAACTGCTTAGGCCAGTACAGATGTTGTATTGAACTAGCAGTTTGGATACCCTTCCCATGTGGGAAGGGAGAGGTGGGGGTTCAAATCCTCATCTTTTCAGGGGATTGGGGTGGAAACGATTTAACGTCAGGTGTGGGTTTCGACTCCCACGCCCTATACGGAGGGCAGAAGTCTAAGAATAGGAGTAAGAGTAGGAGTCCAGTAGAACCAACTAAAAAAAAAAAGCTAGCAGTTTGGATCATCAACTATCAAGACACAATGAACTTTCCAAACTTTCCAAACTGATAATATTCATCCTCCTAACTGAAATCACATGAATCCAAAAAACAAAAAAAAAAAGCCCATGATCTTAACAAACTTTATAATAAGCCAAAGTGGTAGAATGCATTCACAGAACATAAGAACTAGACATATTTGGAGAAAGAAGCGAGACAAGTATGTTTAAAACAAACTTGTTTTACCGAACAACCTTGGCGGTAATAACATCAAACTCATGATCCAGACTCACCTAATCAATCAGGTCCGACTATATGCTCGGATTAAAAATCAAAACTTCACCATAAGATCTACAGATAAAGTCTCCAATTATATGGGGAAAAAAATACAGAGTCAAAACACTGAAAAAAATCTCTAGACAGAGCTAAATTGAGAACCGATGATATTTACCCACATCAAAACCAGTTTCTTGGAAATCCACAAAAGCATCGGATGAAAAATCCAAACTTGAAATCATCTTCCAACTTTTCCCACATAATATTCACAATACGCGGCTACCCATAAGTCATTGATTCAGAGCATGCATGTTGCGGGGACCAAAATAGGCGCAACAGAAAAAAGGAGAGAACTACAAGCGTTCAAGGGAATTCCTCATAAAAAGGTCCAGGAATAAAAGAAAGGAAAAAAAAAAAAAGCGAAACAGCCACAGCATCGATGATCGCATAATGGGTACGCCGGAATTGCAAGCAAACAAGCACAACATCCTCGAAGCAGCACCGTACCGCAAAATTCAATGGATTAAAGAGCCGGAAAAATCGACGGATACCCGCAAAAACTAACCCCGGTTAAAGCGAGATGAAGAATCCGATGATCGTTCTGGGTCCTGAAGAATTACGCAGACTGGAGATGAGGAGAGAGCGAGAGCTCATAATGCAAGAGAAAAATTTCTTCTTTTTTCGTTGCCAGAGATGGGGATTCTTTGTTCTCTGTAGGTGTTCTTGAAAACGGAGAGCTTTCTTTCTCTAACCGCTCATGGTGTAATACCTATTATTAATAGCAGTGAGTCCCTTCTTGAGATAGGAGAAGTTACCATACCAGTACGCAGATAATAAATAAAATTTAATTTCGTTTATTTCCTATTTCTTCACCCTTTCCTCTTGTGAATTTCCCCAGATTTATTATTATTTACTCACATTCCTTTCTTTCTGTCCAATTAACGATTACTTTTCTGGAGAATAACTTACTTTCCTTTTCTAGGCCAGAGGAAATACAGAGAAAATCTTGGTTATTTCCTATTTGATTTATCAAATTCTATTTCTTATTTTTCGTGAAAAGATAATGACCCATAAATTTCTTTTTCTCGAGCGATTTTTTTATATCAAAAGGTCGAATTTATTACCCTCATTTAAAGAAGTCCAATCGACTTCCGATAAGAGCTTAGCACATGATTATTCATGCATATTAATGGAAGGTAAATGAGTTGAGATAAAGCAATAATAAATTATTCCGCCCCCTCTTAATTACATGAAAAACCTTCTTGAAGCTCACCCAAGAAAATATCCATCGAAAATATTAAAAAAATAATTAAAAATTTCAATCACCTTAGGCCATTAGGTTCCTAAAACCATCACACCACTCGAGTTTGATAACCACCCACTATCTTATTACACCTTAGAATTCGGGGGCAGGTGAATCTTGTTGACCCTTCAGGGCAAAAAGAGGAGGACGGAAGGCCAAAAAGAAAAAGAAAAAAAAAAAAAAAACATCGACCCTACAAATGAAATTAATCTCTTCTTTTTTTTTTCTAGATTTTTTTTAAAAAATAATTTTGGAGAAGATATTAAATGGAATATAGAATCGAAGCTAAAACGGATCCAATAAGCAAAGATGTTGAGGGGGTCAGCATTTGCAGCAGAGAATATACCTAAACTCGTTGATACATACTTGTTGGACTCCTCTTTTTCTATTGCAGAAGAAATGGTGTGATATTCGGTATAAAACATTACGTAATGCAGAGAGACCCTAAAATGCGGAAGCATATTCCCCCCAGTGCACGAAAGGACTCTTTTCGTTCAGATGGGCCCTCGGTCTTCAGCCACAGAAATTTAAGGCTCTGGCCACGTCCATCCCATGTTTGATTCGAACGTTTCGATTCTTTAAAAATTGGTCCCATCTTTTTTTTTCCCTTTTTTTGACTAGCGTAGCATGTGTTGTGTGCGATCTCCCTTGGATTTGCCCAAAAAAAGAAGCCAAAGGATCTTACAATTCAAATATAATAAGAGATGAAGGAATTACCGAGGAAATCAACTAGAAGTGATGAAGATGTCAGAGCTTCACGTGGCGTGATCTAAGTATTGATACTTACTCCACGGGGAAAGTTGAAAAATAATTCACTCGAAAAACTCACAAAAAAATTGATATCATAACACTTCTCTTGTTTGCTCTTGTTTATAAATAATATTTACATCCGAAATAAGAAACCCGTTTTAGAAACCTACTAAGACAATTAAACAAGGTAACAATTTCAATATAGGAAATCTGCTCGGATTAAATTACCTACTTGGGTTGAGTCTTCCTCATGAGCTCATACTTAAGACATATTCTCAACACCATACATCCTAGGAAGTTGTTCCATCTTATTATTTATGTGGTGAGCAATTTTATATGAAAACCCATTGAGCAATTAGACATGGATAGCAATTACGATGGTGTTAAAGACGTAAATCTCATCATTTTGTTATGCTCATTCAATTCGATTTAACAGCAGTTATACAGGCATCTCCATAAATGACGCCAAGATAGTAATGTGTGTAAGAATTAATTAGATCTTAAACATGTTGATTTTCACATCGGTTACAATATCGCTTTTTTATATCGATTGGAAAGGGGAAATATACTGACCAAAAAAAAAAAAAGAAAGGGGAAATATATACTGACTTAATCTGCAAAGCCATATAATCAGCTACTTTAAGATTGGGTTAATTTGCTGGAGCGGAAAGGTCAACACGTTTTCAGCTGGGGAAGGACACGGTCAAAGAAACACTACGTGACTTTTAACGACTAACTGGTAACTGCATCCGCTTTCCTGGGAACTTCGGAATTCAATCACGAGCTTAATATGAAATCGTCCAGCTGTCGGCGTCGTTTGTTCCTTTGTGCGCTTTATAAACAAAACTCGTTTTCGTCCACCCTTTGAACGCCGTAAAAGAAACAGAAGGCGAGAATTCTCGATTAGTTCGAATGAATTTCCAATTGACACGTGAAAAACGATTTCAACGTGTTCAGCTCGTGCATTCCTTCTCGCTTCTTTTTACCCAGTCAAACGCACCTCGGTCGGGCTAAAGGAATTAACGGGACTGTGCTAAACTTTTTCGCGGTTCATCCCATTAGAGGCGAATGTATCGAGGAATTACCTCATCGGGGTTTGACTCCAAGAGATTATCTGACTCCAAGAGATTATACTCGATAATGACAAGATCTTCTAGTATTTATTTGGAAAGAAACTCGATCTGCTTTTCTTTTCGACGAGAATATCGAGAATAAGCTTATTAGTAATTTTTTACAACCATCATGAACATGATTTCTTAGAAATTGGGCACCCAATACAAGTTCCTTAACCACTACCAATCGAAAATCCGCCATTTGCTCGGATTCGGGTTGCTTCTTTAGTCATCCGAAAGCCGAGTGAAATATCTCACAAGTAAGTAATTTATCTACCCAAAACGCGCACATGTCACTTTATAACAGAAAAAAGAAGAAGGAATAATTGTATAAGTGACACAATCTCTAGTCTCGATTAAAGATTAAATCAATAAAAAAATGAAATATAAAAATCAAGACGACAAATTCATGGACAAGCAAAGCTGGTCACCACATCGCAGTGTTAGGAACCGATTTCAATTCACGGCCAAGTGATGAGAATTGGCCACCTAATCATCATTCAAAGCCAAAAGGTATCTTCCGTATTCCTCACTAATCTATTATAATCTATTCTATTTTTTCTTTTTCTTTTTCTTTTTCTTCTTCGGGGAACTTTGGAGCTTGTGAGTTTTAGCTTGAACGGAAGGTGACGAATGAAGGATCGGATTCTCGTTCCCTTTCTTTATCCTTATCCCGCATCTAAAGACAAGCGAACGTGGTTGGTTTTCTCCCAGCTTTAGGAGGCTGACCCTTACCTACACCACTGCCATAACTACCCCCGTCCCACCTCAGTCCTTCCCCCGCACGAAAATTTGTTGCTGGGCCTTGGCCTTTCTTCCCTTGAGCCCGGTCCTCCTTGCCTACCTTTCTTGTGGAGCCCGCCCACCCGCCCGCCCGCCCGCCGACAGGAATTGGCTCGGCAGGCCCATTACAATCCCCTCCACTTCCTCTCCCCCTCAACCAAGCCACGAACTCATTATTAGAGAAGACAAGTTCGATTGAACACCATCGCGCAAGTGCATATGTTGTTTTCTCAGTTTGGAAACAAATAGAGTTTGATATCAACGGTTTGATTTAATTTTTTCGAGAAAAATCGCACAAAACTAAACTGTTAGAATGTATGCTGGAACTGGATCGAATATTAACTCGGACCAAATATAAACCGAATCCAAAACTTGATTCGGTTCGGATCGGATTGGCTCTCGGTTTTGTGTGCAAATTGTGGTGGGTGTGGAGTGAGGAGTCGTGCCCCAGTATGCTATTTGGTGTCACATGCCGTCAAATCGAGGCCGTCCAATCGATGGACTTTGAATTCGCGAACAGGAGTCCACCACGCAGGCTACTTTCATCCCTCTCTCTCTCTCTCTCTCTCTCTCTCTCTGTGTAACCCGATGGCCGCTTCATTCACAGCGATTTTGAGACTTTATTGTACCTGCAGTGCGGTCTCCTTGCTCATTTCACTGCCCACTCTTGCATTTGCTCAGTCGTCGTCGTCTCCTCCTCCTCCTTCTTCTTATGTTGAGCTTCTCTTGGCAAAGATCGGAGCTCGTTTCTCTCTCTCTCTCTCTCTCTCTCTGGCAGCCATGGGGGACCTCGATCTGAGGTTGCCTGTGGCTCGAGGGAGGCTGGTACAGCCACGGCAACAGCTCGAGCGAGGCTGGTCGAGAGAGAGGGGGGGTCTCACGGTCACAGCGAGCGGATAGCGGCGACGACTCCAAGGCTTTCGACGGGCGATGGCGAGCTCGGAAGCGGCGGCGTTCGTGTCGGCGTTAACAGCGGAAGCGACTGGCAGTGCAGGTGGGTGACGGAGAAAGACTTATGAGATCATAGCCCCTATGCTTTCGGGACAAAGATGAAGAGCGTTGGTATGATTAGGATTTCTCCCTACGATTTTGAGAGGGCTGAAAAAGGAGAGAAATTGTGGGCAAATTCAATTCGGTTCAGTTAGGTTCAGTTCAACTAACCGGACCGAAACTATTCAAACCGAAATAAATAACCGTTATTTTTTTAATTATTTGAACCGAAATCGAAACCAAAACACAAGTGCATAAAACTTCGATTCGGTTCAATTCGGTTTTTTGGTTCGGTTCTGATACCCCTATAAATAGTGAGATTTTCGCTGAGGAGTAGACTAGTTGAAATGGAGGTGATGACGGTGGTGTGATGAATGTAGAATGTAGATGTCAGCTATGGCATTTTACCTTTACTCTTGCTATTAATCAGAAGTTTTAGATGCCTGTTATTTCTAGACATATTAGAAGACCCTAAAACGGTCATGGTTGAAGTCTTTTGTTCATAAAATTCTAGACAAATGTATAAACGAGACATTTTGTTTTAGGTGATCAACGACCATCATCCGGATTTTTGCATTAAGGGAATGCCCAGTTCCCAATCAACGAACCCATCTTTTGGTCACCATTTTGAGTTGGCCATCACTTGGAAATGTACATGTGAGATACTTTGCTTTAGGCTATTGACAACTGTTATCCGAATATCTACCCTAGGGGAAGGCCTTTTTTTTTTTTTTTCAGTCAATGAGCCATCTTTTTATCATCATTTCATGTTGGCCGTCACTTACAATTTTTATAGCACGCATTGCACTGGTGTCTACTCATCTAAATCTAAGTCGCACACCAAGAGATAGAAAAAAGATGGGAGTCGAATTACCATTACGAAGGTCGTTTTTGCGGAATATCATGGAAAAGCTTCTAGAATAATAATGACCTCCCAATCAATCGAACCGGACCTCTTATCGGGCCTTGGGCCGAAAGCCTCTTGATGGGCTAAACGGGCCGAACCTTCAAGGCCCATTTCCCCCGTCCATCCCCTCCCTCCTCCCCACTTTCAGGATTTCACCCTGCATGATAGAAAAAGAAAGGAAAAAGAAAAAGAAAAAAAGAGGAAAATCGAGAAATCGACGCACTCCCGTCTCTCCCTCCCCCGCTTTCACGTGAAGCAGAAGCACCGCCAGATGAAATCCAGCTCACCGGCGCCGCCGTCGCCGTCGTGAGCTCCCTCCGGCCGCGCTCTCTCTCGCTCTCTCTCTCTCTCCTCTCCTTCGGCTCTCCTTCGCCATGGGAAGACCTCCCAGCAATGGCGGCCCTGCCTTCCGTTTCACGGCTCCCGAGGTAACAGATTTCGCCGCAACCTCGTCTCCTCTCCTTCCTCTCTCCTTCGCCCCTTCTCCCTTCCGCTCGTCGTCTTCGAATCTCCGTCCGTCAGGGGACGGCGAAGTTGGTTTCGCATCTTTCAATTTTCGCGCTAGTTCGTGCTCTTGATTTGAATTTATGCGGAGAGTCCCGTGGGATTTGTCTACCCTATTCTTAGAGCACAGTTTCGAGGGACGCGTGAATGACCGGTTTGTCATATGCAATGCCGGCTGGATTACAACGGCTCGCATTAATTGTATTGAGGAGGAATTTCTGCGTCGTTATCCTGAAACTGAACCTGGGATTGCTCTGTTTAACCATACGTTGTTGTTGAAAGATCTGCTCTTGATGGGAATTTCGAGCTTATGGCGATCTGGGGCGTGCCTTACTTGCGTTATAATTATTAGGGAAAATTCCTAATCCCATGAAGTGGTGCATGTTTATTGAACTTGCTCCTGAACTTGATCCCTTTGACCTAATAATAATGTCTGAGCTTTTGTCATGGAAATAATGGCAGGTTTACAAACACGGGCTCGTCACTGCGCATTTTGAGCCGTACCGTTCCCTTAAAACCCTCAGTTGAAACGGTAAAAAAAAGTAAAAAACACCCTCAATTGACCTTGCCGCGTACTTCTCAAATGCAAGAGAGAGCCTAGCTAGTTTCACTTCAGTCCACAACATTCTCATCACAACTCTTCACTCAATTGCAGTGACCATCCATCTCCAATTTTTCAATCTACGCTTGTGCTTGAGAAGTGCTTGCCATTCCATTCTGATTTGTAAAGTTGGGGCAATTTTGGGGCCTTTAATGTCTGTCATGCGCTTGTGAGTGGTTGTGTTTTTCCCAATTAACATGCCCCTTTTAAAGGCGCAAATAGTGCACACAATGAGCGCCTGTTCATTGGCCGACCCTTATCTTCAACGGTGATAAGCTCCAGGGGTTATTGGATTTTGATTGATTGAGTTTAGGGGTATTTTCAAACAAAGTCAAGTCTGGTTTAACTTTAAGAAACAAGCGCCACTTCAGGGGGATTGTTGGAATTTTTTCTTTTCATTATCGTTGTTGTTTTATAACTTTGTTGGAATTACATGTTCGAAATCTGTGAAGAGAATTCATTTTACCAAGAGCAACATAATCAAGTTTCCATTGACAAGGTTCTTTGATTGTTCGCATTTGTAGACATAGTGTGATCCATTTTGCAGTTTGGCTTCAATGCTGGGGAATTAAGTAAATGTAAGCTTTCTTTTTGCTGTAATTATGAAGCAGGAATGCACATCTGGCTCCACCTGAAAATCTTTAACGGCCTAGATTCATCTAGTTAGATCAGCCTTTTCATGACTCTTCACTGGTCAATTTGTGAATGCTTAATCTATGTAAAGGCCTTAAAGTAACTTGATATGGGAGTATGGACATGGGATATATTGTAGTGGCTCAAAAAAAAAAAGAAAAGGACATGTAGTTCCCCATGGCCCAGCTATATATGCATGGCTCTCTCTAGGAGAATTTCGTTTCCGCCTGATATAATTCTTGGAAGGGATGGTTAGCTTCTGTTAGCCCTTATTTGTATCCATTTTCTTAACGTTTCCACAAGTGATGATGGTCCTGGCCAGATTTTTGTCTACACACATAAGGCAATAGGATGTCCAGAACAGGGCTGCTGTTTGCTAAAATTAAGTATTACCAATTGCAGTTGAAGAATCTTCACCCAATCGTTGTGGAATCAATTGGTTTCCTTATAGATTTTTCTGGATTTTGAATATTCCACTAATGTAATAGCATTCTTCGTAAAGGTGACTGAGATGGAAGCTATTTTACAACAACACAACAATACCATGCCAGCACGTGAAGTGCTTGTAGCTCTTGCGGAGAAGTTTAGGTATAACCCATCTTAAGAATTGATTTCTGGATGATTAGTTCTTCTCTGTTAACTGCAGTTGGAACTCAGAGCCCTTCTTATTTTATGCAGTAATGCACCTGAACGGAAAGGGTTAGCTGTGCAGATGAAGCAAGTAAGAGTTGCACTTTCAAGTCATGGCATTATAGCATGGTTTAACCATGTTGTTTGTCACGCTTTGTGTAGGTCTGGAATTGGTTCCAGAATAAACGGTACTCAATCAGGGCAAAAACAAGTAAGGTTCCTGGAAAGTTAAATGTGTCTCCTTTTACTCGGGATGACTCGATTCCAATGAGGAGTGTCATGCAACCTATGGCTGCTCCAGTTTCTGCACCTATTCTCGCTCCAACTGGTAGGACTTTATGAATTTTGACATTGATGCGCTGGTTAAAGTTTTTGTAAATGCTGATGATGAGCATATGTGGCGCCCTTACTATTCCTAAGTCATTTGCATTGATTGATATCTTGAAAGTAGGCCGTTTAACTATTTTCATGAATTTCTTCCTAAGGGCTTGATCCGTTCACCTAGATAACTCCACAAGCTGCTAAATTGGTTCTGTGATAGTGATGGTTGGTGTTTTCTGCCAGTTTGTGGTGACTGTAAAGTCCAGGATGAGACACAATCTGAAAAATATGATTCTACTACAAAGATGGGTTCTGTGTTGCCCCTCTTCCCAGATGGCAAGTTTTACAAAGTTTCCCAAAGAGTCTATTGTTCCATCACTCCCTTTTTCTTGTTATTTTCTTCAAACATGGCTAATTGAAATAACACAATTTGATGATTACCACTGATTAGTAGTTGTGCTATCATTTAATCTGAACGCTCTGGAACTTATCTGTGAAACAATAGGAAGGCCCTGGCATGTTTCAGGATGGGCCAGTACATGTTGCCATATTACTTACAGTCTAATCTATACTTTAAACTTTGCATCTTGTGATGCTAGAAACTGTCTTTGAAGTACCACTCCTTTGTCTAACACCAGTTGCCTATTCAAATGGAACGCATTTAGTTGGTGCTTTCAATGAATATGCTTTGTGAAGGAGGCTGAAAGAGTTTTTGAATCAATTTAATGGGTAGTCTGCTTCCATATGTTTTCATGATCTGGGAAATTAACCACACTAAACATGATAAAAAAGGATAATAGTTTCTTTTTCTTAACTTTTTGTTCTGTAGTTTAAAGGCACTTTGAAATCTACTCGTCTCATTTTTTAGCCAGTTCCAAGTGCAGGAAGGACTGCTTCGGATAATGTTATGGAGTTTGAAGCTAAGTCAGCTAGGGATGGTGCATGGTTGGTATTTATAGTTTTTGAGATCTAGAATTCTATGTACTTCATTTTTAGTGCTTTCTTAGGTGCTTGTTCTTTTATCACATCCCCTTCTTTAGTGTGTCATTTGTAATTGGTTGGTTTTCCCCAGGTATGATGTATCAACCTTTTTGGCGCACAGGAATTTGGATACTGGTGACCCGGTAAATTTGCTCCTCCATTTCTTGGTTTAATGAAGATATTCAGCAGTATCTGGAAGCACATTCACTTGCTTTTCTGCCTTCTTTCTTTATATTCTGGTGTGCCAATCTTTGAAAGCTTTTTTCAGGAAGTTTTGGTAAGATTTTCTGGTTTTGGAGCTGAGGAGGATGAGTGGGTCAATATTCGTAAGCATGTCAGGATGCGCTCTCTCCCTTGTGAAGCATCAGAATGTGTTGCTGTACTTCCGGGAGATCTCATACTTTGTTTTCAGGTATCTCAATATATGCTCTATTTGCTGTATTGCTTGTTTTTGAAGGACAAAAGAATTCGGTTGTCAATAAATGTCATGATAACTTGTCATTGATGTTTCAGGAAGGTAAAGATCAGGCACTGTACTACGATGCTCATGTCCTTGATGCGCAGAGACGAAGGCATGATGTAAGAGGTTGCCGATGTCGATTTTTGGTGCGTTATGACCATGATGAATCAGAGGTAGGAGTCTATTTCATCCAACTGGCTAAAAAAGATTATGCATTGATGCTTTATTTTTCTCAGTGTAATTCTGCTTAGACATCCATGGATTTATAATTTGTCTCTAGTGGTTTCTAGAATAGAAAATTCAGCGTCCTCGTTAATTGCCATTGGAACTGTTGTCTTGTCAGTTTCTTATACTGCTTATTGTATATTTCTGATTTAGATAAACAGTTTTCTCCATGAATAAATTTGTATCTTATAGGAACAAAAGAAAAATCATCTTGTAAGTCTTCTACCATGAGAATTGAACCATACCATGGTTTCTATAATTTAGGCTGCTCATCAAGATATTGTGATGGCTTAACATTGTACGTCCATGAGAAACATAAAAGTATGTCATATTTTTGTTTCCACTCTTTTACAATTAGTCAACTGTGACAAGACCTATTTAGACACAGATGCTTCTGAAACTTTGTAATAGGAATGAATTGCTCGAGAGTGGGGACTTATGTTGTAAATCATGTGTTACTTGATGATTCAGTAGTCAGTAGTATAGTTGAGAGGGACTGAGGAGATGATCTTTCGTGTTTCTGAAAACTTACTTTATCCTATATATCAGGAAATCGTGCCCTTAAGAAAGGTGTGCCGGCGGCCTGAAACTGACTACAGGCTGCAGCAGCTGCATGCGACCGATTCAGCCTCTGCAGACCAGCTGAAAACTGGCGGAGACTCATCAACTGGCTTGACCCCTCGGACTGTCAGTTCTTCTGCTGAAACGCCACAAAAGCAGCAAGTGACAGGCACATCTCCCGTGACCCCTTTTTCCCACGAAAGCGTGCCATCGGCTACTGGAGTCGCCAATGTGGAAAGAAGAGCTAGTTCAGAAGTCAGCAGCGTAATCCAGACCGGAAGTCCTAACATGCCTTCTGGCGCTACTGCAGTTAGTACCGCCACTCCTGCTGGCTCTGCTGACCAAGCGCAGGAAGTAAAATAGGTCTTTTTGTCATACAAATTCTCGCACAAAAAAAGAATCTTTTCCTTTTCTTTTTGCCTTTCATTTTCTGTGGATAGCAGCAATCTTCTTGAACCCTTTTGGCTGCGTAGTGATCATTTTGCCGGTGGCCTTAAGCTTGTTGATTATCGTCGAACTCTATGTTCAAAGAATATGTACATCTGCCTTTAGTAGCCAAAGTTCCAAGTTCATATGGTCCTTTCTTGCCTTGGACTTTCGGAGCTCCGTTTGGCCGTACATCATTGTGTCTTGGCAAAAGATGAAATGCTTCTGTCTTGCTTTCAACAGAACCCCATCAAAACTGAAGAAAATCTTTGTATAGGGTCCACTGACCGCGACCGGTTATGAGATGAGAAAATCAGCCAACAATTGTAATTACCTTGGAGAATTTCTGGCTGCCAACTAAAATGGCCCAAGCCCTTTCATTTCAATATTAACTTTGAAAATCAAATTTTTGTTAAGAGAAGGCTGAAAAAAATGCAAAAGAACTTTAAATTTATAAGTGGCAAAATTGAAGAAAATATGCACGAAATGGAAATAGAATAACAATATTCAAATTGAAAGACCAGTATAATTCATTCGGAAACTAATACACCAAAAGTATTTGAAATTTGATGTTCAACATCAACAGTTGGTCGACTGGCCTGATTAGGTCTGCCTACGTATATCTTTTAATAGTAGTTGTATTGTGTTGTAACAAATGTGCACTGTCACTACAAATGTCACAAATACACAAAATTGTACATGCATCATTTGCACCCTTAGGTCATTTCTTTACAGTCAAATAATTCCTGGACATCGATGTCTCTTCCTCCCTGACTATTACTCAACTCAGGCACACTGACATTTAAACTAGCCTATGACTCCATTTGGGAACCACTTTCTAGTTTGCAAAATACACAAAATTGTGCATGCATCATTTGCACGCTACACGACAACTCAGGTCTGACATTTCTTTACAGTCAAATAATTCCTAGACATCGATGTCTCTTCCTCTCTGACTATTACTCAAATAGAAACTGATGTATTATACTTTAGAAATTACATCATGTATATAGTCAGCATACAAAAGATCTCGCATAAACGAAGGTGGGTAAAAAACCCAGTTGGCACACTGACATTTAAACTAGCCTATCTGTTGTCTTTTTTATAATTTTTTTTTATTAATCACCAAAGTTCTTTGCTGTAACCTCAAACACCATTTTAGAGCATAAATTTATTTTGTTGTCTTTGGAGTGTTGAAGAGCATTTTTTTTCAACTATTGAATGTTGATTTTAAGTGTTTCTCTACTTGCTCTTCCTTTGGGTTGGGTGCTCTATTTATAGGTGGATCGGGTCGGTCTCAACGCCGTGACCGTCAGTATGATTGGGATAATATAATTGTTGGTCTTTTCTTCACATTTGATTGGAGTCAATTTTTGCTATTACGTTAGACGGGAGTCAATTCTAGCGATAGCCGATCAAGTCCACAAAAGCCATTTCCAGATTTTTCGCTGTCAAACTGCACCTATTGTCTTCCGAAACCCATTAGCTACTACTGAACTTGGACTCTGATGATAAAATAAACATAATAGCATTAGTAGGTCACGGGATATGATGGAAAGAATTAGAAAATGCGAAACTCTACTTGCTTACTGCGTAAGAATACGAATGCTGCCTTCCCTAACTCTTTCAATGTTCTCAAAATAGTTAGTCATCAAGTACGCATCGACTTCATTGGTAGATTCCAACAAAGAGCTAGCTTAGTCGAAGGGTTACTCTTCTTATACGGCCAAAGAAAAAGTACGCACCTGGGCCGCACCACCAGGCCATGGACCCATACGTGCTGGGCCGACACGGGCCGGTGCCCAGCCCTAAGATTTATATTTATATCTACATCCTAAGCCCAAAAGTCTGTATTTATAGCCCGTTCTAATCTTGATAATATTAACAGCACATGTTAAGCACCAAATTAAGGAGGAATCTGTTTTCCTCAAATTTACTATTTCTCGCGTCGTGCGTGTTTTAACTTATCAAAACTACACTTTAACAAGGTTCATCTTCGTTAACTTTTCCGAGTTGACTCGGCCGTCGCCACTATGCGGACGCAGAACCGTCCACGTACCGGAACAATCCTCCGCTAAAAAGGCCCTTCTTCGGGCCCCGACCCGAATGATATAAAAACCGCCCATCGCGGCCGCCGACCCCCGTTCTCCCTCGACCGATTGCCGAGCACGCCATGAGATTCTTGCGGCCTCGCGGACTCGAGGACGGCGGCCGCGGGATCGCCGCCGCCCTCGCCGACGGAATCCTCGATTGCAAATGCGCCGGCGCAGGATCGCTTCCTCGTCGCGCCTCCAGGTCCATCGCCACCAGCTGCAGGGCCGTGCTTTTGCCGCGGTTCGGCGGGCCGGAGGTGCTGCAGCTCCGCGACAATGTCGAGGTCCCTGATCTTAAGCAGAACGAGGTCCTCGTCCGCGCGCGTGCCGTGTCCATCAATCCGCTCGACACTAGAGTGAGTTGCTGAGCTGCTTTTCTGGTCGTCCGGAGCTCATGTGATCTCTGACGGCGACGATTGAAAGTCGCGATGAGAGTGATCTCTTTTGCTTTAGCTGTTTAGTGAGCTCTGTTGCGAATTCGAACTAGGTCTTATGTTGCTGGCGAAGGTAGGTGCGAGCTCGAAACACTTTCTCGGGTTGCGGCCAGTCATGTGTTGGATGTTGCCATTGGTAATCGTGGATAGGCTGGTGAAGAGTGTTGTTTATGCCTGCGGAATTTTGTCCGGCGTGGATTGAGGTCGATTAGGTGGTGAGCTGCGGTTCGATACTTTACTTACTAGCACAAGGCACACGATTCAACTAGTTCGATATGATCAGTGTTTCCTTGGAAACAGTTTATTTGGGAAAATGGAATGTGTGAAAATGCATGGTTGCTTGGTTCAGCGACTTGAGTCTCGCTTTGTTTTGGAGTTATTTCTGCTGTGTGCAGTGGCTGTTGTGTGTTCCAGTCGTAACTTGTTCTGTTTGCAGATGCGTTCTGGTTACGGTCGCTCGATATTTGAACCACTTCTACCTATCATCTTGGGCCGCGATATCAGTGGAGAGGTTGCAGCAGTCGGAGCTTCAGTTCGGTCTTTAACTGTAGGCCAAGAAGTTTTTGGTGCATTGCATCCTACTGCTGTTAGGGGCACTTACACTGACTATGCAATATTGTTGGAGGATGAACTTACTCAAAAACCAAAGTCAATCACGCATGAGGTGGGCGTTGAGTTGTTTTTATGAGGTTTAATGTGAAAGTATTTTTAACACTTGTATCGGTTTTGCAATTATGCATGTTTATTGTAGTGCTCACTGTGCTTATTATCTAGCACTCCAAAATGACATCAGAAGCTTCACACCTTATAGGAAGCGTCGGCCATCCCTTTTGCTGCACTGACTGCATGGAGAGCTTTAAAAACTACTGCTAGGATAAGTGAAGGGTGCGTTCTGAATTTCTACTGCATTCATCTTTAGAATATCTCCATATTGGAATGAACTTCTGGTTTGCTTCCAGTTGTCTGATGCTGTGTCTGATTCTCTCTAGCTATTTTTTTTTTCCCTAGTTTGATCTTCATGGCCCATCTTCACATAGTTTTTGGAAAATGTTCAACTTTTTAAGAAGGAAGGTGCATGGGAGACGACAGACTGCCTTTGAAAAATTGTCCAAAATGAAGATATTCACAGTTTGTTTGATTTTCCTGGCATGTGATGGAAAGATTTGAGTTATTTAACACATTCTATCCTAGTGAAACCAAGTCATTTTCCATCAGGAAATCCAATGAGCTTTCTATTTTGAGTCATGTGTGTGTAGCTTGTACTTAAATTATTCATGCTAATAAATGATCTTCTAGTAACTCATCTAGTCTGATTGACTTGGTGGAACAGATTATAGGTTTTGAAATTACAGATTTTAATGCAACTCCCTTTGCCTGTTCTAAGAGTTGCCTTGTTGTTTCCTTTCTGTAGGCAAAGGGTGCTAGTTATTGGAGGTGGAGGTGCAGTAGGTTTTGCAGCAATTCAGCTTGCAGTGGCTAACGGATGTCAAGTTGTAACCACTTGTGGCAGTCAAAGCGTTGATCGGTGTTTGGCTGGTGGTGCTGAGCAGGCTGTTGACTACACAGCTGAGGTATGTCATTGGTTGTTATTATATTTTCTATTTTTTCAGATTTTATGTTGGAGAAAAATCACTTATATGGTAAAACATCAAGAATGCTTGACTATGGAAGCTAATTCATATGTAGGCACCTTTGTCTGTTGTATCGTCTATTTATTCATTTTTTGTGTTTGCTTTCACCATATCATTACATAGTTGGCCCTGGAAAAAAAAAAAAAAAAAACATTTCTTCACATGGAAATAAGGAAGTTCCATGTCTATTACAAGAGCAATATATTTTTGGATAGAACTTTATGGTAGGAATCAATGTGTCTGCTTTCTCTTGTCTTTAAACAAATGGTTTCTGTTGCTTGACAGGACATCGAATTGGCAATAAAAGGGAAGTTTGATGCGGTTTTGGATACTATAGGTGGACCGGAGACCGAGAGAATAGGTATTAATTTTTTGAGAAGAGGTGGACACTATATGACACTTCAGGTAGGATAAAGCACAATCTTATGGTTTCCTCCCTTTGCAGAGTATTGCAAGCTTAAATTTTTCTCGACCTTTGTTGCAGGGGGAAGCGGCATCATTAGCTGATAGATATGGATTAGCCGCTGGGCTCCCTGCAGCTACAGCAATATTACTAAAGAAACAATTTCAGTACCGCTACTCTCATGGAATAGGTATGGTTATGCTTTTTTCTTCTTGAACCTTCCACATTAGATAATTCAATAGATAGACAAAATGATATCCCTCAACGTTATTTTGGCTTTACTGCTAGTGTGTCTTAACACTTTTGCATTGTCCAATCCTGTCGATAGTTTTTTCTTCAAAATTGCAAGAACCTAGGTACAACGACTTAGTGATATGGCCCTATTTGGTAAGTCTGGGGCCTCAGCTAGTACTGCTTGACAAAGTGTGGCAAGCTCTCGTGGTTACCATGCAGGCTTACACTTCTTTTGTTAGAAATTATTAATTTGCTGACCATAAACTTGTTTGAAAGATTTGATGTGATTGAGATTGAGGTTAATAAAGAAACTTATGGAGAAAGAATAGTTGCAACATACTGACAATGTTTAGGATCACTTTTCCTTCTGTATCGGAGCTGAATGAATGTAATACAGCCATCCCATCTCCATTATGTTCCAAAAGGCAGCATGAATCTCGTAGGGTTCTTTCCAAGTACATTACTATGTAACTGCGCTAGAAGTTCAAACGGTCTAATAGCAGTGAGTTATGCATATGCCAGTCATCTGGAACTTGCCCAATCCAAATTCAGCCTTTATTGAATGGGCTGGCTCTTTCATTAAGCAGATTAGTGGAAACTTGAGAAATTGATTTTAATCCTCCTGGAAAATTCAGCCTGCGATGTATTATCATATTCTTCCATGTACATTTTGTAAATTAATCATCTATCTTCCTTGATGGTTAAAAGCGATTGCATGTTACTTGACTGGTCTATGTTATTTAATAATGAAGCACATATGACTGCTTGGGAGTGCTGTGTATAACCAGCATAACTCGTTGATGTAAAAAAATTTACTGAAGAAAAGGAAATGTGATTATATCGAGTATAGGGATTGAGGATCATTGAATGGACGGATCAATCAGCATCTGATCTTGATAGTTGTCTCTTTTCCTGTTTCATTTGTCTTCGTTTTCTTGCTTGTGAAAGTTTTTTTTTTTTTTCACGTTCAAATTCATGTCCCTAGGTTCATTGGATACAATGTCCATCGAATAAATCCTGTCCTCTTTGGTACTACATTGTTGTTCCTTTCCTTATGCTGGTGTACTTTTTTACATAACTTGGTTTATAGAGGAAACAACATGTCCCGTTAAATATGTCAATCATGCCTCACTATCCATGTTCAAGTGTTCATCTTCCTTTTGCGTTCTGATGGCGGCAGAATACTTTTGGACATTCATGAGGGCTGACTCCGAAGGTTTAGTGGAGATCCGCAGGCTATCTGAAGCCGGGAGGTTTCGTATACCCGTCGATAAAACATTCCCAATCACACAAGTGAGGAAAGCTCACGAGGCTAAAGAGAGAAAGCAAATTCCCGGAAAGGTGGTACTGGAAGTTGACTGAAATATGGAGAAGTTAATTTTTTTTGCTACTCTTTGTAAATGGTTCTGTACTTTTTTCGTTTTAATCGAACAAAATTCTCGATTCAAAATATTCATTGACCTGGTACCTGTAAATGTTGCGAGCACATTTTTTTTTAGATAAACTTTGTGTTAATAAAACGTTTCATCTTGTCTCCTTTGTGAAGAGTGAAAAATATATAAATTATTCTTAGAAACAAAATAAAAAGAGAGAGAGAGAGAGAAAATAATTATAAAGAAAAATATAAATAAATAAAGGTATGAACTTTTTACTTTTAAATCAATGACATACTGATATTTCTGCCTAAGTTATTCAATTATACGACCTAACAAATTCGTTCATGTAGACTGTATACATGCAAAATAATGATAAATAAAAGGAAAGGTAAAATTGATGCAGTTCATAAAAATGAATTAGTTGATATGGGTGTGTACAAATTGGGTGTACGTAATGGAATTGGTAGAATTCAACTATTGAATGTTCCGTGGTAATTTAGTAATAATATTTATGATGGATGTTTTGTGGTAATTTAGTAACAATATTTATGAATTCGGACCGTGCATCCTCGGATGTGATGATGCCGAGAGAGGTCTCCTTGCAAGAGTGGTTGATGGAACTTTCAGGAAATCGCTTTTGATGATTCCCTCTAGAAAATTAGAATCTAGCTCTAGAATAATGATGAGTACCCATCCTCCTAGCCAAGGGCTTCCTTGGATTGTTTGGATCATAATGAAAAAGTGTTTTGAAAGAAACTTTGGAGAGAATGGAAGATGATGTTTTTTTTTGTTGCTCTAGTGATGGATGAATACATATGAGAGGAAGGTATTCCCATTTATACAAGAGTTTCTCTTAAGAATTTCTCTAAATTTAAGGAATGAGATTACACCTCATTTATCAACTATTAGCATTCATGATAAGAACCTTTTATAATACGGTACATTTATCATCTCGTTGGTTCCTCTAGAGATCTCCGGAAATCCAAGGAAGTTTCCCAAGAATATTTGCTCAGTTTTTTTGGATCGTACATGGTCCTTTGTTCACAGGAAACCTTTGGACCATCACATTATGTTTGGACTTGATAACGTAACTTAGGAGGAGGACTTCATGATTGCATTAATAAACTTGTATAAACTCGGTAGCTTTGTGCATTGTCCCAAGACCGACTTAATGCATATAGTGTTGATTTTCTTTTTTCCTCGTTGGAGTGGGAACCGTCAAGTTATTTAGTGACTAAGTTCTGCGAAGATGTATGCAAAAGGGGAAAGTTTAATAGTTATTTGAGGGTTGCGTCGTATTGAAGCTGTTCTGAAACTGGTGAAGGGTTTATAGATGTTGAAAATAAACTGAGGAATGCAATGTAGCCAAAGCTTAGGACCCAGCATTACCTTCGTTCCTTCTGAAGAAGATTTAGAAGCAGTGTAGCTATGGATCTAAGCGCACCAAAGCGACTCCAATTAGTAACTCCTTTGCTTTCCCAGTACTTTTGACTCATTTATTATCCCTCTTAAGCTGCAGCTTCGACTCCATCCGTGATTAAATACAATCAGCTACCAAATCAGAAGTGACAGCATAATAGCAGCTGACCCTGAAGCGTCGAGCCCCAACTTTGCCGGATGAGGACTAATGAGACTTGATATTATAGCACCCTTCGATAGAGAACCAGATAGGATCCTTTTCTGAGCTCAGGGTTCGAGGTTAGGACAGAAATTAAAGCCGATTATCTCCCTTTTTGTACTCCCAGACAAATAAAAGAATTGAGAACTAAGACTCTTGAAATCGGTATACTGTAATGCGACGGACTTCAACTGGGTATCAAGCCGAAAACAAGATTCGACCCACTTACTAAATGCTCGCTTACCAATCGCACAGATCATCTTCTATGGAGCATTATCACCCCCCGTGTTTTTAACCAAATTTAACCAACGAAGGCATTATTTTTTTGGTCGAAAACGAACAACTTTTATTTGACCAGAATAGATGGTAGAAGAATCACACTTGGCGTCAAAATAAAATAAATCTCAGGGGAATTGAATTCACAGATGGAAATTGCGATATGTCGTACGTCGGAAAGCCTGGCCCAACCTGTGGCCCAGCTACGGACTGGATACCTTAGCCCACTGTGGGTGGGGCCCGCGGAGCGTCCTGGTAAGACCGGGAAAGTCAAAGACACCGGTCGCGCACGTGCGCGATGAATCCTAACCGTTGGATCATGCAAATCCAGTCCGCCTATCGGCCGAGATTCACTGCTGCTCTACTGCATCCGTTCCGTGCAAGTGCTGCTAGCTCGTAAGAAAAAAATTACCATCTTCGGCCCCTTGCTTTCCCCATCACAGCTGGCATCAGCAGAAACTCGGTCTAAGATTATTATTATAAAGGAAAGGGGGGGGCGAAAGCCCAAGATTAATGCAGCTTTTAATGCTCGTTTTTTTGTCTTCGCCACGCCTCTTCTCCTTCTTTTTTCTCAGGGCCTCATTAAGGAACGTCCGGTCAAACCACCGCCTCGCTTTACCCCCAGCGACCCTTTGACTTGACTCGCTCGTTGCTCCCGCGCGTCGCTCTGCCTCCGACCTGCAGCTGCAAGCTGCGCTCTACTAGGGTTCTCTAGCTCCTAAATTAAATTCCTCCTAGACCGCCCCGAGAAGGTCGCACCAATCGCCGTTCGCCACGCGGGCGCCAGCTGTTCAATTTGCCTTTTTCTCATATCGCCTTCGGCCACCTTCACTGAACCTGACCTTGTTCCCTTAAAAAAACCCAAATTTTATGTTAAGTCCCGATTTTATCCCGAATTCTTTATCTAAAAAAAATCTCAAATTTTAGATTTAGTCTTAAATCTATTTCGAATTTTTCTTTTTCTAAAAAAACCACAAACTTTAGTTCATTATACAAATCTACCCCAATTTTCTTGTCAAAAAGAAATTATCAATTTTTACTCTAGTCCTAAATTTTCCCTCGTTAGTCCTCTGTTAAAAAATTATGGTTGATCGTCCCTTATTTTTATATCCTAAAATAGTTTTAATTTGAAAATAATTTTCCATATCGCTTTACTGATGAGTTATTATTATTAATGTGGAAATGATATATCAAGTTGGGACTAGACTACGAAATAGATTTAATATTAAATTAAAAGTTGGAAATTTCTTTTACACGATATATAAGCTTAAAGTTTTGGATTTTTTCTAAGACAAAAGAAAAGTTCGGAGCATATGATTGAATTTAAAATTTGGGGGTTTTTTCTAAGACAAGAAAATTCGAGGTAAATTCGATATTGAACCTAAAATTTGAATTTTTTTTTTAGGGAATTGGCCACATTGAACCTTATGGAAGTCCACACTTAATTAATATATTGTCATATTATTGGATTTCGCAGGCAGCATCGGGTGGCACATTCGTACTATAGTACATGGTAATTACGCAACGTGTGTGAAACGGGAATTTCCATTAGGGCCGAGCGAAATTCCCGCCCGGCTCCCGAGATTTAGAGATTTTCGGGCCGAGGACTAAATTTTATCACGGTCGAATTTAGCTTTAATTACACCGCGTTCAAAGAGCAAGCTTTCGAGAGAGTCCTAGAGACTTCGGGAGCGGCAAGAATCTCTTTGTTTTTTTTTTTTTTTTTTTTTTTGGCAAGAATCTCTTTGTTAACTCTCTAATTATTAATTCTTAGTGATAATTATTAAAGGTGCTAGTAAATCTTCCGCATCTCTCGTTCAACTCCCACGCGCTGTCCGAAGAAGGCCCGGTTCTCCATGCTCCGCAGCAGCAGCAGCAGCAGCGGGCCGACGAGGCGCCTCGGCACGCGGCCACGCGCGGGGGAACAGAGGTCAAGAAGACGAAACGGTACGCGGGGCCGTACTCGGTGTTGTCCCCGGAGGATGGAAGGTGGCGTCCACTCTCCGACCCGCCGCGCGTGGGTCTTCCGCGGCTTTGCCTTTTTTTTCACCACCCTACCACCAGGCTACTACCACTACCTTATCATTACCACATCCCCCGGTCGCGAGTCACGTGCGCCTTCGGATTCTCTTCTTTTCCTGGTCACGGTCGCGCGCCCCCCCATGTGACCTCGCTACCGAATGGCCCACCGTTCCGCTCGCTATTTACGGAATCGCCACTGGCGCGATGTGAAAAGCGGGTCTTCCCGCTAGCGACAAGGTTACGGGAAAACGGCTATTAATAATAACAGTGATAGCTATTATTATTATTATTATATATGGACTTCGCGAAATACCAAAAAGCCACGTACGCGAGGGCTGTCCGAAGCTTTAACAGTGTTTTTTTTAATTTTTGATATTCCCGAGGGGGGACACGCGGCTTATTTACCATTTCACCCCTCGCACCGTGTCGTATTCTCTGTCTGCCATGCTTCCTCTATCTCAAGGTGGGCACTGTCCGTCATGATCTGGCCACGTTCGATGGGGGCATCACATGGCTATAATGGCAGCGACACATTCTCTCCATTATTTTCAGCTCGAGATGATGGGGGGGTTCTCCATGGAAGCTTTCGTTCCAAGTCGTGGCCTCGCTGACCGCAAGCGTTACCATCAATTCAACGTGCTGGTCAAACTCATAGCTTAATGGTTCCGACCTCATTTGACTTCTAATTCTCGGTTTTGCTAAGATCAAAAAGCAAAATTTTCATTGATGGGGTATTGAAACAAGGTGGTTTGACGAATGATCGCTCATCTTGGTAATGGCTGCTTAATTTTCAGTACAAAATCTTTTATTAGTTTTTGCATTTGTTATTGTGTGGTCAACTTGTCCAATTCATTTTTAGGTGTGGCGAATTCAACCCAAATCAGGGTTCGATCAGAATCTTTATGGCCATGAGAAAAGAAACCTGGCACTACTAATGATATGTCGTGTCCGGGAAATGTGTTATCCACATGGAAGAACAGATCATCATCATCATCATTCAGTCCTGAACGGGAAGGAGGAGGACCAGGGCCATTATAGTCACACATAATTACAATGTCGCCCTAATTTTTTAAGATCGGAACCAGAACCCACTCCTCGCTCGGTTCCATTGCACTAAAGACAAGCAGCATTTCGTCATCTTCCACTCTCTCTCTCTCTCAATCACTCCCGTCTGCAGCCCGTACCTCTGTGAAACTCACACACCGGAGCACACACATCACAAGCAGGTCATTTCCATCTCTCCAATCCCCCCTCCTCCCACCAAACACATTCTCCATCTCTGCTCTCTCCCTCCTTCCAGAATGATTGAATGATCTTTTCCATTTTCACCCTCTAAACACCAACCTACAGTCAAATCTTTCACCCTCCCAACCATGGTCAAATCACGGTGAAAAGAAAAAAAAAAAAAACAGGGGAAACACAGGGAGATGGACTCGGATAGACCCCATCGCACGACAAGTATCAATAGCAGCAGCAGCAACAGCAACAGCAACGCTACTGGCGAGCTCTTTATTTGCTTCACGTCCCGTCTCTCGTCTTCTTCTTCTATGAAGATCTCCAAATCCATCCTCAGCCCAGGTCGAGCCAGAGACCACCAGACCCCCCAGATCTCGCTCTCCTCCTCTCTGAGCAGGAGGCTCAGGAGCAACGGCAGCTTGAAAGGCGCGGGCCAAGCTTCGCCCATGTTCCCCACGAATGGGAAGAAACGTGGGTCCACTTTCGAGAACCCGGAGCCGTCGTCTCCCAAGGTGACCTGCATTGGGCAAGTGAGGGTCAAGACCAAGAAGCAGGGCAGGAAGCTGAGGGCTCGCACGAAGCGCGGTGGTGCAGGTGGGGAGGTCAGTTTCAGGAAGCTCGAGATCAGTAATGGCGCGACGAGCACGGAGGCAGCGCAGAGCTTCTACTTCCAGAACCAGCAGGGCAACAACCAAGAGGGCTTGCCTCACAGAAACCAGAGATGGGTCCACTTCCCCGTGACGATCTGCGAGGCCTTGAGGACTTTCGGTGCGGATTGGAACTGCTTCTTGCCGTGCAGATCGTCATGCATGTCCAAGGAAGAGAAGACAGAGGGAGGGGCTAACAGTGGCGAGCATGGCGATTCGGGTAATCATAACAGTACTTCCTGTGGAGCTGTGATTGCAAGGTGGCTTGTGGCGTTGCAGGAAGGAGAGGGTAGAGGCAGAGAAGTGGAGATAATTGTTGGAGATGAAGAGAAGACAACGGTAGCTGCGGCTGCGGCTGCGGATGCAGCGGCAGTGGAGAGCGGTGAGAGTTACAGGAGGAGGGCCTTTGAGGGGATCGAGTTTAGCGAAGAAGAAATACGCAGAGCGAAGAGTGAAGTTGAGGAAGACGATGGAGGAGGGAGAGCGAGCGTTTGTGTTCCACCCAAGAATGCGCTCTTGCTCATGAGGTGTAGATCTGATCCTGTGAAAATGGCTGCTCTCGCTAGCAGGTTCTGTGAGGCTCCTCCGGTTGTAGTGGACGATAATGATGAAGATGAGGTTCAGAGTGAGAGTTTCGTCGCAAGTGGTCGCGAAAATGAGGGAGTTGAAGTGAAGAGAGGTGGTGAAGTCGAGCATGAAATGGATGATGATAAAGAAGAGGAAGTGAGTCAGAAGTGGGTTTCTGCTGAAGCTAGCTTGGAGACTAGAGTTCTCGGAGAGTCGAGTTTGACCGTGGCGGAAAGAGAGGAGGACGACCAAGAAGTGAACCACGTGGTCAATGTGCTGGGGGAAGAATTAGACCAGAAGATCATGGAAGAAGAAGAAGATGAAGAAGAAGTCAAGGAGGTGCTAGTGCTAGAGGAAGAAGAAGAAGGTGAAGAGAAGGAGTTAATGGAGGTGACTAATCAGGTAGCGACAATGCAAGAAGCAGAGCAAAGGTGTTTCGCAGTCCCAGACGGAGAAAGCTTGCAGCTTTCAGTGCAAGATCACACTTACACTGAAGAAGGCGAAGCCCACTATGAGCATGGAGCTGAATCAGATGATGAAGATCACGATAATGATGTAATGTCCGTACAACTAAGTCAAGAATCGGAAGGAGAGGAAGAGCATGAAACAGAGTCAGAGTTTCACGATGAAGCTGTAGCTCCAACAGAGGAGGCCCTTGGCCTGGACCCAGAAACCCAAGTGACCGTCCCCCCCAGGAGATCCCATTCCGGTCGCCTGAAGCCGCCGCGGCCCGAGATGAAGTTGACGGAGAGAGAGGGAAGTCAACAGAAGTCAGTTCTGCCGGATTGCTTGCTCTTGATGATGTGCGAGCCCAAGCTCTCAATGGAGGTCTCCAAGGAAACATGGGTCTGCAATACGGACTTCATTCGATGGCTACCGGAAAGGCACGCTGGCAAAGCCCCCGTCAAGACCGATGGTGGCAAGGACGAGCCCAAGAAAAGGTCTGGCAATGCGGAATCCAAGCGCTCTGCTTCAGCTCTCACGGCTCAGCAAGCCCACATTCTGCAGCAGCCGCGGAGGAACTCATGTTCCTTGCCGCCAAAAGCAGCAGCAGCGGCAGCGGCTCGAGCCGCAGGCGCTGGCGCTGAGTCGATGGCCACAATGATCGAGCAGAAGCTGGAGAGCGCCAAGGCTTACGAGCCGTTCGTCCTCACAAGATGCAAGTCTGAGCCAATGCGGTCGGCAATGAAGCTCGCTGCGCCGGATGCTTGCTTTTGGAAGAACAGGAAGCTCGAGCCGCATCGCCCGGCCACCCACGGGGTCAAGGCGGCTGGGGTTGGCGTCTGAACCCGGTTTGATCGATGTTTGTATAGGTAATTCTGCTAGAAACTATGGAAGTTAATGAATTTTTTTTTTTTTAACTTTTGGTCCTCTGTTTTTTGTTGGTTCAACAAAGTTTGTGAAATGGGGGGTAGCTTCAAAAGTGTAGTTTTTTGCAGGTTATTTCACTGCTGTAGCTTCTCTGTAAATTTTCTCTTTTGGGTCTATTGAATGAGTTCATTTTCCTTCCATCTTAATCATCGACCTTGATATGAATTTCTACAATCCTGCTTTACTTTTCAAGCTTTATGTCACACGTTTGATGCTATCGCCCTAACGGCAAGTGTCAACTCCGACTTTGCGTTGGATCGAGGGATGCGGCCAAAGCTATCCATGTGAGTTTTGGCAATGAATTGAGGGCGAAAGGTCGAGGCTAAGAGAGATGTATCGTGCTTGTCTATTTCGTGATCTTCTTTTTAGCTTTTAGGCTCTAGTCTACCTCTCATGAATTGTGGGTGTTGAGCAACTGTTGAAGGTGGTCCGCGAGTCACTCGCGGGTCCATCTAGCAACAAGATGACGATGGGTCGATTTGAGGCCGTTGGATGATGAGATAGAAACGACGAGGTGCTGGGTATTCGATAGTGAGGTTTCTCAGAATGGAGTTGCTTCATTAATGACAATCACGTTCCAAGGGCAAAGTTAGCGATTTCCTTAACCCCGCTATTCTATCCGAAGCAGAACCCTTTAAACCACATCTTCCCGAAAATGGTTATACTAAAGTGGAGGAGAATTCAGATCAGATTCGATCAAAACTGGGTTTCTTCTGGGTTTCAATGAAATTCAGTGGGTTCTCGGAGAGGGATCGGTTAAATTAGATAAAATGCAAGTAGGGGAATGAAAAGTTCATGATAAAACCCTGCCCATGCTGCTACAAAGCGAGAATTTTTCTTGTAAGTGACCGGTGATAGTTGAGAACTCAAAACTCGGGTGCGGCAATCTCTCCATCCAGACCAAACATGAGAATTACCTAGTCACTCTTAATCGTCGTTATTACCTTTTTTTATTACTGCGGTATTTTTCGAGTATGTTAAAGTTGGGTACGGGGTCCTTTTTAGGCGAGGCAGAGATTTGACAGGGCTCGAGAAACCTGAAGGATAACCACAGATGAAATGAGTAACGAGCCGGGAAAAGAGAGTTAAAAATTAAAATGCAGCAGTTAATGGGTTTTTCTAAAGCAATTAGATCTTCTGGTTCTTCAATTCTCATCGGAGTAAATGGCCCATCTAAAGAAATCCTCATATCCTTTCCATGCTCTAGCGGAGGGTTCCTCAATTTTGGATTTTTCTCTGCCAAGTTCGTGCTTTTCTCCCCTTGAGGACAAAGCACAGAAAGTAAAAAATGGTTGAGATCGAAACCAAAGAAAAAGGGAACAAAAAAGCAGGGTAAGTGGGGTGCAGAGTACAGGATTGTCCTGGGGCATTGGCCTGAAGACGGATCAATAATGGAGATGCAGTGGTTATACCAGCTGCTTCTCTTTGGCCTTTTATTGTATATGGAATAGGTACAAGTTAGCCTTTCTCAAAGAAATCTTTGAACAGAGAGAAGCTGCACCCCCCCATCCGTGTATTTGTTTGATACCCGGCGTCGTGAACAATTATCATCGAACCGGTGGACTCCACGTGAAAACTCTTTGGATCTCACTGCCTATATGCATGGGGCGCGTACTTGTAGGAAATACATAAAGTGAGATTTGAAATAGTCTGGGTGAGAAAGAGATAAGACATGTCTCCTGAACTTTAATCCTCTGCATGGGTTTTTGGATAGGTCTGCTATAAACACGGAATCATCGGGTGCATTAGAGACAGCTAAATACAGAAACTGTGGACATCACTAGTTCACAATCTTAGAAAATCCAGCAAGTCGTCCTTTAAGCTGAAACCCTACCAGCAAGCACAAAGCCCATGATAGTGGAGCAGCCAGATTTTCTCAGAGGAGTGCATCATGTGTTGGCACTGAGAGAATCCAGAATCGTAGTGATGTCTTTTTCTGGGCTTAAAAGATGAATCAGATTGATGGCCCTGTTCTTTATTTTTATCAATACTTTGCACTTTTCAGGATACGGAAATTAGGGTATTGCAAAGCCTCAAAAAGTGGGGCGACTGTTTTTTTTTTTTAATGATGTTGTTGGTCTGTGATGGTACAAGGATAGGTGGCTTAAGCCTATATCTTTGCATGTAAAGTGTGAATTATAGCTGTAAAGAGATCCAAAAGACTCATTATATTGATGGGTTTGCTTTCTAGTTTTGTTCTTGTTTTTCCCTTTTCTTTTGTTGCTTTTTTTGTGCTGCGTTCTGAAATTATGTCTTAAGATTCCCTGTCCACCAATTTCCAACGAAGAAACCTAGGCAGAAAATTTCAGCCTTTCCGGGGCACAGAAATATTCGCCTTTTCCTTTCCGGGTTCAGTCAGTGTGAACATCTTTTTCAGGGGACATCATGTCTCCTGGACTTCCATATAACCACAGCCGCGTGCGGCTGTCTTGAAAATCGATTGAACTGAGATCTATTAACATTTCGATCCGACCATGAATGAAAAATTACGAGAGAGACCTGAAAATCATAAAATCACCCCTAAGGACAAGTGACATATGTGAAGAATCTCGTCAATGATCACCCTCGCTACTGTTTGATAAAACTGGACGGTTTGTAGAAAATGATAAACTTAAGGTGTTTAACAAGTGTTTTCTAAAAATCCAATAAAGAAATGCCAAAAGCAAATTGATTTTGTCAACAAGTGTCCGTGGGTTACTTCTTGTCAGATATCACTATAAAGAAAGTTTCAGAGTACACAAAGTATCGTCCCTCTCGTGTTATGTCTAATCGGGTATATTGAGAATTTAAAAAGTTTCTTCATTAAGTACCTTCTACGAATCCTTCAGGGCATAGACTTGAAAAAACACAAAAGGGTAAGGCAAGGTGCAGAAGTGGCAGAGCATCTTTCATTTTGTGTTCCTAGTGCTGTCACAGCAGACATATTTTTCCGCTAGGAAACGACTGGAGCTTCTACAATTCTCGAATGACAGTTTGTCCATGTGATTAAATCGTTTTTCGAATCATGGAACTTCATATTAGAACAAGATGTTCATGATTAGCAGAGTATGATAGAGGGATCGACCCTAATACGGATCAAAGTGCTGCTGAAGAAGACTAATGTCAACTCATTCAAAGACTACAATAAATAATGTGCGCGCGATGAAGTGAATGAACTCTGAGAATTTGCAGTTACTAAATAAGAGCGTGATTTAGTGTTTAAATGCCATGACAGAACATGGCATGCTTCCAGATAGAGGAACTCCAGGCTCTACAGTAATCAGCAATGCACAATGAACCCGTTCTAAATTAATGAAAGTCGCTTTCTTTTTCCTTGGAGTAGAAGGAAATCACCACGCTTTTCTATCACATGGAATCCGCGGATGCACCCCGGGATTTCACATAATAACTCAAATTAAAAACTCAGCAGAATTTGTTACCAGCGAACCGAATAATTTTGATGATTCATGTGAATTGGGCTCAAATGAAGCCAGGTGTATCCAACAAAAGCTCATTAAAAGGTTTGTAACTGGATTTGCTCGAGTATTTGGTATGAAGAGAGACGTTTTGAGTATCAAAAATTTTATTAATCAAAGAACCAGCAACCCCCAATCTTGACTTCAAAGCAGGAGTTTTAACAGAGTACCATACTAAAGCTGTCTAAGGAAACTATGAACAGTACAAGCGTCAATTGCTTCTTAGTACCTCTGGCTTCTACCTCCAACATGCTTTCTAAAGCAATCTGGTCGTAGTTCGCTTGAACTGTGCATGGAGAGGAGGAATAAGTGCAAGACTCTGAGATTGGCTCGCCTGTCCTCAGGTTTGGCCAAACATTTAATCCTCTGGTTATATGGTCCAAAACAAAGTGAACTCTTTGTGGAAGATGATAGTGATCCTGCAGACTCCCTACATGAATTTAACCACTTTTACAAGGATCACTCGTCTCTCTCACAACATCGTTGGACTTTATCACTGAATTTAACAGTCAGAAGATCATCATATTTCATAACTAGGCTTTGCGAACAGTAAAGTAAGAGAGCTAGGAGGTCTATGAATTAATTCTTGGACTCCATTAGCAGTTTTATTAGGCATCTCATACTTCATTATTTTTAATTAAAGAAGCAGAAAGAAAGGATCCGACCCCTAGCTAGGAGCAAAGTCCATGAAAGCCAGAGAGAAATGAAGGTCTGTGAATTCACTTGCTTTGTGCTGAGAATCCCGTGAATGAACAATTAAGTATATTAAGAGCAAAAAGAGGCATTTTGTACCATTACTCAAAATTCTGAAAAACAGCTCTCAAATGAATTTTTGTAAAGTGTCATTAACTATGATATCAAACTTCATGGAGAGAATGTATGAAGGGAGTCCGCGACCGAAAGAATAGACATCATCCAACAGCTGGCTCTTCTAAACAAAGTAAATCACCAAAACTATTTTCAACTGAAAAGAATTCTTAACAGCTGGATGTATGCAGATTATCTCCTGAGCCGTGGTATATACATCAAGCAGTTAACCTATTAACATGCAGAACTATTATGAATAACCCAAAAGCGTGCCTTAGCCACATATATAACGTTGACATCATTTCTAAATAGAAGATTAGCATTTCAAAGGTAGAAACAAAGGTAGCAGAGTGGGGAAAAAAAATCAATTTAAATAGGTCCCAGTAGAAATAACAATACTTATCTTCTGTCATGGTGTGCTATCTGTTTTATCACTGCCTTCACTGTCGTTTGTTTTAGGAGTATCTGTAAGACTCTCTGCTGACGATAATTGGCCATCACTTTTGTCCATTTCTCTGCTTGAAGATTCTTCTGTGAAGGAGTTTATGGCAAGTTGACCGGAATACAGAATTAGGCCGATGGAGTTGATACCAAATACGAATGTCGCAAGGTAGCATATCCCATTCACAATTGTCCTGCAAATACGAGACGATGAATGTGAGTATGCAAGCCTTGTGTGCCATCTTAAGAAAAAAACTGGCTGCAGAGCATGAGGCTTAAAGATTCAGTGCTACAAACTGAGAAAAACAGTTGGTCAAGCTTTACCTTACGGTTACTGTTATCTGCCTTACCTGAAAAAGAGAAAATTAAAACAGTGAGAAAAGGGAAAATTAATGAAAAAAAGGAATAATTGACATCAATATTACATTTCAACTTCCTCAATTATCATTATTGAATCGGAATGCGTGTACTATGGCTGAGAAACGAAAGACTGGAGGACATACGGAGAAATTATCAGAAAGCGTCTGCCGGTTGAGGGACGCCTCGACGGTGGTGGCAAACTTGTATAGGATGAGAGCAATGACACCAGCCGCGATTCCACCTAGCAGTGCCTGTGCAGGTGAAGGCGGCGCCTTAGCAGGAATGGAGGCCGTCCCCATTGCCTTCAAGCTATCCAAGGCCTCGTCTTTCAGCGTCTTCTTTGCTCCTGAAGACCTGAATTTCTACAGCAACAACACCACCGCCACATTAAAGTCAAACAACCAACAAGTACTCACATTGCATCATAGCTGCATTGACTGCTCTAATCACTCAGAAATGCAAGCCGCGGTTTCAAAAACGAACAGAGGAAGAACGATTTCTTAATGAAATCGAACGATAACAGAGCAACCGCAAAACCATCCAGCATTGTAACAGGGTAAAAGGAAGACCTTTTCTTTTTCCCGATTCAAGTCCACAGAAGAAGCGACGGACCAGCTCAACTAATTCCAAATTCAATTCAAACCATGATGAGACGACAAGAAAATCGCGATGAGCATACCAGTTCCTTGGCACGCTTGGCGCGACGTCGAACGGCGCGGAAGAGGAAGACGGAGATGGCTCCGGTGAGAAGAAGGCTAGTGGCCACCTGGAGGGGAGTGGGGTCGTCGGTGGACGCGAATATCGAAGGCGCCGAGGGAGGGAGCTCGACTGGACCCTCCGGCAACTCTTCGTCGGCGGCGGCGGCGGCGGCTGCGGGGGGCTCGGAGGCTCGGGCGAGCCATGACGGGTCGGGTCCGGGTCGACGGCGAGGGAGGGCGGAGGCGGAGAGGGGAGGGGAGGGGGAGGGAAAGGGGAGAGAGAGACGGTCGAGTGGAGGGGAGAGAGCGGGAAGAGATGGGGGGAGAGGAAGCGAGGGTGATGAGGTGGCAGTTGGAGTTGCAGCATTTGAGTAGATGATACCTTCAGCGACTTCAGCGTGAGAGGAAGAAGATGATGATGGTGAATGAAGCTTTTTTGAGTTTCTTGAGTCGAGTGCTAGCTGCTAGTTATTCTTCTTGCATCTCTAGTTTTCAGCTGCTGCGGATCTTCTTCTTGCTTGCTTGCAAGCTCCAGCGGAAAAAATCTTTCGTGTTCTTCTCGGACAGAAGAAAAATATCCCGCTCCTTCCCTCGACTTCCGTTCCAATTTACACGGTAGGCAATTGGCCTTACGGATAAAATGCGCTTTTCTGTCTTTTGCCGAGATCATCCGCTGGATTCAAATTGTGAGCAAATGTTTGAACGGCCTGTGTTGGGTGAGACATACCGTCGTGCGACGATATTTTCTAATTGCTATTATCCTAGTAGATTATGACGGCATGTTCACTCACCTCAGATTTTCGAACATCATGGATGATACAATATAGCTGTAACTTGAACCGATTATTTCTTAGCAAGCATAGAACGATGTATATGATAATGCCCGAGGATCGTTACTTTCTACGTTTTTATCCAAAAGAATGAAAAACTTTGTTCCACGGTGATTTCTTTTTGGTCTTTCTTTTCTTTGCTCTTCGTATGTAAACCTTGTTAATTGTTATGTACAGTCTTGGCTTTTTGGCGGATATAAAATGCCCACCTGTGTTGTTGGCTGAATTTGTCCTATATTTCAATTTTTGTTTAGATGAAACGTGGACTTGGATTATAAAAGTTCGATGTACATGGAGATTTGATTTGTCAAAAACATCCTTTCCATTTTTTGACATATGAAATTTTAATAGTTATGATCTCCATCTACCTATCAATAAACTTGTTAATTCTTTTTCTTTTACTCCATTTAACATATTCAAAATTAGCTCTTATGCTATTTATATTGCTCTCACCTCCCAAAGCCTCTCCAACCAAAAATCTAAAGCTTGCTCCATGTCTAAACCATTTTACCCGAATATTTGGAAATGTGAAGCTTGCTGCAACTTTATCACCTTTACATACTATCAGTATTTGCATAGTCATGCTAGGGGTCATCAAGGCACGAACAAGTACTCATTACAAGCACAATTGCTGGCATTAATGGTCAAGGTTCTAATGCAATCAGCCAATCACTACCCTGTGATAGACCTGTAACTGCTGTAATTGCAAAAAGATACTTAGGACTAACCGATGGCTCCTGTAAACCATGACAAAATGCTGCGCAAGCAAGAGAGAAAGAACAGAAGCTGTTACGGAGAAGCACATATGAGAAAATAATCTACCATTTCAAACTGATTCTCAGTTGTGACAAAATTGTGGTTGATTTAATCTCATAAGTAACATTTCACCAGTGAACAGAGTAGAGAGGCTACTTCTATGCTGCCAAGCCCCAACATCTTCTCACCTGGGCAACTGCTTGGCAGATAACATTAACTCCATTAGAGAAGAAAGGCAAAAACTCTCCAATTTACAGTGACAGACGACATCCCTGTCGTGATTTGTAGGTATCAGTACACCATTTCTGAAGACAAATTCGACAGTCTGTCCAAACGGAGACAATCTGTCCTTATTTACTGACTCGCTTACGTCTCCTTCAGTGGAGTGGAATGCACATTCTGCAAGAACACTCAATCGACACCCTGGACTATTGCAATCACATGTGCTTGCATCTGGACATATAACCGAATTCCCCTGAATTTCACCAAATAAACTGCTAACATTAGAAAACTCTTGCCTAACTGCTGAAACAAGATCCACAGACAAGGATGCAACCACGTCATGAACGTCCTCTACGTTCCAGCTGTTCTTACTTAAACCTGCTTCATGAATGAGAAGTTTTCGCATCACATCATGGAGTGAACTCATGCAGACAGAGCAACAGCGGTACAGACATACAGCCATAGAGTCAGCAAGAGCATTGATGTTTTCGCATGGAGAAAAATTGCCTGATGAGGAATTATCAGAATCTGGGACACCATCAGAAGACAAAGTGCTGTTGTCTTTTGAGGCCAAATCCTTTATATGGTCTTTTCCTCTGCTAGAGCCAGAATAGGCAGCTAAACCCATTTGCCCTGAAGGGCAAGGACCATCCTTAGAAAGCACAACATCATCTGCCGATACTGAATGGTAGGGATGATTTAACGACTGACCCACATCACGTATACTAGTAGATTCTCCCACATCACGTATACTAGTAGATTCTCCAGGGCTTTCAAGCTGAGTTGTTGCATTCGTCCCATTGCACTCGATCAATGATTTACCAACTCCAGCGGGAATGGAACTACAAGGGTGTTCATTCGGAGTGGAGTTTCCAAACAAGGAAATATTTTCTACAATGTCATCCTGTAAAAGTCCAACTCTTTCTTTAAAATCATGAAGCCCAGAGTCACCATCCTCTTTGTTGCACACAGATGGATCAACATTTTCAGCAGCAGAATCTCGCTGAGTTTCTTCCAAAACTCTGGCTTCGGGGGAACTGCTGCCAGAGATGGGTGGCTGATGTTCCTCAAGTTGAAGATTATTAGCTGAAGATGCCATGGTTGACAGAACAGGGTTTGCTTGTGTAACTTGGGCATCCACCTCTAAACTGAAAACAAAATAAACTGTGTTAACACTTTGTAGCATACTCAAAATTTGATCCAGCGTTCTAGTGAAAAGATGAGTACCTTTGAAATGAAAATGCCCAACTATTAACAATATCTTCCAGATAAGAAACTTGGGACAAAAGTTGAACATACTGATATCGATCTTTCCCAGCCTGGACCTTGACACTTATCTGCCCTACTAAGAGCTCAAGAACCCTGCGAATCTCAAAAGCAACTTCTTTTGCTGAAGTGTACAACCCTCTGTATGCCAACAAACCAACTGCTGCTATCCCTCTGACTAAAAGGGATCCTTCTTTGCTTTTGATGTTGCCAGGATTACAAGGAACAGCCATCTTCTCTAATGTGTTACTAGGGCGAGCAATACAGGAATTAAATGGCCAGCCCTTCCAAGGTCCACTTATGTCAGCAACAGGGCCTTCTTTCAACTTTGAGGTAACCCAACAAAGTTCAGCAAAATGAGGATATCTGAGTATTTGATAGCCAAGTGTTGATATCCCCAGCATCAAACTCGATTTCCCCTTCAGATTACGCTTGTTCAAAAGCGGAGATGGTCTTGGCACAGAATCATCAGCATTTTGTGTTCTAGGGTCAAGCTCTTCTGATGGATGATCTAGGTTGTTATTTGGAGTTTGTTTTTATCTCCAGTTGGAGCAGAAGTTTCATTATTGAGAATAGGGTGTTTGTGAGCATTTTGATAAAACAACTGCACAAACTGCCGAGCAACTATCATTGACAATTCTGCAGCACACCGATTTACCACCATGTCATAATTCATACTGCCATCAATTTGCAAACTGAATCTTGGTAAAGTGCGCTCCAAGGAGGTATATTGACTGCTATCTTGTACATCACAGCCAAAGAACTGTTGTATTCCACTGGGAAGTTGAGCATGAGGAACATCAGAAGTAGCCTGTTTGCGCATCCAATGTGTGACATGATGACATTAGAAAGAGAAAGCGAAAAAAAAGAAAGCGGAGGTATAGGGGAGGAGCTAGTAACAGTTGTAAAATAACGGAAATTAATGTTTGAGGACAAAGTAGGAGATCAAGGAACCAACAATAGTGACCCAAGAAACTAAACAACAAAATCAACGAAATCACCCTCATCCCACCAAGTGAGGTAGACGTGAAAATTTTCTTAAGCCATTGCGCTTAATTCTAAATAAAGTCTTTTGTAAGACCTAAAGGTTCCTCCTAGTTACTAGACGACATTTTTCACGTAGAACTTTAGCATAGCAATCTGCCCCTGTTGGATCTGATTAGTTTCTCCATGGAACTGACTTTCGCAAAATCATCCTTTTCGAGGGAAAGGAGTTATACAACAACAAAAAGCATTTACATCCTAAAATTCAGATGGTATGATAGTTCACTTTTCTTTTAAAACATCTTCATTCTCACAGCAGGTTTCACAACAACTAAAGTCAAGACAAGATCAAGTATTCCTCAAAGACAGATATAGTAGCTCTTAATTTCTATGCAGATATAAGAATAGAAATAGAAAGGAGGCAAGCACCATATCGCCAGAAGCAGATGAATATAAAACCATTAACTATATCACATCAAGAAAATTAGAATATAAGAAACAGCGAGCCAAAGAGAATTCGTACCAAAATCACCAGGGATGTATTCACACAAATTGCATTGACCTGCTCCGCGAAAGAGCTCCAGGCATGTGAGGGGCTCTGGGAAGAACTTTGACATCCGTCCCCTGCAGTTGAGTTGTTGTTTTGCATATTAGATGTGATTTTTGTCTCGCGTGCTTGAGTATCCATGGAGCAGCTTGTTTCCTTCACTGGTGACTGATCATCAAATGTAGTGGAACTGTCTTCGTCATCAGAAACTTGCTGATGCATCTGCACAGCCCAAAGATCTATCCTCGGCATAAATACAACACTAGAACCCACATTGGCACATTTCACTACAAAATAAGTAGAGAAGTGTTAGAATAAAGAATACCAAAGCATTACTTCACCACACTGACTCCCAGCACTGAATATGAGGGTCCAATGTCACGGGGAAATGTATTTGTAATAAGTACAGTCTAAGAAATACAAAACAAAGGGCATTGATTGCTACAGACGGATGCCCCAAATCACATATTTCGATTTGTTAGAACTTAGACGTAATTTGAAGGATCTTTATGTATTTATCTATTTTTGATGAATAGAAAGGGTCAGACATTAGTAATCATGAACATACTGCGGCTTGCAGAAGTAGCACAGGAAGAATTACACTGCACTTCCAGTGCGTTGGACGATTAGGAAAGCACCCTTGCCATTTATAGAATGTATTTTTCCTATTGTCAAAGGCAACCGCAAGCCCTCTACTATTGTATTTCTTGGACACAGATTCGACCGGTGATATATAGGAACAGTATAGCTCATCATATTAGCTTTTTTTTTTTTT
This sequence comes from Eucalyptus decipiens, assembly GCA_014182575.1. NCBI lineage: Eukaryota > Viridiplantae > Streptophyta > Magnoliopsida > Myrtales > Myrtaceae > Eucalyptus > Eucalyptus decipiens. Next base: position 12,930,113 of record CM024614.1, on the reverse strand, counting down.
TTTTGGTTGTAATTATATTAGCTATCTTAAACATGTCTATATAGAACATATCACACTGAGAGAATGAAGGCCACAGGCATGTTACATTTTGGTAGACAGCCTACATAATCTAGTCAAGTTACTGATGTCGAACTTTAATATTTTAAAAGTACGTCATTTTTCTTACTTATCCAAGGTCACTTGGGACAGTTTCTCAATGTATCAAACTGGATGAGCAGCCAAGCTGACTTTCAAATCAGACTCGCATCAACAATCAGTGAGGAAAGAAAAGTCAATTTAATAACAGACGCTTTGAGACTGACAAGTGAGGAGATGCACGTATTATGAGAAGTTTGGGATTGCAGCCAAAAGTATAGCTTGCTATTACTGCCACACCACTTTTTATGAGCTAAGTTCATAGTTTCTTCAGGCCAATATCAAAAAAAGCCATGAAACATACTCAATATCTGCGTTAGCCCTTGCACCACATCTCCATGTCCTTCTAGTGAAGCTATAGCCAAATCAAGCTTATGGACTTCAACATTCCCAACATAACAGTGAAGGAGGCAAGAAGCAAGATGCCGCTGACCAGATCTAGGACTTCCAGAAATTAAAACTCGATATCCAGATTTTTTCCTCGATGAGAAAGGCACATTCCTCACTGAACCAGTACGACTGCTGCAGTTGTAGGTCACAGAAGCTTCAGAGTTCATATTTTCACAATTCTCTCCAACACTAAAAGCATCAGAACCAATAGAAGCAGATTTGCCTATAGCAATATCTGCCGAGGAAAGTTGTCTTTCAATCTCCTCACCAACATCAGCTTCTTGTATGAGAGAATGCAAATGAGACTGCCAGAGATGATTAGGCAATTTCTTTCTATCCAATGCAGAAAATATCACATTTTTAACTCCAGCCGCAGCTTCAGAAAGAGAAGGAGGCAAAGAAACATGTTCATCAAGATAAAGAGAAACAAGCAGCGTAGATAGTGGCTGTAGCAGGCAAGGGATGAGGTGGCATGGAAGAGAGGATGATGCTATGTCGGTAGCAGCTATTCCTGCTTCTCTACGAGAGCATGGAGGTGGGGAACTATATAGAGCCTCCAACCAATCTCTCTCCTCAACTGCAAATGAAGGAAGAGGTACCCGTTCACTGCAAGAATTCTTTCCAGCAGCGGATAAGACATCTTGTAAAGGAAAGTTCCGCTTCAAAGCAATAATAGCCGCTTGTGTACACAGAGCCTGCAGATCAGCACCAGCAAATCCAGCCGTCTTTCCAGCAATCCACCTTAACAAAGAACCTGAAACTGGTTTTGGCCACTTCTGAGTGTGAAGTGACAGAATGGCAGCCCTATCTTCTAAAGATGGCAATGGGAAATATATTTCCCTGTCAAACCTCCCAGGGCGCCTAAGTGCTGGATCAACAGCATCAGGCCGATTGGTGGCACCTATAACTACGACTGAGCCACGAGACTTTAAACCATCTAATAAAGCAAGGAGAGTTGATACTACTGAACTATGTGTCTGATCTGACTGCTTTGTGCGGCATGGTGCTAATCCATCTATCTCATCAAAGAATATTATGGAAGGTTGACATTTTTCAGCAACATGGAACAAAAGCCTCAGCTGCCGTTCAGCATCACCAACATATTTTCCTAAGCAATCTGCACCTTTCCTGGCAAAATATGCTATTCGTTTATCACCTCGAGCACACGAACCTATTAAGGAACGCACTACAAGAGTTTTACCCGTTCCAGGATAACCATGCAAAAGGACTCCTCTAGGAGGTGTGATGCCCGAGTTATCAAAGAATTCAGGATACAGAAGGGGTAATAAGACAACCTCCTTCATGCATCTGATGACATCTTGAAGGCCTGCAACAGATTCCCAACCTGCAAACAGTTTTTGACTCTCTTTATCTGTGCCTCCGATGTAGACAGGCGAGATTCTCATCAAATCTCGTTGAAGCCTCTTGCTCTCTCTTCTCAAGAATTCTTCATCTTCACCACAATTTTCCAACCATTTCTCTTCTGTCTCAATATCCTTCCGCCAAGCATCATTACATAGCTTCCTGAATTCCATCTTCATTTTCTTAGCTTTCATTCTCTTTATCCGATCTGCCATCTTACTACCAAAAGGTTGGAAAATATGAAGATGATCAATGCAAGCTATGAGAAATTTTCGATGATCAAAGATGCAACCATCAGCTCGAGCACAAGGCTGCAAAGCCAGCACAAAATAAGTGTCACCAGATAGGTTTTGAACACAACCATGTATATAAATAATCAATGGTTATTTAGCGAAGTCTGCCAAAAAGACATGAAAAGACCACTCAAGAAATCAGAACACCAACCAAGTGGTAAGTTTTGGGACACCGATCAACACGGCATCCAATTGTTGCTCCAGGTCTTCCACAGCGGCTGCATTTCAGTGCCCTTCCTCTACAAAGCGCAGCCCTCACATTTTTCAAGCATCCAACACCAGCAAAGTACACCTGAAAACACTGATATCAAGCATGGAAGCTTGTTGGAATTAGATCATCAAAAAATTTAACCAGCTTAGCTTTGAAAAGGATCAATCACATTGTATTATCATATTTAAAGAAGACAGGCTTCTACAGAGAAGAAACCAAGAGTTGTCTCATAAAAATAAGCCCCCATACCAAGTGAAGCATAGCCAGTCATCATTTCCGCTAGATGACTATAGTATTTTCAAAAGTGCCGGGCAAAGACAAACACCACAGATCAAAGAACCACATGGCTTTCAAATTTAACAGATTTCATTCAGGCTGAAGCCTACGCTACTGCTATTGAACCAAAGCATTCTAAAAGAAGTGAGCACACTAGTCGAAGGCGTCATAAAAAGAAATAAAATAATTAAGAGATGCTACTCTGCGAGACAAAAGATGGAACCAAACCTCTGGACTCCAAACAGCGCACTGCTGATGAACCCACGTCCCAGCAATGCCATATCGATCATTTATGGGACCTAAAAGACGTCCAAGCCACCCTGGTTCATCGGCAAAACCATCCCATATGTCATAGTTTGGTTCATCAGACGCTGAAGAGCCGTTGGATGCCTCATTTTCGCTTTCACCTATTTCATGTGTTAACCTCTTTGGAGGCTTACCATCAGTACCACCTCCACATAATCCACAGCGTCTTCCCTCTTTGATCCGTGAATGCATGGGCCTTTCACCAGAATACTGAGAGGTAATTTTATCCTCTTTCGTGTTCCCTCCACCTTCCATAAGCTTCTCATCAGGCTTGACCAAATTCGCATTTTCACCATCATGGGGGCCTCCTCTTACGTCATTGATTGATAAGTCAGCAACTACCTCATTCAAATCAACCATTACAGATTCGTCCATGCACTCCCCTTGTTCAACATCGTCAGTAACTGTTACGCAGTCATTGACAGCACGATCTCCCTCTGCTTGATTACAATTAGACAGCTCTTCCGGTTTTTCCACAACCAAGTCCGTGGCACTAACATATCTGCTTTGTCATCCTCACGGATATCAAGCATTTCACCTTCTACAGGCATTACTTCTACACAGTCATTCCCTTCGTCCCTTGTTTCATTATCCCGGGTGCCATCCATCTTCTCAGAAACTAGGACTATATCTCTGGTCCTAGAAGTACCTGCCATGCTAAACTTCCGCTTTCTCTTGAATTTTACCTTTGGTAGGCGCTCAACTTCCGGTTCCTCTATCTCGTCAACCATTTCAACTTTCCCCTCCGTCAAAACTCCCTCTATCCTCTCACATTCCTTTTCTACCGCATCCATTTCCACAAAAAGCTTTCTCCTGGGAGAATTTCTCTCCTTGTTCCGCCCAAAGCCGACTCTTCTCCTGGATCTCAGCCTCGACCTCCAAGTCCCCGGAGTCTCTTCCTCTTCCCAATCCTCCGACTCATCCTCCTTCACCGGTCGAGACAACGCCCTCGCATTCTTCTCACCCCTCAATCTGCCCTTCTTGCCGAGCTTCCGCCTCTTCTTCGGGGGCGGAGGCGACGCGTCCAGCAACACCGGAGCTCGGCGCGCCCTCGAGCTCCGCCGAAGCTCGGAACCGGCTCCTCCCGACGCCGCCGCCTCCTCCCCTGCCGCCTCCTCCTCCTCGTCCCCGGCGGCTGGCCTACTCGATTCGGCATGGTGGAGGTTATACGTCTCCTCGCATATGGCGTCGAGCCGCTTGTGCTTCGTGCGGGTGCGAGAGGCCGAGCAATGAGGAGTCGTCTGCTGCTTCAGAGACGAAACCGGGGTGGATTTGACTCTCATGACACCACCACGACGCCCCGTCCCTCACCAGTCTCTCTTTCTAGGGCAGGCAGGCAGGCGCACCGATCGAATCCCCTCGGCCGGCCGATGCGCGGCTCCACGACGCGAGGAACGGGGGGAGGCGGACGGCCGGACGATCGATCATCGGCGAATCGCCGCGCCCGTGGCCGGATTCACTGCGACTGTTAGCGAACGAACGGCGGGCGAGAAAGGACGGACGGGATACCTCGAACCCTAGAGACGACGTCCGGCGGCTCTCGAGCGGCGGTTCCGATCGAGCTTTGATTCGATGAAGATCGGAAAGCTTTGCGGTGATCGCGAAGGTTTTTGCTCCGAGCGCAAGCGCGTGCCGTGTGTTGTTTTTGCGTTTGCTTGTGTTTATCCGTTCTGTTTCTGATGGCTCGCGAAGAAGCGCTAGGGCGTACGACGGAGCAGTAGAGAGCAGCTCTCGTACCAAACCATCGCTATTTTCGCGCTACTCCTACGCGCGTGGAGGCACGACCCGTGACGGACGCTTCGGATATTTGTAAGTACTTTGGTTTTTCAAGTAATTTGGTCGTGTACAAATAAAATCATTAAAAGCTTCGTCCGCCCGCGAATAACTTGAATTGAGTGGACCATGTAGTTCTCTGATTTTGGTCAGATGGGATCCTTTATCTTTCCGGTGAATTAAACTAAATACCGATGGAGCCCATAGAGGTGACTCAAAATTTACTAACGCTTGGCTTTATTCAGAAATAAAGTGGTGAGTTATTAGATGATTTCGCCATATTCATATAAATATGTTTGTTGATGCAAATAGGATTTTGGGTTTTGCGGTTAAGATTCAACTTTACAAAACACAAATTGATTTTCATAATATCATCATTGAGATTTAATTATAAAACTATCATCGATCTTATTAATCCAAAGCTTTTATATGCTTTATTAAAGACACAAGAAAATCACCCGCTCTTATTTTTAAGTTTAAGGTGTAACATAACTTTTAACGATGAAATTGCTCTTTACTAATTAGCTCTACTAATTAACGTGCTCATTTTGTAACTTTTCACTTGGATTCTTTTTATTATCTTTTAAAGGATTACTTCATATTTTGTTGCGTGATAAAATAAGGATAATAAATTTATGACATTAGATTTCTATAATCATCTTTAGCCCTTTTATCGTACCAAAAAAAAAATATTATTTATGCCGTATCACAATTGATAGACGCTCGAAGAGTTAAAAGATAATCAACATAAAAAGGAAATTTAAATTTCCTCCTGTAACATGAGCTTTCAACATAATAAAAAAGTCGAATTTTCAGCGACGCGCGTCGTCGAGAGCGTGGGATTGAATTTCAAGCGAATGGAAATTGGTATGGATTGGTGTTTGCTGGTGACTTTCCAACCAAAATTTTGCCGCCAAATAGGAGGTCACATACGTAGATGCGTTGGAAATATCAAGGGGGAGTAGCACTTGGGACCAACGGCACTTTTGCGGGCCAGGCTCGTTCGGGCAGTGGCTCTTTTGTAATTTGAAGAATTGGGAAAGAAAGGAGTATCTAAAGGCATGTTTGTCGACCGGTTAAATAGTGAAAATTTCTATTCTTTTGTGTTTCAGAAGTAGATTTGTAACATAAATCCATTTGATAAAATTTTTGTTTTCGAAAGCAAAAATTCTCTTTTTTTTATTCCTAGAAGTAAATTTAAAACATAATCAAAAAGTAAAAAAGTTAATTCTTTATTCCAATAACAATTTCATAGCCAAACCAACTAGTATTTTTTTTTTCTTTTATCTTCTTCTTTCCTTCTTGTTTTTCTTTCTTTTCTCTTTTTTTTTCCACCATTGTCGCCAATTGTCGACGACTAGTTGGGCGAGCTCATAGAGCTCACCAGGCTAAGGCAAGGGCTTGCCCAACCTTGTCAATGGCCAAGTGAGGCTCAACGGAGCCTTGGCTAGGCTAGGCAAAAGTTCAACCTTGCCTAGATGCCGGTGAGGTTCAACCGACAAGGCATGGCCTCACCAGGGGCCAACGACCCTCCGACAAGGTCGTGCCCTCGTTTGGCCGGTCACTAGTCATCCCAAGGCTAGCGATTAGTTAAGGAAGAAGAAAAGAAAAAAAAAAAATGAAAAAAAGTAATAAAATTATTTAAAAATTAAAAAAATTGATTTCGAGTAGAAATTTTGAGAATGGTGCCAAACACAATTTTATTCCGAGAATAAAAATTTTGGACAATTATCAAACGTCTCAAAATGCCTAAAAATTGTTTTTGAAAACAAAATAAAAAATAATAATTTATGATAAGAAATTATTCCCGAAAACAAAAACGTTACCAAACTACCCTAAACGGATTGGCACTAGTTCTCATTACACAAATGGCTCATTTTATTAAAAAAAGAAAAAGAAAAAGAAAAATATATATCACTTCCCGATAGGATTAAGAGGGCATATTTATTCGACCCAAAAAGGAAAAAGACAAAAAAAAAAAAAGAGGCATATTTATTGAATGGTGTTCTTGTTCACTCATCTTAAAAACAATTTGCAAACATCTCATCTGAACTAAGAGGAGAAGAAGGGTTCTGCCCTTAATTTTCAGATACTCCTTTTGTGTATCTATGGACTCAAGTCACTCAACCACACTACTACTTCTTTTCTTTCACCAATTTTTTACGGTTTACTACGGTTCTCATTTGGTGTCCCTTTCGTCCCTTACCAATCGCTCGCCTTTGGAATCCACAGCAAGATATGGTTTCTAATGCTCCTCTATCTCGATCCCTTCCCTCTCTTCGTCCAATTCCTCACGCTAACATCCACAGGGAGATCGTAAAGATCGAGAGGTAGAGATTTACAGGATGGAGGCATCAGAGCTTTGGACCTTCCATTGGAGCTCGACGACGCCAAGCTCTTCAAGCCAAGGAACGTTGATGACTTTGTCAGCGGCGGTGGCAGGGAGGGCGTTGAGGGAGGGGAGGGGTGTGGAGAGAAGGGGCATTTGAGGTCAGAAGGGTGATTGCGTGTGGACTGGCGTTCCCCTGTTTTCTTGCAAGTTTGGGCTTTTGGGTGGCCTTTGCGAGTTTACATTGGGAGACACCGATAAAAGGACAACACCTTGCGAGGTGCAGCTAAACCTTGCCCATTCAAAATGCCGGAACGCCCCCCAATAATACACATTACTTACTAAAAAAACAAAACTTTGTCATTAGCAGTTATATACGATTTTGGTATGCGAATTGAATTCTATCAGGAGACTTGGGGTTCCTCCATGCAGTGATCCTCATAACGGCACCATTGACAAGCATGCGTTGCAACACCCTCGCTATGTTCTTGGTATCATCGAGTCCAAGATGGTGACTTCCCAAGACCGATATATCTAGTTGCCTCATCATTGCCATCATCCCTCTGGCCTGTCATAGTAATATAAGCAACATATCAAGCAGAAGAAGAAACGACGCAACGCAAAAAAGAATATGAAAAAGGTGCAGTTTGGTCTCGCAATGAATGGCTCCTAACAAGAACCTCAATCATGTAACAAGAATCAGACTGCTTTTTCCAACTCCTGATGTCTTCGAAGACCAAAGTTCCAGCAAATCATGGAGCTGAACAACAAGTGCCAAATCTCAAAAGTTACACGTGAGAAGTTGACCATGAACTTACCTCTCTGTGGTAGAAGTTTAGATAGACATCCTTCAGATTGATCCATTCCATGAAATATCCAGGAAGTTTTATCCTTGAGACTTTGCATTGCTGAGGGACCTTAGTCTTCAAGTCCCAATTTCCGCTAAAACAAGCAGAGCAAATACACATTAGCAAACCCATGGTTGCCTCTATTTGCCATCTTTCGATGGAGTAGTCAATCACAACTAAGGTCGCCATATTACTGAAACCAGCATCTTCCACCTCCTTTCAAAGTATATCTCATAGCAATCAGATTTAATCAACATGTTCCCCATAGCTCAACACTCTGCTTTTCTCTATAGTTTCAGACAGTTCAGTTCTAGAAAAAGGTTGCTAAGGGTGCACTGGGACAGATTAAAGATAAGTCAGTGAAAGAAGTGTCAGCATATACATACACGTGTGTGTCTGAACTAGACTAATCAATAGGAGATACTTGCATTCTAAGGTTAAATAAAACATTAAACAAGTAAACAAATTACAATACATAGTCAAGGGCAGAACAAAAAGAAGCCAGGTAGGTCAGTTTCTCTATCTCTGCCTTTCTCCATCTCAGAAATGTTTTGCCAGAAGAAAGTCTAGGATAGATGCAAACTAGATTGTGCATGCTATTAGTCAATATTGTGGGATTAAAACTTGGAACTTTCAAAGTTGCAACCAACCAATAGGAGCCAATAATAGGATATCAAGCAGAATACTGAGTGATTATGCATGCCACATTAGAAGTTAGGACTAAAACTGACTTTCATCATTAAATTCCAATTTCATTGATCTATAAGGCATTTCAGGTGCATATTAGCTCATCTAAAAGCATGTTGCTGTTGGAAAGGTAAAATCAACTTATCAAGGGCTACTAAATACTAACAGGAAGCACAGTGCTACAGATTTCTCTGATTTCGGGGTTCTTTCTTAACATAGCTTCCAATCCGTCACAATTCTTTTTTGTGTCTGAAAGCCAAACATTCCATGATGAACACATGTTAACTCACCAAGTTACAAATGCTGCCCGATTAAGCTTGCCTCCTTGCTCTTTAGCCCAAAGATGATGTTGAGCCAACCAAGTTTCAAATTCACCAATGACTTCTTCAAATGGTATTGCTGTATCATGCCAGACACTGCGCATTCACATTTAGAGATGAATATCCACAATTATACGTCAGAAAATTTACCACTAAATTTTAAAATGCATCAAATTAGTTTTATTGCACCATATCATTATAACAATTAATTAGGCGGAAAAACTAGTAGGTGGCAACAGTAAAATTGCGGTTCATAAACTACTCCACTATTGGATGCCATACAAGAGGATACTTCACAAGCCAAGCATGATATAAAGAGAAACCAAGAACTTACCGATCAACCCCAAATTTTCCATATTTTCCTTCGATATACTCGTTTACTCTAGTCTCAGACATCTGAGACGGCCTTACGAACCTGTAAACTAATTATGAGAAGAAACATTAAAATGCAAACAAAAAAATCTATTATAAATTCCATCAACCAACTTAATAAGAACTATACAGAAAATTTGATCACAAATATAGACCACAGGACATAGTGTGAAACCAGACTCATTATTCCAAACTAGATAGACACAAATGCATTTTACAAAAGCCAGAGGACACATATTCCTTGTCCCGTTCTACTCCGTTGCATAATATCAAGATGCAAATGTTTGTACTTTGGAATTTGCCCCACGAACACAGAAGAAAGCATGAATCCAACAAAAAGAGTTGGAATTGGAAAAGGGGAGAGAATATTCATGAACAGATCATGGCCCATGGGCCAGAAAGAAAAAATGGAGAAGGGTTCCAAAATGCATTCTCAATTAACATTTAATCTGGCAGAGTAAAATGTGTAAGAAAAATCAACATTTCCAGCATTGTACAATCGAACGGTAGATCTAGTATTCAAGAATTAGGCAGAGTAAGACCTGTGAAACAAATCTACGACACTCAGCGATTTAGCATCAATTATCAAGACTGGAAATTCCAGAATCTCGACTTTTCCTTCCAAATCAAGCACCAAAAAATGATCCAGGTCTTGAGGGCACACGTGCTCAAGGTCGGCAGCACTAACTTGAAGATCTCTGGCAGCATTGTGATTAAACTTCTCGAGATGGAGAGGATCATCCATCTGAAAGAATAACTTCAATCAGACAACTGAAATCGAAATTGGCCTCATCATGAAGCCACGCATGCGCGACAGTTGCATCAAATGCTTCGATGAATCAAAACAAATCCACACTCGCAGGAACTGACACTGCTATGGAAAATACTAGTCAACATATTGCGGAAGTTCAAAGTCGGGGTGCGGAAATCAAAAGCGCAGTGATCACGAGAGAGACCAAAAAGACGGCATCCAAACATCCAAATCCCTCATCATCTTCCAGAAAGCCCAACTACTCGCAGATTGCGAGTATCATCAAGGGGCAATCGCATTGAGCGAACAAAATTCCAATATCAAATAGTTGCCATGAGAAGCGTAAGCACTGAAATAACTTCCAGCAACGAATGAGAAGGCGGAGAAACTACCATGGTGCACTTCCCCTGGGCGTGGTACAGACACATCGGCCTCCAGCGACCGGCGCCGGGAGTGCGAGTGCCCGTGGACGGCGGCTGGTCGGGGCGCGCGGGTTGGGGCGGGCTCGACGTGTGAGGAGCGGGGGAGAGAGAGGAAGCGGAGAGACTGAACGCGCGAGGTGCAGCGAGGGAGGAGGAGGAGGTGATGGAGGGGGAGAGAGAAGGGAAGCGACGAGGCGAAACCCTAGACAGAGGAAGGACTCGGGAAAGAGATGAAGCAGCCATCGCCTCTCTGGTTTTGGATTTGCCCGTTGCTCTTCGCGGGCGAATTTCTTGCGGTGCACACGCGGGGTCAGGCCGCTGCTGCTGAAGAGTGCAGATTATCTGATCCGGCCATCAATGCTTGAACTCGCCGGCGGCCTTTGGGTTTTTTTTTTTTTTTTAAGAAAAGGTGCCTTATAAATTTTAAAATTTCTCACAAAAATATGATTAAATCTTAAAACTTTCAAAAAGTATAATCAAATTCTAAAATTTATTACGAAAATATAATCGAATTCTAAAACTTAAAAAAAAAATGTAATCAAGAAGAGGTCTTGATTGGACTAATTTGACAAATTTTAGAATTTAATTATATTTTTCGAAAGTTCAAAAACTTAATTACACTTTCATGACAAATCTAAAACTTAATTTGATTATTTGAAGATTTAAGACTAAATTATATTTTTATGACAAGTTTTAGAACTCTCAATGCGCTCACAAATGTGATTTTTCCGAACATTTTTTTAACTGAAGTTGCTTCCAATGCACTTTTTCCATTATACGATTAAACCCTATTGAACTTAATAAAATCCTTTGCATTTCCAGCCAAGCGCGGCCACAGTACTCCAAACTCCACTTAACAAATTCTTCCTAGACCATTACACGAAGTGTTCTCCCAAAAAAGACGGAAAAGGATCGACATAAGTATTCCATTTGAAGCAAATTAAGAATGCCTTTGCACAGGTACCCCCTACTTGACCACAATCTCAGGAAGACTTTCCTGCAAAGAGGGCAACAGCAAGAATGAAACTTTCACCAAGAATACTTCAATGTGGCATGCGGCCAGTCTTTTCTATGTGCTTGAAAGACGATCCTCGGCAGTTACCGACATAACTGTTAGATACCACCCACAATAATGGGAGGACAAAAGAAGTACGAAACACTAGAAGGGACGGTAAATAGAAAGTGATGATGGATTTAAGTCAACATCTTCTGTACAAAGTCATTTCTTTTTAGCAGTTGGCAAATTTGGTCAACAACAGTCAGAATCATCTCCTTCTTCGCCAAGCGCAGTAAAATCTTCGACGACTTCAGTCCCGGCATTCCGTTTGCGCATCTCCTCGATTTCGTAAAGTAACACAGGGTCACAACTCACTTTATCTGCCGACAGTACCTTAGGGCAACCTAGCGGCAAATGACAAAGGAAAATACACGTTTCTGTTACTTTATGGAATGAAAGTGAAAAACTCAAGATGGAGATGGGCAGGGAAAACATCAAAATATTCATAAGAAACGAATCCTTAATTCAAAAGACTCTGATTACCTCCAATAGGACACTTTGAGTTCCCACCCTTGGACCTGATATGATGCAAGATAACCTCTTTTTCATATATATGCTTGCACTCCACACTGCACAGAGTAGACAGTCCAATAACTAAAACAGGTAAACATACCACCAGAGACAATCCAATAAGAGACTTCAATAAGGCATGGCAAAACCATATGATTAACTTTCACCGCTTGAGCCCAAGTCAAAAAACTGACTTCACTTTTTAAGATGAATGGTTGGTCATTACTCATCCAAGGAATCCAAGAAAAAAGACTGGTTTATCATCCAGAAATGAATTTTTGATTCAGCATGTGGGAAGTTTCCAGAAGTGAACTCTTGGAACATACTCAAATCATCCAGCAGTTCTAAGTAAACCAATCCGTCCTGAGCAAGTTCACACGAAGATTATTATAATGGCCTAATGATTCACAAAAAATGCACAATCGACTAATTGTATGAAAATATTGTCCTGGATTAATCAAATTAATCATGCTTTGCCTTTATCATAGTGACCCAAGATCCTTCCTAAGGGCAAGAGTTTTCCACAATGTAAAATCCAAACTTCGAGTCAAACATCGAAAAGGAAATTCAAAGTTGGGAAATCCAGACCAACAAGAGTTGTCAGGAGACTCCAGTCATCAAAAATTTTTTCATGAATTGTCATCATAGCTTGACAAAATGGAAGCAAGTGCAGTACCTGCGAACAGGAGCCAACAATTTGGTAACTGGCTTTCCACTCAATGGGCAAGTGACATTCAAAAGATTGCCCTGGGTACTGGTCATGACGACATCATCCTGCTCTTCACCAGGCATAGGCTGGCCACGATGATGAACATTCTACAAATTTAATATAGGGAAAAGGGGCCAATGAGAAAATACTTCGCTCAGAAGATGATGATCAAGACATGGTTATCAACAAGAAGTTTTCCAGAATGAGAACCAATGTGTGACAGGTGGGATATTTTCCATCGAAAAGCCTCATCTTGCTGTAGGAAAAAATAGCCATAAAGGATACAAAGACTGAATCACAAATACGAGAGCCAGGGAGGACAGTTCAGTGACAGAGGTAGAAGTCATACCCATACTGCTTCCCTAAATTGGCGTATTAATAGGTGATTTTGTGGATCTGTTGATGAATTTGAATTTTGCTTTGCAATCTCGTTGTCAAACAGCTTACCAAAATCAGTTAGCTGCATTTTAGATATCAAAGGAAATATTTATTGGCTAAAACACCAAGCAGAAACACTGTACTTTACTTTTCAGCAGGCAGAACAGTCCCCCAAAGAAAGGAATTAACTACCTCAGCACCAGGCTCATATGTATCACCAACAGATTTGATGGCTGTTGACAAATGTGTACAATCCTCATAAGTTTGCAGCAACTCCACAGCGGCATTTTCAAGTTCTTTCACCTGGCCAATGTCAAGCAATCAATTCAGCAGGTCAAATACCATCATGCTAGTTAGGGGGCAATCAAATGAACTTCCCGACCCACCTACAAAGCCAAAGTCTGCAGAGTTGTATCAACTCCTGTGAATCTACTTCGCATTGTAAGGCAAGGTTGCTTATAATGCAATCTCGGGACTAATACTCAGCATAGACCATAGATTCAGAGTCAAAGAAAACTTGCTTTTCTGCTATTTTGCAATCCGCATCATGACAGTAGTTTCAGTAACTTGTAACTGAAAATCAAATATTCCCATGTGATGTGAGGAACAGTACGGAAAGATCCCACTAAATTATAATTAGTACTTCACAGAAATTAGAATCGGCAAGAACCCAACAGGGTTAAGCTAATGCTTGCATCTAGCAGCAAATAAATACTTTTCAAAACCATAACTTTTTCCCACTTCTTTTAACAGAACTACATTCACAGCCAAAGGAGCATAAAACATTGCACATAATGCCCGAGAGCAATAGTATCGTAGTATTCCGCCATACCCAAAAAAAAAAAAAAAAAAAGAATTCCTCCAAAAAAGTCTGCGATGAACGTGTGGACAGGAGGTAGAAATCGATGAACAGGCTAAATTCTTCCAATCCAAAAAGTACCTTTTGAGTCTCGTTGTCTTTCTCCAGAGCAACGGCAACTTCCTTTAACATGCGGAACGCCTTCAGAATTTCCTGTAACGCACAAAACAAATAAATCGAAACACGCAGTAAACCCCCAAATTTCTTCAAACAGCAAGAACGAGAAGCATCAGAAGCAATTCGAAATCAACGCAGACGAGCAGCTTAGACCTGCAGTCAATTGTGACTAAGCACTAATCCCCACGTTACATTCCAAGAAAGAAAGACCGGGGGTAAGCCGCCCATTCTATAAAGAGTCTATTATTCTAGGGCTAAAAACCCTGAGCGAGCCGAGCCGTGTCAACCTCAAATTTCAAAAGAGAAAAACCGAAGCCGCAGACAAAGAAAGACGTCCATCGAAGAGAATCGATGGGAATCGAGGGAATTACCGCGACGAGAGCTTGATTGTCGTCCTGGAGCGTCACGGCGGCGTGCCGGATCCGTCCGGCGACGCCGCCAGCTCGCGACGCCGAGGTCGACGCCATTTGAGTTGGTCTCGGTCTCTTTCTACTGATTATGAATGCTGGTCTCGAACGGATTCTTCAGTTCGTCGCTTCCTCTCGACCGAGTCTGAAGGTAGAAAAAGTTCAAGCTCGGACTCGAACGTGTCTGCTTTTTGGAGGGAATTCAGGAAGGAGACATAGCTGCCTGAAACGCACCGTCTCATATATAATGTTTTTTTTTTTACAAGGCATACGAATCAAAATCTACACCTGTTGCTATATCATCTACACCCCCAATCCTACGGGATTTGCCTTTCATGTGAGAAAGGTGACCACTAATTTGTCTCATATATAGTTTGATAATTAGGAAAAAGCACTAAAATCCATAAATTATGTCCATTATAATGTATTTGCTTCAATCTTTTTTTCTTTTTTTGGTCACGAAAAACCTCAAGTTATAGTCGTCAATACCCCTGAATTCAAGTATAAATTAACAAGGTCTGATTTTAAGAGGTTATAGTGATAGTGTATAAATCCTAATTGTATATTTAGATTTTAAAACAAGCTTCCGTGTCCAATTACATTGCAATGTGAAAGGGAATTCTTACGGAGAGTGCTAGATTTTGTATAAGGTAAAAAGGGTCAATGCACTTTTTTCATAACGGGACATGTATGATCAGTCATCAAGAATTGCTAAATAAAAAAGTTTATTGGTATGCTAAGATTTCATTTATTTAGCGAAAAATAAACAAATTTAAAAATATTTTCATAATAAAAATTTAATAAATAAATTTTTATTATTATTTATGAAAATATTTAGATATAGATTATTGTCGGTAATAAAAATCTTTTTATCAATTAAATATTTGAAACGATCATTTTTAGAAAAATATTTTTTAAATTATTTATTTTTGCAAAATAAATGAAGACGAAATGGTACGATAGCTATTTTGATGATTGATTTGACTCCTTTGTTTAGATGCTTATAGAATATCACATCGCTTATCAAATCAATTTCACAAACTTCAGCATAGCCCATTCTTCATATGTGCATGCATATGGGTTTTCTTGTCCTCGAGTATGAAACATTTGATGAGGTAGCAGTCGATCTTGAATTGGAACGATTCCAATAGGAACAAGAAGACTGCAACTTGCTTCTCATTAAGCCGATGGGGACAGAAAATTTGCTGATAATAAATTGTTCTTCTACCTTCTTCATCTTTGCAAGTTGATATCTGTCTTTTTGTTTAGGCTTTTGCCCATGCTAAGTCATTCAACTATGGCCCCCTCAAAGGCCCAACTAGCCTCACTGAAATTACATCAATGCCTATGCACAAAATCAAGTCACCATCTACATCTACATACACACATATATATTTATATATTTATATGCTGCTCTTGACCTTTGAAAGAAAAAAAAAAAAAAAACTAAGAAGGGCTAATATTTTTCCCAACTATGATTGGAAGGAATCTCCATCAATAGCGCGTTTTATGGGTGAGTCATAAGTCATTGATATCACCACATGTAAAATTAAGTAAAATTAAATATCGGCGATATCTATATTTATAACCTATTATATATAATTGAAAGAGTCCTTCGTGAAATTAAAAATGACAATGACTATATTTCCAATGACTAAATTTCCAAGTATGCGAAAAACCTGTCATGAATACATTTGTCAAAGTCATACATGAAAACGACCTTTCTTTCCGATAGGAGATACAACTTCATCAAGAGAACACTGGTGAATATGGTCCGACATTAATTACATTATGATCAACTTGGACAATCCATCTCTCTCCCCTCAATCCAGGCGCGACCCGCCATTAGTCAACATCCAACAGGCATAGAGATCGTCGTCATCGCCATCCTGCATTGGCAAGACCTTATCGCCATCGTCCCATTCACACCAATTCACCTCGCCCTCATTGCACAGGCGGCTCATCGGAACCTCGGGAGCGGCGCCGTTGCTGCCCTCTCTGTGGTTCTGGCCTTTGCCACAAGCGGTGTCGATCATCTCCCAAGCCCTCTCAAGCTCCTGGCGGAGCGACGCGACCTCCTGCTCGAGCTTCCGCCTCTCAGCCAGCGCGTCGTCGAGCTCGAGCCTGAGGGCGCCACAGTCGAGCTCAAGGGTCTGCGTCCGCCATCGGGCACGCCGGTTCTGGTACCAGATGGCGACCTGCCGAGGCGGGACGCCTAGCTCGGCCGAGAGCTGGAGCTTGAGGTCCCGGTCGAGCTTCTTGTGGGAGGCGAAGCTCCGCTCCAGGAGCCTCACTTGGTCGGGAGCGAGCCTCTTTGTGCT
Source organism: Eucalyptus decipiens (assembly GCA_014182575.1). Taxonomy (NCBI): domain Eukaryota; kingdom Viridiplantae; phylum Streptophyta; class Magnoliopsida; order Myrtales; family Myrtaceae; genus Eucalyptus; species Eucalyptus decipiens. Next base: position 12,913,280 of record CM024614.1, on the reverse strand, counting down.
GACCCGTTTGGATGGCGACAAGGAGGGCTGCTCCTGCTTCGGTTTTGGCTTCGGGTGATGATGTTGAGCATGGAAAAATTCCATCTTTTAGGACCCAAAACGACACATGAAGAGGCTCGGGGTGACTAGAGTTGGATATGGGTTTTTGCACTTTTTCATGTCTTATATAAGGATCTGGATTGGAGATGCAAGTTTAGCCAACATGATATGGAAATGAGAATGTAAGAGAGAGAGAAGACTTTTGGCGGGGGCTGACTTCATGTTCCGGCAGGGTCATTTGTTGTTCACGTGGGTTTGGTCCCACCCCTTCGAAAGGGCAACCACATTATCCTGTCCTTTTTTTCTTTTTCTTTTCTTTTTCTTTTTTTTAATGTTGCATTATGCTTTTGATTATGTGAGTTAAATTCCACATGCTCATGAACTTATACGGAAGCTCGGTCTCATTTTGGCTAAGGTTGTGGGGGTTATTATATGTTCGGAGCGTCTCATCAGGATAAGCTTCAATATTGGCCGGTGCATATCCTCGTTCGGCAACTTCATATGGACGCGTGCAATCATAAGGTGCGTTCTTAGTAAAGAATCCTGAGATCTTTGATCACGATATGACAGCGGCATATATTCCATACAAGTTCGGTGTGTTGCATGCTCATGTCTCGGGAGAATAGAAATTATAAACCTCTCGAACCCGATTGGCCGGCTTCTCATTGGGTAATAATTTGACCAACTCTTCAATTTCTGTTGAAGACGAGAGATTCGTGGGGATGCTCTCCAAATGGGTTTCTTTGGCTTTTGGGTCAGAGACCATGACAGGCTATGAAAAGAATTATAGAATGGATTGCTATCTATGCCTAGATCGAGTATAAATGGAAATTTTATTGATAAGACCTTTTCAATTGTCGCTAATATTTTATTACGAATAATTCCGACAACAGGAGAAAAAGAGGCATGTTAGAGACCAGAAAAGCAATTTGAGAGGTAGCGTTCGGGGCAGCGATGAGTCAAGGAGCAGGGGCAATCAAATGGGAGAGATTGAAGCAAAGAAGCTCTTGTGCACGTGAACTGTGGTGACAGATCGCATGTTGGATCGGGAAGGCTGAGCATCGACACTGACAGGAAAGCAGCAGGAGTTGATGATCTAAACAAAGTTTGGCCCACGCTCATCATTCCGTTTCTTGATGTGGAAATCTTAGGGGGGATGAAGCTTGGGAATGTACATTGTACATGTACTTCCTTTCTAATTTTGGCAAAAATCACATCCCTCGACCCCAGGTGTCGACCCATCAGCTAAAATATATAATAAAAGAGGTCCCCCTAGGGGCTCAGCAACAAGGAGGAACTTGTCCTCTATCATCCTATTCCTCGCCAAGTTTTGGAGCCCTTTCGTGACTATGGTGCTTTTGTGTTCCATCTAGAATATGAGGAGTAATAATGACACCGACGAAACAAAAGTTTAAAGTCGCCACACCTTAAAATTAGGTTTTAATTTATCAAATGACCTCAAACTTTAAGTCCAATCTCAATTTTACTCCAAATCATTGCTTTTTATCACAAACTTTCACTTTAATCTCCCTCCGTCCAAAAAACAAACTCATTTTGAGGTTTATGATGAACTTGTATTTACGAATAAAACATATTCACATAAAACCTTTTAAAATTTACTCATTTTTACAATTCTAAACTAAAACAGTTGTCCAAACGCCATATTAAAGCTTTATTGATTCTCTACTCTAGGCCAATGTCTAATGAAGTGTCAACAGACAATATTAAACACCCCCACATTTTCAATTGTCCATGTATTTTATTCAGGAATGCTGATGAAACTCTATTCCATTAATGATTTCTTCATCCTGATCTCTAAAAAAGTCACTGATACAAGCTATGAGGTATACCTTACGAGTGCATGATACAAGCTATGAGGCATAGCTTACAAGTGCACGAATCACAGAATTTAGGTATTAAATAAGACAGCTTCATCCAGTGTATTCGTACGGTGTCTTCGTATGGTATATATATGAATTTAAAGATTATAGAGCCAACTTATTTGACCAATAAACGTATTATTGTTGACGTTGACATTTGGACCCTTTACAAGGATTACAACTTCTAAATTCATGTGTCATATGGTCATGAGGTTCCCCAATCAAGGAACCGTGCATGATTGAGAAAGGCCTCTCAAAATCGCCCAAGATTTTCATAAGGTCGCTTAGGGTTTCCACAAGAGCTTCCAGAACATTCCCAAAGATGAGCGAGACAGTAATTGCGTTAAGGATCTAGAACTCTCTCTACATAAATACCGATAGGTGGTAGGTTAGAAGTTACAATAAAGACAATAAATGGTTGTAATCCGAGAGTCTCAAATATAAAAAGGGGACCCTTTCCCTCATTGTATCTATCCAACCATTTCACAATCCAAATTCCATTCTCTCATTCTCCCATTCAGAGCTTCACCCTAGAAATCGATCTCAAGTAAAGCTTGGCTTAGGCACTCCAACAATCCAAGCGATCCAAGAGAGCCTAAGTCGCCACATAGTCTCGATCCCAAACGATTGGCCCATGACACATGCATTGGGATCTATTTGAAACTTTCAGATTCGGATTAAAATATTAGGACAACTCATATGTTCCATGGGAAATGAAAAAGAATCTGTTCATGCACTTACTGACCGACGCCCCAAATTTATAATAGTGCATCCATCATGGGAAAAGAACAGATGTGTGCATGTTTGATTAATCCAAGTTATATAACCAAATCCATAACAAACCTACATGTTTGGCTCACTGCATCAAGAATTTGTGATTGCATTATTGGATTCATCACAGAAATGTATTCACCACGTTGATACTGAGCATGAAAGTTCAGGTTAGCGTTATACGGCATCGATCATAATGCAGAGTCATGTATAGAAGGAAGATTCACTAGTAAAATCCAAATCTAGACCCTGGAAATTAGAAACCTTCCCACTCCATCATTGTCAAAGTAGAATCTCGGACATAAAAGTAGACCGATAGTACAGCATATCGGCATATATCGGGAAACTATAATAAGAAGCTGACTATAACAACCTAAGAAATTCTTAAGTATGACGGTGCTGCAATCAGATATCAACTACTCATCCGCAACATTTACCAGCTCATATTCAATCATGGAGAGATTGTTGTCCTCCTTTACAGTGAAATCTGCAGGTTCTGTGACTTCGACACGGCCCCATTTATCAACTGCTAGCCTCATTGAACCCTTGAACATATCGATCTTTGCATTGCGCAAAATCACAGTAGCACCAGTCTTCAACAGATCAACTGCACATATAATAAAGGTATAAGGAACTCACTATAGAGAGGGTAGGATCAGTTATATTAAATAAGATGGATGTATTATCACATTCCCTGCTTGTATTTATAAACTTTAGCAATATCATCAGATGGATTGAAAATTGTGAAACAGAGAAATTCACTGCAAAACCAAGCAACCAACAGAGAGCCTGAGAAGTAAATCATTGTACTTTTCTAGTGAAAATAACGCCCTGCTGAATCCAAAAAGTGATCAACAAAATTGGACACTAAGAAAGCATCTAAGTAAGGCAACCAAAACTGCAACAAAGTCATGAAGGAAAAAAAGAAAAACACAACTTTTAATAGCTTTTGAAATGTTATATGACCAGCTTAATGTAACACTTATTTACAAAGGCTATAGCCACGAGAAAAACATACCTCTCTTTTCTCATTTGTTTTAAGTAAATATGATCAGTCTCACTCTAATATCCAAGAAAAAGTTTGGTAAGTCCACTTCGCCAAACTAATAAAATGTACTGAACCTTCACCAATCAAATTTGAAGTTTTTTAATACGAGGTAAAGATCACAGAGTCTTCATATGGACACAAACTGCTGGACTGCACAGAACATTGTGATTTGGGTACTTGCAAGGGATTCCCGAAGAAAGACTTGTCATGATTAAAAATGGATGCTCACTATATATTCTCCTATATAAAAAGAGTACATGTACTTAAGTTCATGTGTATCAAAAGATGTATAATCACGTACCACGAAAGCACTACAACAAACTCTATTAAGTCAAGTGCCTATGAAATTCAGCAAAAAATTACACAGAAGGAATCAAAGAAAGTTGGGATATCAGACACAGAAAATGATATTATACCCCTTGTACTAGGTTTCTGTTTCTTTCAAAATCTGGAGACTAATGGAAAATGACATTAGACCAATCCTAGATCATTTTAAAAGTGACCCGGAAAGTATAACTATTGAATAAGTCCTTCAACATACTCCATTTTGCTCAATAGTAATAAATAAATTCTTTTATGTGCAAGCAAAAATTATTGCGCAGACTCGATACTCCATGGTCAGCGCCTATCTGTAGCATTAACAAGTAAGCCCATTTAGGCCCCACACAATCTAAGAAGGCAAAACAATGGTATCAAATCGAAGCAAATCAAGCATTTCAATTATTCACATCAAATGTGAATGGAATGGTTCTGGCTTTCGTGTTTTGATTTTTCAACTTTGCTCAACTTAGGGAGGACATGCCACATGGTTTTACAGATCTTAATTTTCGGACATCTTTTAGTCAAACTAATTTCTTCACTTAGGTCCATCAATATGGACAAGCTAGAGGGATCAAACATACATAAGTATCTCACATTGTGTGGAGAGCTTCTTTGTTGATCACAGGTAGTAGCACAGGAATTATAGGAACTCTTTCAGTTATGTAAATGGCACAATGACATCCCAGGGCTCGCAAAATGGGAAGATCAAGCAGTCTAACCGAACAAAATCTGTCCCCTCCTACTGCATTTCACAATCAAACAACTGGGCACATTTCTCTACCTTTCTCTACCCTCCTTTGCCACACAATTTGAAAACTTCTTTGCCATCGCCAATGAAAACCCCCAAAAAAAAAATTAAAAAAAAATCATGGTTACATGTTAAACAAATCAACAAATGGAAGGTGTCTCAACCTCAGGACAATGATCAACAACAATGCCAATTCTTCATTGCTCGAAACATGACGTCTGCTCCAAAAACTTTAGAATACACTATATTCCAGCAGCTGAACCTCAAATTCAATATCCCCAGTAAAACCAGAGCAACGGCCTCAAATTTAATATCCACAATTTCCCATCTTTCTCCATTTCACGCCGAGGAATTAGAAAGTCCCACCACACGAGAGAGCGAAAATCGAAAAGTAACAGGAAAAAGATACGAAAAGACCGCGAGCATATAAAAAAAAAAAAAGACGCAAATGCAGGCCCAAAAAAAAAAAAAAAAAAAGCGAGGAGGAAAAACCGAACCTTGATCGTTCCGGGCGGTGAAGACGATGGTGCCGGTCTCGTCCCCGACGACGCACTCGGCGATCCGCGCGTGGCGGAGCTGCGAGGAAACGGGGTTAGACTCGAGCACCTTGACGGTCAGGGTGTGGCCGTTGGTGCCGGGCTTGAGCTGGTCGACCTTGGTGAACACGGGCTTCCTCAGGCCGGGCTTCGCCGCGCCGGTCGGTGGGTTCTGCTGCGGCTGCGGCTGCGGCTGCGGCTGCGGCTGCGGCGGCGGGGGCGGCGGCTCTTCGGGGGGCGTCGTCGCCATCGGAAGGGAGCGTCTCGGCGGTCGGCGGTAACCCTAATCGGAGGCCCGAGCGGCGATGCTGCGTGCGGTGCGGTGACGCGATCGATCGGATGGATGGAGATTTCTCCTCTGCGCCTCGCTTTTGTGCGTGCGAGGGAGCGAGCGTGTGCTGGGGTCTGATTTAGAAAGCGCCAGCCTCGGGGGCGATGAAAATGCTGTTTTTCGCTTTTGCTCTTTATTAGGAAAATGACCTGCTTTTAAAAAATCCTCTTTTAGGAATTAGGATTAAATACGACTGCTCCATTCTTTTCTCGTGCAATATTGTAAAGTCAAAGCGAAATCATACAATTTAGAATTATGAAATGTATAATTTTTTTTTTTCTCTCATTTTTCGGTGCAATTTTGAAAACTTTCATCCGGATTATTGGCTTACAGCGAGCTACTTTGCTTGTAGGTAATTTGGAGAGATCAAATTAAGGGCAAGGAAATAAGATTTGGTGATGCATTTCCCACTTCACTAGTAATTTCTATAATTATGGGCTAGTTCTGTGGGTCAGCATATTCATTTGCTACTTAGCTAGTTTTGTGGATTTTCTATTAGAACGAGATGATAATTGAGATTTCATAAATATAAAGGAAAAGCGTCATCTCATCTAATCTTAAGAAATTCAATGTGGAATCTAGACTGCGCTTTTCAACTATCTCCATAGCCTTGCAAGTGGTCATCTATAGTGGTGTAGAGATGACCATGGGAAAGTTATGTTAATTTTTTCATTTGCTTGAAAAAAGAATTGAATAAAAGAGCTCCTTTTAAAAAACTTTAATCAAAAGAATTTTATATTAAAAAGAGCCATATACTTTATTAACATTCTTAATGCTACGATTTGAACATAAAAAACAGTTTAGAAAAGGTTGATAAAATCATTAGACTGTTTAATCTAGATTAAAGGTATATTTTTCCTCTTTCATTAATCTTACTATTAATGAAATTCTAGCAAGGGCTGTTTTTGACCAATTAAGATTTAGGGCGAACAATTATTTAGTAATTTTAGCTTCAACTTAAAAACCTCTCTTCTTTTTACTCTCTAGGCGGACTTTTAGAGGCAGAGCTATCCAATCCTTTATTTCTCATTCAACACAAGAACAAGGAGAACATAATACAGAAAGCTCTCCTTAAATTGCAGCAAGAAGGCTAATCAAAGGATTTAACAATCTCGACTTCGCCTACGAGATCAGATAAAATGGAGGTTTCTCTATGCATATGGAACGCGTAGCCTCTGCGTTTCCGGACCGGCCACCATATCTTCCCAAACCAGATCCGAAAGTGCCATTGTTAGTTCTCCCACCTTCCCTGCAATGAACACAAAAAAGAGTATAATCTGTCAACCAAAACAGGATTCGAGAAAGGGTCTCATTCATCCATGAAGTTATCTCATTTCGTAGGATGGTTTGTCTTAAGTTCTCGAAACCATTGGTGATTGATGGAGGCAGGTCCACAGTGCACAAACCTTTGAAGTCCAGCCAGTACAATTTTTATGATTGCATGGATAGACATTCAACCAAAGGGCTTCATGTTTTATCTTAACAGTATTTGCCAAAAGAAAAGTTGAAGATTGGCCAAGTAATCAGGAAAACAGAATTTACCATCTCCAATCGGTTGGTCATCCCACATGATAATCGGCAACAGAGGAAGGGTGCTTCCCACATACATCATCTCGGCTGCGCCCTTGGCTTCCTCCACAGTGATATTGGCAGTTTTCACACTCTTGAGCAGCCCCTGCTCAACCAGTTTCGGAGCCAGCTGAAGAAGCCTTTTGGCAGTGCAGCCGCTGAGGATCTTATCAAATACGGGCAAGATCAGCTCTTTCTCATGCGTTACAAAAGCCACATTTACGTTCGGTCCTTCTGCGATATAACCTTCATCATCAACCCAAACAGAAGCAAATGCTCCCTGCTCTTCAGCTTCCAATTTGGAAAGCACGTTCGGTAGGTAATTCACATTCTTCATGGTTGCAAATAGAGGTGATTTCATGGGGATTGTGGAAGTTATGACTTTCACTCCTTCTTTGCATTGAGAGAAGTCCTCATCGATGACCACAGCATAGAAAGCAGAGGTCGGGCAACCAGCTGGTGAGAGCAGAAAATCCCCAGGGCCAGCACTTAACCAGTATCTCAGAGTTCCTTTCTTGCATTGTGACGCCACAGTCAATTGTATGAGAATGCTTCGGAGGGTGGACTGAGGAAAAGGAGAGGAGATTTTTGCATTTGATGCTGATCTAAGGAAGCGATCCAAATGGACATCCAGTTCATAGAGGCATCTGCAGCCAATAAAGACAATATCCATATAACTAGACTTTCTCTGTGAAATTGGAAAGTTTGTCTCTTGGGATTAAAGCATTTGTATCAATATCATTTCTGCCCCAAACCATAGCCCTTGCTTACCCATCCAAAATGATTGCTGTATCAAAGACGCCATGACCTCTATGAACCATGTGATCATCAATTGGTATGACCATCATAGCTGGATCGAGTATTATTCCACCAAAAACGCTTGAATACATTGCAGGATATGGCTGCTTTTTCACTGAACTCCACTTCTCATGCAGCTTATCGAGCAGCTGATAGAAATACCGATAAAATTGACACGTGATATAGCATAAACAAGGTCAGAGGCAGTTCATCGACACTACTACAATTCAAGCAAACAAGAAGTTCGTTTTGAACAGGCAATCATTGTGAGAGATGCCTCCTACATCACTGGATTCATGGTGTAGTATCATCTAACTGAAAGAACAAAATAGTGATGAGAGACCATTTGAAAGCCAAACAAATTTTCTTCAGAGTGCAAATCTTTCCCTAGGACAGAAGTAGTTCGCAAGAAGGTCAACAGCATTCAATAGACATCTGTGCAAAATTTCGGTAGCTTAAACTTTGCATCCTAGTGCATAGCTGAGGAAAATAAAATTCATCGCCTTATTATCAGATTCTTCGAACATGAGACCATCCTGCTATTAACATCTCATCCACAAATTGAACACATTAGGGCACTACGGATTCATTCAGGTATTATTGCCTGGAAGAACATGTCCTGCCTAGTATTTTCTGGGCCAAAAACTGAACATCCTCGAAACAATCCCACCATTTGGCAAGTCGTTATAAAGCAGGATAATCAATTACAATTGCCTATCCAGTTGTGATTTTGATCCATTCATAAGCACCATAACTAAAGACACTAATACACATGCACATAACTGAAAAGCGCCAATAACCGGGATCAAGGGAAACACCATGATGGGTTTTACCTCGGATGATGACGAGAACACATGAACTTTGGAATCACCCGCATTTCCAATCTCCGAAGCATCTAAACCCCAACAAAAAAGAACATTAAAGTTCGAAATTTCACGAACAACAGACATCAGAAGGACAAAACAATCGGCTAAAGACCATAGACTCACTCACCTGGTTTCTTGTCAGCGGAAGCGTCGCAAGAAGCCATGGCGTCAACGGGACTGAGAGCGAGAGCGAAAGACGGGGATGGACAGGAAAGGGAAAAACCAGAGGAGGCAAAGCGATGGGGAGAACGAGGGGTGATCAGAGCCCACTTATACGCACCTTGCAGTGCATTTTTCAAATGGGTACAATCCAAAAGTCAGTCAGCTGCGTCGCTTCTTTTTGTCTCCGCGCTATTGGAGAGAATACTGAAAACGCTCGGACGGAACGCACGCGAAGGACGGGATTGGGTGGCTTTATCTTGTTTTAAATGCTCTGCTTTTAGCCAGTGTTTGGCCGGGGCATCACGCGAGGGAGAGAGCGTCCATCGAGATCATGATGACATCATGATGATCGCACCGACACTAGCGTTTCGAGATCAAAAGTCATTACACAAAAAAGTCCTTCGTAGGTTTCGGAGACGTCTGCACGAACAGCAGTTGCCTTCAGAAGAGTGAAAAAAGCAGTGAAGCGATGAAAACTGAAAAGGGACGGCAGTGAAGGGAAACCTCATTTGGCTGCATTGGGGAGGAGGAGAAAAGGACACGCGGAAGAGGATGAATCTCCGACGGCATGAACTGGTGGGTGATTTGTGTTGTCTTTTGCTGCCGTCGCCTAGTGGCCCGATACACGTTCGCTCGAAATGAAACTCTCCACTTGGATCAGCATCCCCACAAAAGAATACAAGCACAAAGGACAACGGATTCCCTTCCTACTCTATTTTTTTACAAAAAAAAAAAAAAAAATTGACATAATTAATCCTTAATAGTTTAACATGCAATTCCGAACCTTAATTTTTAATTTGCTCAATGTATTGTCCCTAAACTTTGATTTATTATTCAATGTGTTTGTAAACTTTAATTTATTTAATGTATTCCTGAATTATTAATAAATGTTCAATATGATCGTTAGATAATTTTCAAGGATTATATCGTACATTTATCAATAATTCAAGAATTATATTGATAAATCGAAAATTTAGAGATGATATTGAATGTTAGATTCAAATTTAAAGATCACATTGAACAAATTAAAAGTTCAAAGACGATAATACATAATAGAACAAAGGTCAGAAATCATTCGAGCTATTATTCTTACTTTTATAGGAAGTTTGCTTAACGTTTATAGCTTTGTTAGGTGTGCTAGTCCTTTTCATTTTTTCGGTCGAAGTGATTTTGTTTAAGTGCACTACTCGACATGATTGCTTTCAACCCTGTAAGGGGTTGAGCAATTTCTTGTTCTGGATCACGCGCCGGGACCTGGATGGACAACGATGCCTAGCCGAACAACCAGAGGGATAACTTAATGCCCAACAAGGCCGACATGAATGAATTTTAATATGAACATGTGAGATTCACAAAGTCTCATACACATTTGAACTGGTTGATTGCATATATTTCGGCTATGGATATGAGGGAGATCAGAAACCCTTTTATTTTCCCTAACCCTACAGGCTTAGTGTATTCAGATCTTCTAATCTGCTTATTGTCTCGTCCTTTGCTGTTTCTATACTTGCTTGGCATATCTCTGGCAGAACGACTTGATCCTTCCAAGGCCTTCTTCGAGAGATGGTGGATCGGCCGCGAAAGTGATGCGGACCCAATCTTTCAAGCCCACGGCAAGTCCTGCGAAACAGAGAATTTCCATGTCGTCAATGATTCTGCTTCACTATAATACAGTTCAGCACCTAGGTTATGTCGGATGAATGTCCTGTAGAGGTCGAAAACCATAAAGCTAAAATGTCAATTCACTTCAAAAGGCAGATTTTCTCTACTGATCTGTGTGAAATTTCGAGTAAGAGCTTCAAAAGATATGCAGGGTTCAAAGCTATCTAGGAAAAAGAACAGTTTTTTCGTCCTTCAATTGCAAATAAGTATGTTAAGGAACCGAGGATCATGATGGTCTTTCAAACTAAAGATGAATTCCACAATATTACGATAGATATGCAAAACTAGATCAGGTTCTCTGTCATTAGTTATCATACCTGGAAGGATGATAACCGATTCCTCCTTGGCCAGCTTGAAGCAGAAGTCGATATCGTCGCTGATGTCTTCCAACAGCGAAAGATTCAGCTTTACCTGCCCAGAGGAAAAAGAATTTTTCAAGTCATGCACATTTAGCAGCATCAGGTGTTAGCCACGTAAGAGCATCTAAGAATTCGGCCTCACCATCATAGCCATAGATCCCTTAGGTTTATCTGGACAAGTAAGGCAGGGAATCTCACTGATCCGACTGCAACAAATATGCGCAGTCAGTCTCAGCATGTCGATGTTTTTCTTGAAGAAAGCCTCATCGGTTCTCTCGATGATTTGAGGAACCGCTGCCTGGAATAATAAGCAATGGAAAAGATAGGGAACATAAGTCGTCAGATTTTTCATAAGGTCGGCGGAATTCACAATTGGCCCAAGAAAGCAGAAAGGCCTAGCCTCATTTAGAGGTTTACGTTGAAGTTTTCCATGAAAATTGTATATTCACAGTAAAAAGACAGTTCCTTTTTATGCAAGGCATGACCACAATTACATAGTTGGAATAGTAACAGATTAGATTATGCTTCATCACTTGGGAATGAGTAGAAGGCATTGCATATCTCCCTCAGTATGCTTTAGTATGCATCTCTGTTGTTCTTTTGCCCAACCTTACCCAGTGAAATACATTAACTACAAAAAAAACATCTATTTCTCTGCATATTCAACTGTTTAGCTGGCACAAAATAGCTTTCACTCCAGGGTATGAGTTGCATCATGATATCAATTTGAGCCATCATATGCACAAAATAGTATGCTTGCCTGTCAATAATCAAAATTGTGGATATATCTGTTTGGAATCAAACCTGGATGAAAGTTGATGGGCCTCCCAATATGTCAAAATACTTCTTGATGCGCTCAACAACCTAAGTGAAGAGAAGGTGGTAAAGGAGAACTCAATAATTGCAAAGAAATGGATAATCAACTTTATGCAAGAGCTCTTAGAAATTGTAAATCCAAAAGCTAGGAAGGCAAGGGGGTGCACCCGCCACACACAGGCACATGATACCTTGGGTTTCCTGAACATGCCACTGGGATCACTTGTCACGAACCAGCCAAGTCTCCACCCGGGTACAATCCATCTTTTGGACAGAGACCCGAGAGTGAGAACAGGGACGATCGTCCCATATCGTCCCATCGGCACGAATGGGGTGTCCTCAAAAGCAAGGTGCCCATAAACTTCATCAGCAATCACGAGGATCTTCAGCTTCTCTGCAGTTTCTGCAATCTAATTTCAATGCAAAAAAAGTCAATTCAGTTGAAATCTTTTTAAAGCAATGCAATGGCACTTAAAGCTAAATTGTAAGCAATCAACACTGACCTCCCTCAGATGTTGATCAGTGTACACGTTCCCACAAGGATTTCCCGGGTTGATAATTACCATAGCCACTGTGTTCCGATCTGCTAAAGTTTGTATAGCATCAAGATCAACCTCCCAACCTTTGTTGGGGAGGAGATCATAATGCCGAACTTCAATGTGTCTAAAAGCAGCACAAAGTTCATAAATCGGGAAACCAGGCCTTGGAAGCAGTACGTTCGCTCCTGGTCTAGCAAGCATTGCCAATGCAACATCTATTGCTTGCGTGCAACCGGATGTAACGAACACGTCATCGGACGATAACTTGTATGGGAGATCACGAGACAAGTACTCGGCGATTGCTCTGCCAAAGTGAAACATGCATTAATGAGTCGATGTCTCAGCTTCTTATACGAATCTTTCAAAGACATATGCCAATCGAGAAGTCAGTTTTTTCCCTGCCCAGAAGACCGAAGAAATTTCAGCCGATCGAATGAAGCCGGGATTGTTCAAAACCCAATTGAGTTTCAGACAAATTCCGACTGGGACTTAAAAGACTCGACTAAACAACATCCAAGAGGACATGCAAACCGTACATCATGCGTGCGCCGACCCACAACTTATGAGAACTGAGGAACTAAAATTAGTTGCAAAAACACAAGTTTTCCACAAAATTAGATTGCAGTGGTAGGAACGAGTGAACAGAAACTCGGCTTCTTGCTGATTGCAATCTGCAACCCTGACCAATGTATTGAACTGATAATCGCATGCCCACTCGAAACTATTCCCCCTGACATGAAAGTAATCTCGGCGATTGAAAATTCAGATATTGAAAACGACAATTCACGACAGCTCACCTTCTTGTCTGGGGAAGACCAACGGTGGGCGAATAGCCATTGAACTTCTGCGACTGAAGAGCATCCACCACCGCGTCCTCGGCCACCCGCGTGGTGCGGAAGCACGTGTAAGCAGAAGGATCGCCCATGCCCAGCGAAACCACCCTTTTGCCGTTGCCCGTACCGACGTTCTCCATCAGCAAGCCGAGGATGCCCTTGATGGTGATGCGCGAAGGCGCCTCCACTTCGTGGTTCGCGTTTCCTGCGCCCTCCATTTTCTCTCGTCCCCCTTTTCTCCCGCTTCGACCCGCTCTCGTTTTCCTCTGTTTTCTTGAGGTTCTCGAGGCCGGGATTTATGAAGAGACAGAGAGTCAGAGAGACAGAGAGATGACCAAGTGGGGCGATTGGCTTAGTGCGTTGAAAGCCACATGTTGGGTATTCTTCTTAATTCCTGCATGAGAACAAAAAAAGGTTGGCTCGGAGGCGTGTCTCGTCGAGAGCAGAGAAAAAACAGAGCAAGGAGGTAGGAATTGGGAAGAAAATGGGAAAGAAACAAGAAATCTCCATCAAGAAGTAGCTTTCACCACTTCAGCCGTCAAAGATTGCCCATTCGCCCGGTGCAGAAGCGATGGGACTTCGCGTGCGCACACTCGCCCGTCGGATGCTCTGCTCGGTTCTGGACATCGGGTCGTCGCGAGAAACGAGGCTGAGGCTGTGTTTGGTGGCCATAAGATAAGCCCCGGTTCAGTACCACCCCTGTTCTGTCGTCGTAGATAAGATATGGTCCGTGAGTCAGGCAGCCATTCGCCCCGCCTAATCCTTGATTCTCTATATATGCCGGATTGCACGTTATCTTCGTTAATCGATCTTGATTCATTATAATCGATAATGTAATCTTCCGTTATTCTATGTAGTTCTTATGTAATGTCTATATATAGAAATTCCATCACTCTCTTTTTATTCTTAACTTAGTATTTCTTTAACTATTTTGTACTATTCACTTCATAACTCACATTTTATCTCTTACCCTAATGATTAAATTGAGGGAGTAATTATTTGTGATGCGTAGTATTTGTCACGGTAATCTGCACTTAAGCATATGTTCATCGTGAATAATATGCAGTTCAAATATTTACAAGTACGTAATAGAAGTCCCGCCCCGTGGCCCACGTTCTTTGTGGGGAACTTTCTTTTTTATTTCCAAATGAGGCTGGGACCCGCAATGTTCATGCCCATCCCTAACGAGGACGCGACACGGTCCGTATCGTGTTGTTCAACCTTGATCCAGACTAGGTCCAGCACGGCGACGATAGAGACGGCCTTGGGCTTAGACATGGAGGGCGAGAAACTCATGTTGGTATATAAAATCTTTCCAAAAGAATAACAAACTTTCAGTTTGGTAACCAAACAGGCGATTTCAGAATTACCAAATTACAGAACACGATAGCCTAATGGTAATGGGGTGATACCATCTTTTACAAAAGTCATAAACTCAAGTCACATCGCGAGCGAAATCTTTGATTTGTGTCTTGAGCATTTGTTACCTCATCTAGAGAAATTTCTTTACTTTCAATATGTCAGCGGAATTGTAAATAATTGGCTCATACACTACTTAACAGTTATGTCTCAAATCAAACATTCTATAGCAGACGTCAGATTCTTATGATAATGCCCATGAATCGTTTTACTAATAAAAATAAAACATGAACTTGTGGCGTGACAATCCGAAACTGATCGGTGATGGTGTGCGAAGGCTACCGATGTTCGCGGCTCCTGTGTGACCTGTTGCACTCATTTTGTCCTGAAAGCTACTGAGAAGGGACCCCTGGTACGGCCCGTGTCCGAGACGCATTCTCGTTTCGATTGCGTGGATCACTTCTCTCGTTCGTGGGCTCTCCATGTCCAACGGTGGACCATCAAGTTAGCATCCAAGGTGCATTCCGAGACAAAAGCCGTAGCGGGGTTGACCCGACTTTCGCCCGTCGTACCCATTTTCTGAAATATTAGCCGACCCTAGTTGCACGGGTTTAAATTCATATTTTTGATGCTTAAATACATTAGCGCTCCTTACACGTTGGAAATCACTTACCCAGCTAGTACTTGAATGCTTTAGATGTTCCTTGGAAAGCACGCAAAACTTTTGTCCAAAGAGCAAGCCGACACTTGACAACCGAGGAAGGAGAAGGTGGCGAGGCTTATAAGTTGTACTCGGACCTATCTATCTCTCTATCTATCCAGCGTCCACCTATCTATGTAGCAATTCGTTATGAAATAGTCCGGTTATTACCCGGCTTATCAAACGGAAAGATTCAAATAGTAGCTGAATGTGGCGATTTCTCTCAAGACTCACTAGGTAATCGCCGGCTGGATCATCGGAGAAAGCTAGCTAGTAGAAAGAAAGTTAAATCTCTGTACATATAATAATGGAACAAGCACAGGGCTTATATAGGCCTTACAGAAACCTGTAAATAATCAGAATGTGTTTAGTGCATGAAACACGATCGTATCTCTGTATGTAATCAGTAGTCTAAGACAGATAACGCGTGATCTCCAATGGGATAAACATACATGCACGAGCGTCCAAATACCAACAAAGCGAACAAATCGAAACCCAACTTGTTTACTCATGCTAAGATGTTGAAATGTCTGCGCAAAAGCAAAAAGATCATTAGAGAACAGACCTGGATGAGGACGTTAGAGATGAAGGCTGTTCCAGCCAAGAACCCGCCAAGAAGAACCACCACCTCACCTTCCAAGAAAGCAGCAGCAAACTAGCGGGAGGTCTATTTCGTCGATTCGGACATCGCCTGTCCGACCGTTTATAGGGAAAGAGATGCCGTCGTGGGGCAAGCTCTCGTTTCGCATCTTCCAAGATAAGTCCGGTGATTCATGTTTTGTCGGCACGTCCTTGCGGGCCACCCGCACCGTCGAACCACGTTGAATATGGAGTCCCGAAGAGATCCGCTTTTGGACGTCTCTGACTTGGAGCGTTTATCTTGCAACGCCTTCTTCCTATCCCCGCCCATGCCTCCGTTCTTTCCCCCACCATTTTAGGAAGCACCTCGCGCGTGTATTGTATGGTCACGTAGCACGATGATGACTATGCTCGGATCAACTTTAGAATCCGTCAATCAATTATTGAAAACTCGCTTGTTGTCGTGCCGGGGCGGGTGATGGATTGGAGATGCATTCCTACTTCACTCGTTTATTAGCCCCAATCCCTTTCTTATGCAATTGATGATGTGTTGTGTACTCTTTAATATAGGGGCATGCATCAAATATTCTCTGGGTCAGGGTTCTTACTTGGATTGGGAATCATACAAATTACCTAGAGAAGCACTCAGAACCGGTTAATTTGGTCCGGTTTCCGAATCAGACCAGGACCAATGCACGCCCCTATATTAAAGAATACACAACACAACTTCTTCTTCTTCTTATTATTATTATTATTATAAGGGCAAAAAATACAAATTATTTGTGGGAGTAATCTCCTCTCTTACTTGTAACTTTTCTTTGGTTCGTAATCTCATCCTACACCAAAATAACTTTGAAAACTATTTAAGAACTTTTGAAAAAGAAAAATAGAACATTTAGAAGAAAAAAAATTACATACTGATGAGTCCTAAGACAATCTAGTAACCGATTGGATCAAATTACTGATCCCGATTCAGTTTCATAGTACACAGGGTCACTTCTTAGTTCCATAAATTGAGAACAAACGATACTTGGTATGATTCCTAGTTTCAGGATGAGAAATCATTCCTATTTTAGTGGCCCGAATAATAATAAGAAATGTGCGGTAACGGAAGACTCGTAAGAAGACAAGGATTGCTCTTTGCCTGAGAAATTTGGGGGCCTTGAAATCTCCATGCTGTAGTCGGTTCGTAACAAAATTCGCTACTATTTGACAAGGCACGGATGTGTAAACCATTTCCTTATTTTTTTTTTCGGGGAAATTTTTTGATAAAATACAACTTATTCTAATGAACTTAAAAAGAGAATTCGACTTCAATGAGATACTAAATAGGATAGAGTAAGGACCTATTTGAAAAGAATCTGCTTTGTATAAAATTTGATCGATAGAAATATATATTGTAATTGTCCCTTTCTTCAAACTTTAAGGAATAAATAAGATATTATTGACACCCACCCCGCTATGGACGCATTGGTTCAGGCGTTCCCCCACTTCCGGTTGGGGGGAGGTTTGAGTCATCGCGGTCGTATTTGCACGACTTAAGTGCGACACCATGGGAGGTGGGTCCCCATGCTAGCGTTGGCACGGGTTTACATCATTGGCCGTCGGCTGTTCTGCGGTTCCCGAATCATCAAAAAAAAAAAAAAAGAAGAAGATATTATTGGTAAATAAAAGATGTTCTAAATTATTTCCTTATGCGGAGATGAGATTGGACCGACGGAGAGCGGTTTGTTTTGTTGCAGGAAGAGGATGCTACAGTCAGTGACACCGGCTTCCGATTTAATAGTAAAAGTCTCCATCGGCATCATTCGATGGTCGCTGTCTGCGATCCTCAGCCGTGAATAGCTCCCTTCAACCTCGAAAAGGAGAAAAACGGGAGCGACGTGCGCAGAAAGACTTCTGCAAATCTGGCTCGTCCCTTCGATGGTTGCACAGTCAAATCACGTTGCGATTTTATAAGCGATTTTTCCATGTGGTGTAGCAACGTCCAACGCCGACTGCAATTCCGTGAATCTCGTGGTCCGAAGGTGAATGGTCGAGTTTACGGGCGAGGATGGCCTTGGACATGAAGCCCGCGAGCGTTCATCAGAAAAGGCCACCGGCCGAGCGAGATGGCTTGACAACCGCCCAAACAAATTCTTAAAATGCGGCGCGCTCAGCCTTGTCTCGGTCGTGTCCATTGTCCGCAGCGCAACCTTTGAAATTATATCATCGCCATTATTGGACTGACCCACGCCCGCAAATTTCCTTTTAAGGTTGCGCAGAGCTCTGCGGAGATGGGACGGAGAGGGTGCGCATTACAGAGCCAGGGAAAAGAGGAGAAACCAAAAAATATAAGAAATACACCAAATCAAGATTTACTGTAAAGACAGGCATGCCAAGTGGTGGAAAATTTAGCTTGTGTTTATAGAGTGATTCTAATTTTAGCTCTTGAATACATGTTCCCATGCGGGTTTGTTTACGCCCAAAGTTGATTTGATCATTGAAACACGTGCAAAGGTAAGTGACAATCATATGCATAACGCATGGGTGTCATCTTATAAATACCGAGCTGTCGACAAGTACAAGAGCTAACACTCGACGTTCCACGGTAATGTTCTGTAATATTACTTGTCCAATTGTTGAAATACGATGACAAACGGTTAGTAAGCACTAGCAGCAAGTTCTAATTGAAAGTGTTTTAAATACAAGTGAAATCTCCAAAACGGTTGACATTGAATGCACACAATTGTTGACAGAGTAGTAACCATTCAAAAACACAATCATGGAACGGTCGTTGATAACTACAAAATCATCAAGATACAATGAAGATAGCCTTTTTTTTTTGGGTCAAATGAAGATAGTTATGTTTTGCAAGTGAAGTTTGCCAAAATAAAGGAACATGGATGAAACCAACGGAAGTTACTTGGGAAAGGGCACTCGCCGGATGTAATCGATAAGGGCGCGTTTGGTAACGATTCTGTTCCCGGAGTAGATTCTGATCAGGACTAATTCTTTTTTATTCTGTTCCCGGGAACTGATTCTAAGCATTTTAAGCTGTTTGGTAACTATCCAAAATTTCTGATTCTGGAATAGAATTGTGTTTGGTACCGTGCTTATTAATTCTGTTCCAAATCAATTTTTTTTACTTTTTACTTTTTTTCTTTTCTTTTTTTCCTTTTTTCTTTTCTTTTTTTTTTTTTCCTTTTTCTCATCTTCTTCTTCTTCTTCTTCTTCTTCTTCTTCTTGTGGCCAGTTGTTGGACCGGCGATCGGCCAGACGAGGGCCGGCGACCTCACCGGAGCGTTGCCGGCCCTCAGCGAGGCCGGCCATCGTCGACTGAGCCTCGCCGAGCCCCACCGAGGCTCGCCTAGCCCCACCGGTGGCCAAGCCACCTCGCCGGGCAAGCCTCGCCTAGCCACCGGTGGGGCTGGGCGTCGAGGCTTGCCCAGCCCCTACCTAGCCCCGGCGAGGCCGAGCCTCACCGATGGCCAAGCGAGCCTCCCGGCGAGCTGGCGGCGGGCGGCGGCCGGTGGCGGCGGTGGACGGCGGCGACAGATGGCGGATGGTGGCAGGCGGTGGTGGACGGTGGTCACGAGATGGCCGAAGGGAAGAAAAAGAGTTCTTGATTTTGATTCTCAAATTCGTTCCCGGAACAAGAATCAACTTTTTTTTTTCTTGATTCTATTCCTAATCTATTCCTAGGAACAAAGAATCGGAATTTGGCCCGGTTACCAAACAGGGCCTAAGAGCCTAGTTGATAACTATTTTATTCTCAAAAATAATTTCTACTTAAAAATGATTTTCTTTATTCCATTATGTGGAAGAGTTTCTGAGTATTTAAAGGCGTTTAGTAACTATCAAAAAAATTTATTCTCGAGATGAAAATGTGTTTAGTAAGATCTTAAATTCTTTTGTGATTTATAATTTCTTTTAATTTTGTAATAATTTATTTTTATTTTTTTCCTTTTATTCTTCTCCTTCTTCCTCTTAGCCCAGAGTGATGGGCGGTGGGCGATGGTGGTCGACTAGCAGCGGCAAGTGGCGATCGACAAAGGTTGGCTGGCAGCAAGCGGTGGGAGGGTAGCAACCAACAAAGAAGAAGAAAAAAAAAGAAAAAAGAAAAAAAATTATTTTTAGAAATTATCCTTAGGAACAAAAAGTTACTTTTTTATACTTTTTGTTTATGTTTTAAATCTATTCTTCAGTCACTTTTTTTTTTATTCTTTTTTTATTTCAGAAAACAAAAGAGCAATAATTGAGAGAAACAAACACGTTACCAAACGGAATCTAAAAATACATCCAAAGTAAAGCAACCGAAATTGCAACAAAGTCATGAAGAAAAAAAAAAAAAAACCCTCAACTTTTAATAGCTTTGAATGTTATACGACAAGCTTAACGTCATACTTATTTACAAAGGCTATAGCCATGACAAAAATATACCTCTCTTTTTCTCATTTGTTTGAAGTAAATATGATCAGTCTCACTCTAATATCCAAGAAAAAGTATGTTAAGTCCACTTCCCCACACTAATCAAATGTGCTGAACCTTCACCAATCAAATTTGAAGTTCCTAATATCGAGGTAAAGATCACAAAATCTTCATATGGACACAAACTGCTGGACTGCACAGAACATTGTGATTTGGTTACTTACAAGGGGTTCCCGAGGAAAGACTTGTCATGATTAAAAATGGATGCTCACTATATATTCTCCTATAGAAAGAGAGTAAATGTAATTAAGTTCATGTGTATCAAAAGATGTATAATCAAGTACCATGAAAGCATTACAACAAACTCTGTTAAGCAATTGATTAAGTCACGTACCTATGAAATTCAGCAAAAAATTACATAGAAGGAATCAAAGAAAGTTGGGATATCAGACATAGAAAATGATATTTTCCTAAGAAAGAGCAAAACGGGCAGATCAAGCTGTCTGACCAAACAAAATCTGTCCCCTCCTATTACATTTCAGAATCAATCAGCCGGTGCATTTCTCTACCTTTTTATACCCTCCTTTGCCGCACAATATAAAACTTCTTCTCCCGTCGCCAATGAAAACCCCCGAAAAAAATCCAAAAAAAAAAAATTCCTGGTTACATCGGCGGATTTTGCGGCGGCTCTTCGGGGGATGTCGCCATTGGAAGGCAGCGTCTTGGCGGTCGGCAGTGACGGTAACCCTAATCGGAGGCCCAAGCGGCGATGACGCGTGCAAGTGCGGTGCGATGTGACCGATCGGACAGATGGATCGTCTCCCATCCTTCCCTTGGAGATTTCCTCTTCTGCGCCTCGCTTTCGTTCGTGCGGGCGAGCGTGTGCTGGGGGTCTAATTCAGAAAGCGCGAGTCTCGAGGGTGATGAAAGACCGAAAGTGCCATTTTTTGCTCTTGCTCTTTATTAGGAAAATGACCCGCTTTTAAATTCGTGCAATATTGTAAAGTCGAAGTGAAATCATACAACTTAGTTTGGAACAAATCTTTGGGGATGGGGAAATCATACAACTTAGCATGACAAAATTTCGAGTGGGTTGCGATTTCTCCTTTCCACGCCTTCCCTAATAGGTTTGGCAAAGTTTGGTAACGTAATTTGATTTCTCTATTTCTAGAGATTTCTATTCTAGAAATAGAAAAATTGAAGAAATCGAAAAAAAATTTTAACTTCGCTTGAAATAAAATCGAAACGAAATCAAACTATATAAAAGAACCTTGTGCTTTCTTGCTAATTTAATTCACTCATAACCACAACTTCACAAATTATTGCTAATTTTCTTTTTCTTATTTTGCTCGTGTTATTTTTTGCATTTTTTTTTCAAATTTTTTTTTTTTGATAACTTCCTCTTTAGAATGAAAGACAATCGAATGGGTCCCCAATTTTCAAAAATGACCAAAGTTCTTAAACGCTTACTTAAAAACAATGGGGCTCTTTCCTCCTAGAAAAGGCACGCGCATGGCCAGTTGAAGAAAAGTTCTTATGTAATAGATGAATAAAAAAAAACCTAGAAATTTAACCTTATTTTTTTACGGATTCAAAATTCTTGCAAAATCAAAATAATTATATTGTTACACAATCTTGAATTTTAATTTGAAGGCAAGAGATTCAAGAGAATCTCTCTCTTTGCTATGCAAGGGCCATTAAACGTTCATTGAGCAGCAATAAAGAAATTAGGGATGAGCTACTGGACTGATTCAATTTGAGAATCAAAATAAACCGACCTTCCCCCGATTGGTTCCTAACCATAAACGTTACTTTAAGGTAGAATTCTTATATATTCCTTTACACCATTAATTTTATTTTGTTGATAATCTTATATAATACTAGTTTTTGATAAAATGACAAGGCTGTATAGGCGCCATTGATGGCATCCATATTCATGCTTCCGCAAAGACTTGTCCGAACCTACGCATGATGAGCTTGCAAACGATACATTGACCGAGAAGGGAAACCAAATAAATACGCTTAGGAAAACAATTTCTAATAAAATGGCAAGGGATAATAATATGCCGGAAATTCCATGAAATTATATTTTCAACTTTTGTAATGTATTAGTATTATTTCGACTATTATTTTGTATTTGAGGATTTCCTATGTTGTTAACTAATCAATTTCTATTCCTAGAAATAGAAATTTTGTTCTCATATCAAACGGATTTCTGGTTTTTCGTTATCAAACAGGTTTTTGCTCGTAAACTTGTCCGGGAATAGAAATTAAGAAATTGATTTCCGGGCAAAAATCAATTTCTTTTCATTTTGTCATTTTTAGAGTTATGAATTGTGTAAGGTTTTTTTCCTCTCTCTCTCTTATTTTTTTCCCATTTTGCCAATTTAACGAGGATTGATAGCGTGTTGTTTAAGAATTCTATTCAATTTTTCCAGCGCAATTTTGAAAATTTTCATTTATGTTAACAACTTATCGCGAGGTACTTCGCTTGTGGGTAAATTTGGAGGGACGGAATTAAAGGGCATGGTAATGGAAATTGAGATTTCATCGAAAATGTCATCCTATCTAATCTTCAGACCTTCAATGTGGAATGTAAACTACGCTTTTGACTTATCTCCATAGCCTTGCAAGTGGACATCTAGAGTGGTGTAGAGATGACCATGTGAAGTTTGTGTTAATTTTTCCATTTGCTCAAAAAAGAATTGAATAGTTGCATTTAAGTATAATTCGGTAATCAATTCCATATTGAGAATTTTATCCATATTGGTGAAATAAAATAGGTCCATGCTATTTTCACATTCTAAATATTTACTAAGGGTGAGCATGGTCCGGATTGGTCTCGGCCACCCCCTAACCCTAGGACCAACCCGTACAGTGTCAGTTCTCAATTTTTAGGACCGAGGACCGATCCTAATGAACCTGGGACCAAGGACTAGACCGACCCAATGGGTTCGGTTCGGTTCTAGGGTCAACCCAGGACCGATCGATATTTTTTCCGTCTTATTTTTTGTACTCTTTAAAAAAACCAACCTACAAATTCAAATTACACATCCATCGACAATGTGGTATTGTGCAACTAAACTATAAATACTAATACATATTTAGCAAATTTAAGATGACACAATAATAGAAATTCTGTATCTGCTAACCGCTCATCGAGATATGGGACAATATGGAAAGTTCTTGCAATCATCTATATTTAATATTCATAATACCATATGCAAAAGTGTTTTCCTGCATTTGATCATGTAGAGTCTACTCAACTAAAAAATGAGATTCACACCACTTGACTAGCAAATCACCGTAACAACTGCAGTACTACTCTACTCTTCAAAAACTTCTACCATTTGATACAAATTGAAAAGCAAAGTGCAATTGAAATTCATTAGTAAAATACAATTAAACCATAAAAAGTTCAAAATATTTAATATAAACCATGAATATATAACTTCACATCTTGTTAATTCACTTGAACTTCTAAACACTTGAAAACAAAACAAACGACACATAATTAATACTCAACAAAAGTTTTAAATTGAAAATACTATTAGTGCTATTGATAGAATATCTCAATATAATATAATATAACAAACATTTCACTTAGGTTTGAATAAAAAAGAATTATAAATAATATAATATAATATACAAGATTGATCTAGGGTTGGGTGACCCAAAACTCTTAAGACCGGCGACCAACCCGCATACGGTGTTAGTCCGGAATTTCGGGACCAAGGATCGACCCAGGCCCCTTGGAAACCGGACCGGACCGTTCGACCCTCCAAGGTCGACCACTGCATTGCTCACCCCTAATATTTACAAGGCTCTAATTAATTGAGTTGACGAAAACAACCTCAAGAGAACTAATTAATCAAAACCACCGGTGGAAAGGGTGAAAGTTTTTATTGAAAATGCGAAAGTCCCACATTGTCATGAGAACACAAGACCGTCTGTATTGATCAAAACAAAAATGTTTCATTCTATCGTCTTCTGTTGTTTCCTCTTGTTTTCATACAAATTCTATTTCCTCCCTTCTACTTCCTAATGTGCTCAATTAATTTTTGTAAATGGATTTGGGTAAGGAATTTGAACATGGCTTTTTTAATTAAGACATCTCAAGTACAAATTAAAATAATAAACAGCTTCTATCAAAGAATGCCCCTAAAAAAAAACTTGAACAAAAGAATTGTATATTAAAAGGAGTTATTACAAATTAAACGTTAGAGTGACATTTTAAATAAATTTACTTTATTAATGTTCTTTATATTAGAATCTCGATCATTAAATTTATGAACAACAGCCGCCCGAAGGACAAAACAAACGGCTAAAGACCATAGACTCACTCACCTGGTTTCTTGTCAGCAGAAGCGTCGCAAGAATCCATGGCGTCAACGGGACTGGGAGCGAAAGCGAAAGACGGGGGTAGACAGGAAAGGGAAACACCAGAGGAGGCAAGGCGAAAGAGAGAACCGGGGGTTTTCGACGTCTCTAACTCGGAGCGTTTATCCTGCAACGCCTTCTTCCTATCCCCGCCCATTCTTCCGTTCTTTCCCCACCATTTTATAGGAAACACCTCCCGCGTGTATTGTATGGTCACGTAGCACGATGATGACGATGCTCGAATCAACTTTAGATTTCGTCAATCGACTATTGAAACGTCGCTTGTTGTCATGCCGGGGCGGTGATGGAGATGTATTCCGGTCTTCTCTCGATCATTAGCTCCAATCCCTTTCTCATGCAATTGACGATGTGTTGTGTATTCTTTAATATAGGGACATGCATCTTGATAAGGTTAAGAATATTGGTGAACCATCAGAAGAAGAGAAATGTCACGAGCAGAAGCAATTATTGCGTTCAAAGACAAGTGTCATGAGCCAAATGGAGGAATGCACAACCGTTTTGCTGCCTTAAGCCTAGTCCCGGCTGAGTAAATCTAACTACAAAGTGGTTATGGGTTAAGGAATAATTGAATGGCATGTGGCATGGCTAATATTTTTCACATGAGTTTTTCATCTGGTTGTCTTCTTAATATAAGTAGAAGTATGTACTGCAGAAGGAAAATACCGCGTATTATGACTTTTAGTGAAGAATATTTATCTCTCGGGAAATTTACCTTTAAATTGTTGTTTTCTTAATTTCTCTAATTTTCTTCATGGTATCAAAGTTTGATACTGAGAGCTAGTTTTACCATTTTTGTTTTCATCCTTTTCCTTGAATTCATCTCTTCTTCATTTACACAATCATGGTAGAAAACCCAAATCTGAGATACCCATGCCCTATATATGTAAACCTCTCAAACTTTGTGACTATCAAACTTTCCAAAGGAAATTTCCTTTTATGGTAGACACAATTTCTTCGCTTCATTAGAAGCCAGGATATATTGGATTTCATCAATGGTCAAATTCAACCTCCACCACTCAGAATCTTACATACAGAATGGGAAAAAACTGAAAATGTCCTTAATCAGGAGTATTAGTAATGGTATCGTACTAACCAACTATGTTGTCATGGATCAGTGGATTCGTGTCTAAGGATGTGTTGGGACTCAAAATTGGTCTTAAATCAGCTTCTAACGTATGGAGTACATTGTGTAGTCATTTTACTCAAGGATCTGTGGCCAAAGAATTTGAATTAAGGGGTAAGCTTCAATCTTGTCAAAAGCACAATAGGCCATTAACCAAGTATTTGCGTGAGTTCAAATTGATTTGTGACCAATTAAACGCGATTGGGAAACCAATGGATCAAATCACAAAGGTCTTCGATGTTTTAGAGGGTCTCAAAAGTGACTATGAGACATTTAAAAAACTATGTATTGCCTAAAACCCGAGTCAAGCTATGAAGACGTTATTGCTTAACTCAAGAGATATGGAGTGTGATGTCAAAATTATTTGTCGAATCAAATAAACCCTAATTTGGCATTTACTTGTGAAAAGATTGATCAGTCTAAACTGAGCAGTAAGGATGATTCAAATTCATTTGACTCAACATTTGTTTTTGCTAGCCAAAGAAAATTTAACAGAGGTTTTAAAGGAAGGAATAGCAGGTTTGACAATAAAGGAAGAGGCCATGGTTTTCATACAAGAAGGTTCGGAAATTATCCTAGATTCCAAAACTATGGACCCTCAGGAACTTTTGGTGATTTATCTGGTAATTATCAGTTTAGTGTTTATCAATTTGGTGGAGTATACAAACCAAATTCACTCTCTCATAATCAAGACTTTCAGCCCTATACAAACACTCCAACTAAGGTTTCTAATTGAGAGGAGTATCTGCATGTAGGTGGTAATTCTACTTTGGACAAATAGTTTTATATTAATAATACAAAACTTCAATGTAAGCTATGCAAGAGGCCGGAACATAACGCTCTATGTTGTTGATACCGCTTTGATAATTCTTATCAAAACAAGCTGATACCAAATGCCTTAACCGCTCTTCAATTGTAGGAAGATCAAGGAGGAGATTGGTTCCTAAATTCTAGGGCAATAACCTATATCACATTATCGACAGGTAACCTCAACTCTTTCTCTCCTTACTATGGTTTAGACACGGTAATGGCGGCAAATGGAGTTTGTTTGCCCATTACCCATATTGGCTCAACATCTTTCCATTCATTTCCTTTAAATGAGATTTTGGTTGTCCCGGAGATTAAGAAAAACTTAATTTTGGTGTCTAGGTTGACTGAGGATTATCGTTGCTCACTAATCTTTGATGAATTTGGTGTATCTATTAAGGACTGTGGGGCTCTTTATAAGGTAAATCAAGCACAAATAGATGCACGATACTCTCAAAGATAGCAGACCGCTCGCAGTGAAGTCTGACACTTTCGACTTGGACACTCAAACTTTCAAATAATATAATTTCTAGAGAACAACAATAAGATCAAATCTACAAAGATGACAAAGAGAATATGTAACAGCTGCCTGGTTGGAAAAAGTAGCAAGCTGCCGTTTAATATCTCAAAGTCCCTAGCTAGTAAACCACTTAAAAAAATCTATTGCGATGTGTGGACGCCTGCTCTAGTAGAATCTTTTCAACTATTTAACTTCTATGTAGTCTTCATAGATAGTTTTTCACGGTTCTTATGGGTGTATCCAATGAAGAGAAAGTCTGAGTTCCTTTCCATCTTTGTCATGTTACAAATTCTTGTTGAGAACCAATTTGAAAGTTAGATTAAATCTTTCCAATGCGACGATGGAGGGGAATTCAATAGCAGCCAATTTGTGAATCATTTGAATGAGAAAGGAATTAAAATATTGGTCTCCTACCCATATACGCCAAAACAGGAAGGAAATGCCGAAATGAAACATTGACACATCATTGAGTTGGGTCTTTATATGCTCTACTATGCATGGGTACCGTTGATTTATTGGGTCAATGCATTTCTCACTGCCACATTTCTCATCAATCTACTAATGTCACTAATGTTGGGAATGAGTAGTCCGTTTGGTAAGCTCTAAAGAGCCTGATTATGGGCTTCTTCGAGTCTTTGGGTGTGAGTGCTATCCGCACCTTAGACCGTATGGTGCAACAAGTTCAATCCATGCTCATTACCATCCGGGGTATAGTCAAAGAGATAAAGGTTATTAATGTCTTTATCCGCCAACAAGAAGGGTGTATGTAAGTCGTCATGTGATATTTCATGATCCTCACTCCTTTCGAATGGTGCAACAAATTCTAACATAAAGGATATTTCATGATCCTCACACCTATCGGAAGGGTTACTAATGTTTTTAGATCATATGCTGTAATAAAGTTTGATCCATGCTCATTACCTTGTGTTTTTCTTGGGTACAGTCAGAGACATAAATGTTATTGATGTTTTTATCGGCCCACATGAAGGGTGTATGTAAGTCATCGCATGATATTTCATGATCCTCACTCTTTTCGAAGTCTTGCTGGTGAATTACAATATTTTCTTCAAAAACAAGTGTCATGAGCCAAATGGAGGAATGCACATCCATTTTGTTGCCTTAACCCTAGTCCCAGTTGAGTAAATCTAACGAAAGAGTGGTAATGGGTTAAGGAATAATTGAGTGACGCGTGTCGTCGCTAATATTTTTCACACTAGTTTTACATTTAGTTGTTTTCTTAATATAGATAGTAGTATGTACTGTTGAGGAAAAGATTGAATATTATGGCTTTCAATGACGAACATTCCTCCCCTAGGAAATTTACCTTAGAATCGTTATTTTCTTAATTCCTCTGAGTTTTTTCAGGTGAGTCCTGGTCTAATTCGTAAACTGAGGAAATTTGTATGATTCCTTGTACGATTTTTTGAATTAGGAACCCTAACCCAAAGTGCGTTGTTGTTGTCGTTGATGTTATTTAATTCGATAACGGCAAAAAATACAAATTATTTGAGGGAGTAATCTCCCCTTTTATTGGTAGCTTTCCTTTGGTGAGTAATTTCGTCCTACACTAAGGTAACTTTGAAAAATATTTAAGAACTTGTGAAAAATAAAATAAAATTAGAAAAATTACACATCAGTAGGCCATAAGACAATCTAGAAACCAATCATACCAAACTATTGATCTCGATTCGATTACACAAGGTCACTTCCCAGTTTCATAAATTGGGAATTAACCATCCTTGGTATGATTCCTAGTTTCAAATGAGAATTAACCCATCCTAAAATCAATTATTCCTATTTTAATGCGTGATAACGAAAGACTCGTAAGAAGGCACCGATTGCTCCTTGCATAAGAAATTCAGTGGCCTCAAAAGATAAAATACAACTTGTTCAATGAACTTTGAAAACAAAATTTTACTTCGATGAGATACTGAATAGAATAGAGTAAGGATCTATTTGAAAGTGATTTGTTTTGCATAATATCTTATCGATAGAAATATATATTGTAATTGTCCCTTTCTTCTAACTTTAGGAGATAGATAATATATTATCGTCAAATAAAAGATGCTCTAAAGTCTTTCCTTGTGCCGAGGAGAGACTGGAATGATGGAGAGAGGTTCGTTTTGTTGCAGGAAGAGGATGTGACAGTTAATAATATAGGCTTCCGATTTAATAGTGAAGGCTCCATCATTCGATGGCCCGCTGTCTGAGATCCACAAGCCACGAAAAGCTCCCTTCAACCTCGAGAATTAGAAAACGGAAGTGACGTGCGCAGAAAGACTTCTGGAAATCTGGCTGGTCCCCTTCGATGGTTGCACGGTCAAATCACGTTGCGATTTTATAAGCGGTTTTTTTCCATGTGGTGTAGCGACGTCCGACACCGACTGCAGCCACGCGAATCTCTTGGTCCGAGGACGAATGGTCGAGTGACGAGCGAGGATGGGCGTGGGCATGAATGAAGCCCGCGAGCGTGTTCATCGGAAAGCCCACCCAACGAGCGAGACGGCTCGACAGCGGCCCAAACGGATTTTGGGACGCTGCTTCTTCGCACGGGTGTCCGTTGTCCGCAGCGGGACCTTTGAAATTACATCGTCGCCATTATTGGACTGACCGATGCCTGCAAAATTTCCTTTTGAGGTTGCGCGGAGCCCTGCGGAGATGGTACGGAGATGGGCGTGCAGTACGCACAGCCAGGGAAAAGAAGAGAAACCAAAAAAAACACAGGACCAAATCAAGATTTACTGTAAAGACAAGCATGCCTAAGGGTGGAAAATTTAACTAGCGTTCATCGAGTGATTCTGCTGATTTTAGCTCCTGAGTATATGTTCCAATATGGGTCTCATGATGCCCAAAGTTGATTTGATCATCATGCACACGAAGAGATAAGTGGCGTTCACGTGTATAACACATGAGTGTCATCTTATATCGACAAGTGCAAGCGATAACATGCAAGGATCAAAGGCAATATTCTTTCATACTACTCATCCAATTGTTGAAATACAATACTAGATGATTTGTGGCCGCCTATATAAACACTGGTGGCAAGTTCTCATTGAAAGTTTGTTAAGTATAATTCAAATATCCAAAATAGTTGGTATAGAAACTTCAAAAACCCAATCATGAAATGGCCATCAATAATTGTAGAACCATCAACGCACAATGAAGACGAGTTATGCAAAACACACGGGCAAGTGAAGTATGAGAAAATGAAGGAATATGGGCGAAACCAACGAAAGTTACTTGGGAAAACGCAATCACTCGACATAGTCAATAAGTGGTTATCACACGTCCGCTATAAATACCACCATCTATCTAATAAGAGACCTCATAAATCAACAAAATGTTATCTTTTAATTATCTTTTTTTTGCATTGTACTTTAAATTTCCTTCGCTATAACTTTCAAATTTGCATTGCTAATTAGATTTCAGCATGTATTTTTATCTCAATACTCATCATTGATTGAATTTCGACATTATCTCAATATTCTCAATCTGTGCCACCGATTGAATTCCACCATAGTTTGAGATTGATCCTGTAACTTTTTGGTCTCGTGGTTTATTAAATTCCAACTTGATCTTGAATTGTACAATGTTGTTTGGACTAAAGAAATTCAAATTATTATTGCATGAGATATCCTTAGTTCAAAATTGATGCAAAACCCTTATCCCCTTCAATAAAACCAAATAATGATTTTCAGTGAAATATATTTCATTATAAGAGCAATTTTGACGAAATAAGGTTAATTAAGCTCCGTTTGGTTCAGCATTCCAAATGAGTTTTGAGACTTTAAAGTCCCCTGACCAAATGTAAATAGCAAATAATTTGTATTTTGTTGAACTTTGGGGAAATACAATTACATCTCCAAATAGCTCCAAGGGCTTTTATCCCGAAGCAAGTTCGAAGTTCCTTTAGGAAGTTGCATTTCTCGGAATGCAAGTTTTGGCCCCTCGTTTACTGTTAATTTTCTCCATGGTTTGTGTGAAAAGGAAGATCGGAGGTCGACGACCACAGCCCAAGGGATTGCACACGCTGGCGACCGCCGCCTAACCTCAAGCAATGCCTAGGTTGTGCGACACCTATGACCGTTGACCTTAATCACGTGACCCAAGCAACACTTGAGGTTGTACGACCCTAAGCGATGGTCATTGACGCCTGTAGCATGTCATGGCTGATATAGAACTACTGGTGCCATTATCTTTTTCGTTTCTTATGTGGAAGCCTAAAGGACTAAGGTAGTTTAGGGGTGCAAGCAAACTACTGTAAGCAAGCCAACTTCATTTCATACATACATACATACATACATACATATATATATGTATATCAGGTGATAAGTGGGGTATACTAGGAAATTCAAAAGGTCAGTAGTACTCATTACATCAGGTTGTATGTCAGTCGCCCTATCCCTACTTAATTGTACACGTGGTCACCCGACCTTGACCCTTGGCTTGGTTAAAAATCTTCCTAGCTCCCATAAATGCGGCAAGATTGCTCCTATCTCCTAGCTTGTTGGTGAGCGGTGGAAGTGGACCCATCATGCAACTATTGACACGGGCGTACATTCTGACGAACCCAAGAGTAACCTACCTCGTCATGGGACCTACATCAACAACCATACACGAGTTAATCCGACTAAACACTATATCCGAGAAATCAAGTTCTATGAATTCATCATCTTCTCACGTGAAATCGACCGGTACTCCATAATGTACCACAGGAAAGGTAGGTGAGATTGACATTCTATTGATATGAAAAGATAAAGCCAACAACCAATGAGTCTAAACCTAGCAAGCAGAAGATCCGCAGGTCTATACTACACAAATTAATCGTTGTACTGACAAAGAAAGTCTTGATATAAGGTTTAGTAAATCACTTTCATATCAACTTACCCGATGACCTTTTTAAAATATATAATAGATCAATAAAGGTAATAACTATTCCCAATAGATAATCAGTAGCTCGGTTAAGAGGTACTAAAGTTATATTCGATGTAAATTCATGTTGTCATCATCATCCAGGGAACCCCATTACCCCCAAGCATCTCACATCCATTCGGCATCACGAGCACATATAGGGGAATCATGTTACACCCCCAGGCATTCGGAGGAACCCAGTCACCTCTCTAGGTGTCCCTACTACAACCTGAGACATCGTTGTATCAAGGACCGATGACATTCTTAATCACATATTTACACCATGATGCAGTTACTACTATCCAAAGACTCAAGTGTGAATCTAATTAATACGTAGTTATCTTTATCCCCTAAACTAATATAAACTTACCCATATCGATCTTAGATGGACTGTTAGAAGAATCCCATATCCTAGGCCTTAACTAGCCTTATAAGGCATTCCACGCGCCTTTGGAAATGATAGTCGTTGTCCAAGTAAATGGAGTTACAAAATTATGAAACTTTAATATGAGGTAGATAGGACCTAGAGGGACACTTTTCATGAAGGACTTGAAGTCCGATTCAGCTCGTACAATTCTAAATAATTTTTGTAAACCAGGCCCAAAACAATAAGGATTTCCATAATGCAATTGAGTAGGAGAATAAATATTTCGCCGACCAAAAAATTATGGAAATTTAATATGTGGTATCCTATGATGTACTCTACAACTTTCATGAAGGACACGTGTTAAGATTCTGGATCAAAAAATCTATAGAAAATGGAAAATAGGAAGAGGACGGTCTAGTGAACCTAACAACAAATTTTGAATCCCAAAATTTTTCAAATTTATTTTTGTCATATGAAGTCCAAAAATTCTGAAATTAAAATAAGTTGTAGAATGGCCAATACGGGAAGACTTTCGTGAAGAACACCCCCATGAAATTCACATCACATGAGTCGATACAAAATTAGCAAGTTTCAGGAATGGGCTAAAATCAAACCCACATCGACAACCTAATTTCCATTTCGGCTCCACCCTCAGCAATTTCAGCCCAGAAACGTACGCAAGATCACCGTATAACTCTCTCAGAACAGATATGTTAACCCACGAGTAATGTGGACCGATGTCGAGTTCAATGACGTGACGTGGACTAGTGATTGTCTGGGACTCGTTATACATCAAGCAAAAAATCCAAATGTTACAGGCGACCCTAAACAACAATTGCTCGGGTCGCACAACCTCAGGCAGTAATGCCTGCAGGAACCTAAGTCGCAACGGTCTCTTGGATCGCGTCAACCTAGGCAACATCCCCTAGGTCACGTGACTCGAGCGACACTTGAGGTTGTGCCACCTCATGTGAGTCCATGAGGTTGTCCAACGGTTATATTTGGCCACCGCTAGCTTATCTCCTAAAAGAATTTAAAAAACCTTTTTTCTTTATAAATGTAATTTTTACTAAACGATGTTTAAGTCAAAGTTGTTTTTCAATGTACTTTAAAATTATAATTCACTAACCGCTATTTGTATTTCGGAAAACCCTTTTAGCCCAAAAATATTTGTATTTTCCCAAGTACGTTTTCTTAAAACCAAACCAAATGGGGCTTGAACATATATGTAGCATTGCATGTCATGTTCAGGCTCGAAATCATATAGTTGAAAAGCCTCCAACTTTGCATTATGAACACTAAGATTTAGATTGTGGCATTTCGAGAATTTCTCATAAACTCAGAGTATACCCGCTTAAGGGTTCTCCTAGAAAAGTACCAAGAAAAGGTTATAAACCTAAATAAGAATTTAGTCATTAAGCTTCTCCCTACGCGATTGCAGCAATAGGTTTGGGACTTTCTTTGAGTACTTTCCTCAAGGTTGTCGTGATAGTTAAACCATGAAGCTCAGGGGCTCCAAACGACGGATGCATCGATGATTCCATGCTTTCATTCGCTACGACTGCAATTAACAACTTTAGGCGATGAAAACTTCAACAATTCCTCAGCTGGAAACGGGACGATGCCGCGTCGAGGCAACTTCCTTCCTCGAATCTCTCTTCCGAGACCAAGGCCGTTCTCCACGGCACGCGCGACGGCAAATGCCGGTTCAGTACGCAGCATTGCAATTGCACGACAAATGTTCAGCCGCGCACGATGACGCAATTTAAGAGCTTTCTTCAGCTCAGAACCCGGGTCAGTGACTGCCGCTGCGGTCCTCATAGGCCGAATTGAATGCGGTTCCCTTTCACGAAAGAGGGAAAGAGGAGAGAGGCCGAAGGCAATAAATTGCGGTTGGCGACGGAGGGGGAGGGCGGTGGGGACCCGAAGCGGCGGTGGGGCCCCGGATTGGAAAGGGCGGGAGCGGCCGTATGTCGGGGCGGCGGAGGGGTGACTTAAGGTTGTCGTCATGCGCGATCCACGACGCGATCTCTCGAGACACGAGCCCCTTTTGTTTCTTTCTCTCTTTTTCGCTTTTTGTTTCCCTGCCGAATCCCATTATTTTAATTTTTTTTTCTTCTTTATATTCTGCTTGAGAGGGAAAAAGAAAAAGGTGGGGCTGTTTGGTTATTCTCTGTCTCTCTCTCTCGCTGTCGTTATTTGCCTAAAAGTCAACATGAAAGTCGCCCGATTTTCAGTGAAGGATGAGAGAGCAACTGTTCCAAATTTTCGAAAACTCGAACTGGGTTTCATACGTGCGATTATTTTTGAATTTGGATTCACTTAAAAAGTGCTTCCTTTTTAGAATCTTTGTAAAAAAAAAAAAAAAAACGAGAGAGGGAAGTTTCAACTTTCAATATTACTCGAATTTCTCGTGGTATGCGTGAAGTCATTTCGAAAGCGAAAAATTATTTGATTTATTTTATATAATAACTCTTTCTGGGAGAGCCGTTGATGGAAACCACATCTTTTTTGTTTTGTCAGATTTACAGAATTTGCCCATCGAGAATCCGAGAAAGGAAGATGTTGTTTTTATTTTATTTAATAATCCTCAGATACGGACAAGGGCAGACAAGCCTGGGGTTGGCCGGGCTGTCGAAGCGGGCCCTCCAATTTCTATTCACTTGGGAAATTAATTATTCTTTTCCAAAGTTTCGTGTAATTTTCATTTAAAACGATCCCCCAAATAATTCTTTTTGGAATATTTATTATTTCACTCGCTTGCCTCCAGGAAGGAAAAAGAGAAGTCCCCATGTCGAAGGAATCTCGAACGTTGCATCTCGTATATGTTAAGACAACGCGCGACAATTTTCACGGCCTCTCTCATCTCTCTCTCTCTCTCTCTGTCCGATTCTGGGATGAGGCAGGTGTTCACCCTCGCTGGTTGCGAGAACAGAAGCTAACATGAAAAGTCGACAAAAGGCATTTAAAAGCTGGGTTATAGTCGCAGAACGAAACCACGCAACCTCTTCACGTTTGCAGAACGGGATTTTACAGAGCGAGCTCCAACCTTATCCACACGTATAATCGCAGCACAGACCCGCCTGCGCACATCCCTTCTTCCCTTCTGGTGCAACAAGGAGCTGCGCGAGCGGGTATTATATATTGCTGAAACGCGGAGCGGCGCACGTTAACTTTTACGTGGGTCATTAAATGATTAACGTGGGATTAGTGGGGATGGTTTAATGCCCGAGGGGAATATGTTCCCTTTGCCGCTGGGCTCGAACTACACGATCGCCAAGGGAGGGAAAGGCAAAGCGAGACGTTAGCCTAAAAAGGGGGTGGGATCGGGAGGCGGGATCGGGGCCATTTTAAGCAAACTGCTGCTTTGAGGTAAGCCTAGGGCCTCCTCCTCGGAAACCAGGAAAAAGCAAGGGCGACCGTGAGAGAGAGAGAGAGAGAGAGATTCAGAAGATTCAGAAGGGATTAGCGGGGGAATGAATAGAGGCGAGAGAGAGAGAGAGAGAGAGAGAGGGGGTGGGT
Source organism: Eucalyptus decipiens (assembly GCA_014182575.1). Classification (NCBI taxonomy): domain Eukaryota; kingdom Viridiplantae; phylum Streptophyta; class Magnoliopsida; order Myrtales; family Myrtaceae; genus Eucalyptus; species Eucalyptus decipiens. The sequence continues at coordinate 12,877,303 of CM024614.1, read as the reverse complement.
GTGATTTGATGTAAAGCCTGCGAAGGGAGCAGGGGGAGAAGGAGGGGTGGAAGCCCTCAAAATCCGAGCATGACGCGTCCAAATCCGGTAGCATCACTCCCCCTTGCTCTCTCCTCCTCCTTTCCTCCCTTCTTCTGATCACTGTTGATGGACGGGTTGATGGATGGATGGGACTTTTGACTCGATGCATCAAGAGCGTTTTTCAAAAAATGAAAAAAGGGAAATGAAGAGAGAGAGACACGCATAAAAAAAATAATAATATCATTCCTTCAATCACTGAAAAAAACAAGTACATACAATGTCCAAGTTTTTTTTTTTTGCCTATTGTGATAAAAATATTATAAACACTTTCCCATTTTCGATTTTCATCACCGCAATTTTGGGCTAATCGAAACAATCCCGAACATATCAAATCTATTCCATTATTGATTTCCTTTTTTAGGATTATGTACTGACAAGATTCCTATTAAATTCACACTCTGTTTAAATGACCTATATTATTTACAAAAATAATTCAAAAGATTATAATATATAAAAATAGCTGGCATTATGCCTTAAGAATATCTTCCGATATATGATATAGAAAATGGAAGAATCCGGGTGGTAAAAAATAACGCAAAATGCAAAAAATGAAAGTCCTGGCAAAATTGGAATTAGAAAAGTAATTCTACAGAATATTACCTTTCAAAAATGGCGCTAAAGGATCTGAGATGCAATTGATAAAGATTTAAAAGGTGGCTTATTTTTCCAATAGGATAAATTGAAACCAGAATAAAAATGAAAGCTCTTAAGCATTTTATTTTGTGGTTTATCTTCTTACTTTGGAGAGAATGGATGCTGCTTATTTGGAGTGAACCCGACATCGTCCTCTCCACGAAATGAGAGGTTAAAGTAAAGCTCAAGCGATTCCTACAAGCAACGCTGGAGCTCTCACATTATCGATGAGTAACTTGAGAATTTGTATTTATGCTAAAGGAAAGCTTAAAATCGATGGAGAGCACAACTGCCCTCCATAATTAAAGCCTAGTAACTAAGAACACTGGCGAATGGCTAGACAAAATCGATTTAAAATTATCGGTTAATTAAATGACGTTTTAGACTGTCGGCGGACTACATGCAAATTGACGACCCGACGCTTCAAGTATCATACAAATCTTCTGCATCAATCTTGCTAAGTTTGACATTTCCGGCGTATACACTGTTCCTGGTGTGGACATGTGGACAAATCTGTTTGAACCATGACTAAGTTCAATTTATTACACTCTGCGAGAATAGTACTTGCTCAAATCGTGCAACGTCAAATCCACGGCTCCGCCACGAAGCTTCAATATTAGCAGATGATATGTATCAATTTTATAAATCGGTGTTCGACGCAATCACTTATCTTTCGATTTATAGAACCGATGATGATGTACGACATGCAGCCCATCCATCGTTCTTCGTGGCCCGCTTCTAATGATATGCCCCGATTCTCGGGGAAGAAGCGGGAAGATCTCCGGAAGGTGGACAAATAGCGACGACGATGGCCATGATTTCGTGGAAAGTAATAGACCCTTTTTGCTATTTTGGATGGGTTCTGGTGATGTGGCATGACAAGGATGTGCGGAGCGACCTTTCAATTCTTGTTTTTTTTGTCCCAAATTAGTTTTGACATTAGAGGCCAAAAAAATTCAACTAGCCCCACTCCCCTTTTTCTGCCCTAAGTAACCGGTTTCGATTTTTACCCCTGACGACCACGACCATTTTCACCGAGGAATAAATGCAGAGGGAATCAAATCAGAGACCACGACCATTTTCACCGAGGAATAAATGCAGAGGGAATCAAATCAGAGACGAACGAGACAACATGAGAATCATTCTCGGCTCCCCCGCTTTTCCTTTTTTTTTTTCTTAAACCTTTTCTCTTCTCTATTCGCGCTCGAGAAGATCTTCAAGAAGTGCCAATGTCAAAGAGCGTTGGAGTCTATCCCGACGAGGAGGGATTTTAGTATCGATGCATTGTAATGCCATTTAGTCCTGAGAGCTTGTAGGTCGAAAAGTTGACTCCTCGATTTGGCAACCAAGTTCTTTCACCCCCGATCCCCAAACATTCGGGATGGATGATGGATGTATAGTACATATTCAATCTCGCGTGCCGTCGATTATGTGGATTTTCGATGTCCCGTTTTGTGCTTTGACTAGTGGACTGAGGCGGGAATCATGCGATTTGCACTAGTCATGAGAGTCAATGCTGTACTCGGGCAAATCTCGGATTCACTAGCAGATCATGACAGAGTCGAACTCTTTATCCTCAACGACGATGAATACCCACGCAGGATTCGCAGCCCCATTCGATGGAAAAGAACACGTGCACCTCCTGAAATCTCTATCCAACGAGACCAAAACTATCGACGCTGTAAGATGTTCATGTCGCACGGATTTGCACGTGCTCGCCGTGGATTGGACCCCGGCAAAGAACGAGAAGGAAGAGGCTAAGCACAGAGCCTATAAGAGCGTAGCGGGTAAAACCGTGAGTTTTTTATTTTTCACGGTTTGCTCTGCTACAAAACAACTCGGGACGGTCCGTACGCAGGATGGGCACTGCAAATTGCATTCTGGCGCGTGATCATAAAGAGTAGACGGCAATAGCGCACGCAAAGAATTGAATCTAGCGCCTCGGTCGAAAGCGAGGATGCTGCGGTTGATTCGCCCACGCTCTTCGGCTTCAGAAAACCGCAAAATCACATGTTAATTGTAATGAAATTTTGAGAAATAATCGAACGTTTATTAATAATTCAGAAATCATATTATATTAATTAAACTTTAGCGATAATATTGCACATCAAGAAAACTTTAAATATCATTTGTTTCATTTTTTCAAATCTCAGGCCATTTGGCCGAAAAAGAAAGTTTGGCAAGAGATGTAACCTTCCATGTCTTTTCTTTTTAGTAATTAAAATTATATGTAGAGGCTAAAGGATAGACAAAACTATCTAATGAACAGCAGTTAACAAACAAAACCAGCATAGATATTTTGACAAGAATATCTCATGAATAATGTCGAAATTATGTGTGCATTTTTCTATAGATTTTGAACTAAACTTTGTTAATAACCATCCTTGTAGAGGCATGCGCCATGCTTAAATAATGTTATATTTTTCCTTTAGTTAATACTCTAAAAAAAATCACAACTTCAAGTCAAATGGTAATTCTACCCATAACGTCTTTTTTGTCTGGATAAAAACCCCAACTTTCACTTTAATTTTAAATTTATTCTTCCAAAAATCACCACTGATTTATTTAAAATTATCAACATGAGCTTATTTATAAGCTTTACAAGCTGTCCATGAAGGCACGGTATCAGCAAACCTCTAATTTGCCTTGATATTGATAATTTGGAATAAATCAACAGCAATTATTCGGACGTATTGATAGATTTGAGGCTAAAGTGAAAGTTAATAATTTTTTATTTAACAAAAAAGTTTGGGGGCTGAGTTGGGATTTGACCTAAAATTGAGGACATTTTAGGGAGTTATGTCTATTTTTCTTTCTAGGAGAAAATCGTCGAGTTTGGACGAGTGAACCAAGTTGAAGAAGGAAATTACTTATTCGGCCTAGTCCATTTTGCTATTTGATCCAATCGAGCCTAAGTGGGATAGCAAGCTGCCCATTCATCAATCAAACCTAATTCAAACAAATTATAATTACGACGTTACCTTAATTTGTTTATTGCGTATAATTAGTTTGGTGTGAATTGCATGAATTTGTAACAGGACTTTGCTAATATAATAATTTGTTGTGAGTCGCGAATTATTGAAGGAGCAGGCCTCACGACAATTTATATTATTTATTACTTAATTTTCTATAGTTTGGGGTAGATCGGAAATTAAAAATCGTCAAACAATCATTTCTCTTTGTTGCAATACTCACTTGAAGAGTGCTATGAGATAACTAGGAGAAGTTTACGAATGCTTTAATTGAGTCTCAAACATTGCCAATTTAACTAAATGAATAACCGTGGTTTTATTTTCGAAGTCTGCTCTGAGGTAAGCATACAATGCTCAATGCCCGTTGAAGCTCAATCGAACTAAATCGATTAAAATTTTTACTATGCAGTGGACTTATATACGGTCAAACACAAATACTTAAAAAAGAGCGGAAAACAAACATTTCTCATCTATCTTAATACCTATAAATGAATTCATAAAATACAATTACAGGATCTGATTTGTGAGCTATGTGAACCAAATAATTTTCCAACATAAGCTTCGAAATACTTGAATTTGACTCGAGCTGGAAAATAAAAAAATTGAGTCAGAGCAATAAAGCTTGGAGAGGTTTCAAATAATTTCTCATTATTGCCTTCATAATTTCATAAAATAGTGAAGCTATTGACCTATCCGTTCCATCTCAATAATGCAACAATTTCTCGCAAAATATTTTTCCGCATGTGTCCGGCTTGGTAGTAATGTTTCTTTCCCGAAAATAAAATGTTGTACCGTGCTGACATATTTGAGATACGAAACAGCTTTTATTGATCTATGCAGAGAGAGAGAGAGAGAGAGAGACAGGGTGAAAATGAAAAGTTTTTTGAAAATCATGGGCAGAAAGAGGAAAAAGAGAAGGAGGAGGAGGAGAAAGATCTCTGTGTTCATCTGGGGTTTAGGCTCGCTCGCCCACGCAGATGCAAAAACTACTTTCTGTTCCCAACCCAAATCAATATAATATACGAGTAAAACGAATGATTATTACATTTTTCTCCCCCTCCCTTCTCACTGACACAGGAATACACCCTGCACACTTTCTCACGCCCGCACGCATTCTCTCTCAGCAAAAAACTAGTGTGTGTGCCCACCGCCCACTCCATCTCCCTCAGAAGCATACATCATCGTCCTCTCTCTCTCTCTCTCTAGCTATGGATATGATAAGGGCCGTGTTGGCAGGAGCTGCAGAGGACAGAAGAGGTCACGGCTCAGAGAGCGACGCAGATTTTCTCAACTCACCTCCCTCTGCCTTTATATTTTTACTCTCTGTCACTCTCGATTCATCAAATCCTTCCCCTCTCATCAGCTTCGTATAATAACCCCAGCCCCCCTCGTCCTCTCCTTCCCTTAACCAAACCCTACTCAAAACAGAACCACGCACGGTCCTCTCTGCAATGAATGTGACCTGGTTTTCCCCTTCTTCCATGCTTTCCGACGCGTGGGTCAATCTAGGTTTCTCGTGAAGTCATTTGGTTTCGTTTCTTCGACCCCCCCCGAGTTCACTCGAGAGTCGTTCTGCTGCGTTCGCTCGCTTTTTGTCTTTGTCTTGACATGGAGAACTACCACCAGTTCAGCAACCACCACCTCGTCAATGGCGACGGGCATTTGCCTCCGGGGTTCCGGTTCCACCCCACGGACGAGGAGCTCATCACTTACTACCTGCTTAAGAAGGTCCTGGACAGCAGCTTCACCGGGCGGGCCATCGCCGAGGTCGACCTCAACAAATGCGAGCCCTGGGAGCTTCCCGGTAAGACAATGCTACACAGGACGCCAACCAGCGGTGGCGCTCTCTTTTCGAACGAGTGTTCCTGACACTGTCTCTTGCAGAGAAGGCGAAGATGGGGGAGAAGGAGTGGTACTTCTTCAGCCTGCGGGACCGGAAGTACCCGACGGGGCTCCGCACGAACCGGGCGACGGAGGCGGGGTACTGGAAGGCGACGGGGAAGGACCGTGAGATCTACAGCGGCAAGACGGGGTCGCTGGTGGGTATGAAGAAGACCCTCGTCTTCTACCGGGGACGAGCCCCGAAGGGCGAGAAGAGCAACTGGGTCATGCACGAGTTCCGCCTCGACGGCAAGTTCGCCTACCCCTTCCTCTCCCGCTCTTCCAAGGTATTATACTACTCGTTTTCACTTCCAACGTCGTCTCATCGTATCGTTTTGTCGGGGGCATTATGGTCTCTCTCTCTCTCTCTCTCTCTCACCGTGTCTCTGTCTCCGAGGTGTGTTTTGATTATGCTTTTCGAGTGGTTTTTCTCTGCGGGTTTAATGTGTCAGTGATGATGATGTTCGCATTCTTCGCTGCGCTGGGAAGCTTTCTCGAGCCCTGTTATCTTTGCCCTTTAACTGCTTTCATGAAGACGTCGCAGATGCTCAGTGTATGGAACAGCCAGTTTGTAGGCATGGGAGAGTTCAGTCGAGTTAAGTCTCGGGCCGTTAAAAAGGGTTTTAAGCCACTTTGTTGTTTTGCTGTCGCTGGAAGTTGGCCTCTCGACCCGCTCATTTCATTTCCGTTTTGAAGAACGTGTCGAAGTGGCATTCTGATTTTCCTGCATTTTTTTGGAGTTATATATCCTCGGTGTTTCAGGATTTTTTTCCTCTTTTGCTGACAGTGAGCTGCTCATTTTATAATTCTAGTGATTATATTCACTTGTAAAGACGCCGAGTAGTCATTTCCATGATTAAATGCAGGCTTGTATTTGGTACTCCTAAACTGCATTGACAAGTTCATGTGGTTGGAGGTCATGTCAAGGAACAGCTTTGTAGGACGACTTAATTGATTAATTTTGGTCACCGCAAGTTGTTTTGAGTTAGTGGTTTCTACACGTTAGGGATGTTAAAGATGTTTCATATACGGGTCAGTGCTAGGACTATTCGCCGAGCACACTTCCGTTGAATTACCGTGAAACCCTAGGTTGATCAGAGTGTTATTACTACCAGTGGCTAGTTCTGAAGAATGACTATTGCATTTATTGTACGTGTGCCACGGCACGAAATGGTATCCGATGCATTTCTGAAAAGCATTGTCTTTTTCCTCTATGTAAACGGTTTTGGCTTTGCTTTGCAGGATGAGTGGGTGATCTCCCGCGTTTTCCAGAAGTCCAGCAACGGCTGCGGCGCATCCGCCCCTTGTGGTGGCAAGAAGAACCGCATGGCCCCCCACATGAACCTGTACCCGGAAATCGGTTCACCCTCGGTGTCTCTCCCACCACTGCTCGACTCCTCTCCTTACACCTCCACCGCGGGGTTCATCGACCGCGTCCCCAGCTCTTACGACAGCTCAATCCCCAAGGAGCACGTGTCCTGTTTCTCCACGGCCGCTGCCGCCTCATCGGCAATCCACAATTTCGGCAGCAACCCTAGTTTCCAGCTGGCTCCTCCCACGGCCCCCCTGATCAATTCAACTGACCCGATGACCCGATTCTCCAGGGGCATCGGCGTCTCGGCTTTCCCGAGCCTGAGGTCCCTGCAGGAGAATCTCCAGCTGCCTTACTTTTTCTCAGGTAACCAGCATCTGAGTGGTGGAATTAATGATTTAGTCAGCTCGACTTCGAGCTCTCTGGGGAACTGGACGGCTCCGGATGATCAGAAGGCGGTGGACCTTGGTGGCCGAATGGGAATGGGCTCGTCGGAGCTCGACTGCATGTGGAACTTCTGAGGTCAACATTGCATGGTTGCTAGGGTTTCTAATTTCGCTCGTTATCTGTGTCTCGTGTGTGCTGTTTGTTAAGGTCAAGTTTGTTATTAGGGAATTGTGCGTGCTCTTAGGTTATGTATAAATAACGTAGTGTTAATCGCTGAGGGATGGACGTTGTGCCAGCGCTTCTACTGCGCCTAGTTCGAGTTCCCAGTATCATATTTATGCCAGTTGGAATCTGAATGTATGATGCATGCTTCATCATTAAAACTTTTGTCTCTTCTATACTCTGAAAACGGTACCTGTTTCCAAGCTCCTGCGCGTAGGGCCAAACCTTTCGCAACTTTTTACCTATATGATTGCATTGGATATTCAATTTTTCGAAGGGTGCAATTAATAAGCTGGAAAGTGATTCCCAATCACAGCATTGTGTGGAACCAATTTTAGCGGTTCGCATGATCCTGTATTTGAGAAATACATAGCAAGTTTCGGGTTCACATGGAGGCAAGTTATAGTTAATGTCGCCTCTCGGAAGAAACCTTGTGGGGGCGGTCAGAGCTGCCATCAATGCGGGCATATAATGAGATTCACGTGTCGAAAAAGATCATCAACGTCTCTAAGGGAAGAGCTGCGGTATTGAATGTCGCTGTAGATGAATAGCTTCTAAGCTTTCCACATGATTCGGTGTGCTCATCAATGCGGATGTCGTGTATGTCGCTGCGTTCGCATCGTTTCGCGGTCTGCTAGGACTGACATTGGTATTTATTTACACGCCCCCTCGAGTTATTGCGCCCATGAGGTGGTCTCGGTCGCGTTTTAATAATTACACATAACAAGAACACTAGCTGTAACTGTTTTGGCAAAATGGTGGTCTCTTAACTGTGTCTGGGTCCTTGTCTTTCGTGTTGAACGAGGATCCCGTCTTCAACTTTTTTCAGTGTTGAATTCCATGGCACGAAGGATCAACTTAAATGTGCCATATGCTGACCGATGATAATGGTGTAATGGCATGGGCTTTTAACCATTCGTGCAAAAGAGCGAATATGCGAGATCGAGCTTTGCTTGTAGCAGTGCACCTTCTGTGTATCTCAATCTTGTTGAATGAGTTATGAATCTTAGATTAATGGGTTATTTGTGTATCTTGCTTTTGAACGTGTTCTCAAATATCCAAAGCTTTAGTGAGTTCGTGACATTGGTATCGAACTTAGCCCTACTCTAGACTAGTGGGTTATGACTATGAGTATGGTGGTAGGTGGCGATCCCTTAATAGTCTTAAACTCAAGCATTCTTTAGCGGGTGCTAGATTCTCATAGTGACGTCAATGACGACTTGGGCAGGGTCGGTTGCCTCTTTTTATGTCGCTAACGGAGAAAGTGAAGACTATTTAGAAGGATATGTCCACATACAATTATTCCTTTATACTGCAATTAGACTATTCATATATCAAACATCTGACATCTTTTCCTTTTATTTCACATCATTAGTCTATAGCATTAAGGACTGCGCACTAAGTCCAGTTTAACGCTAGAACACACTTCAACGTACAGGAGCTGATTAGTTCACGTGTGACAAAGCTGAGAACATGTTCGAACCAGTTCAACATCGAAACCGACTCAAGTAGGCAATGAGCTGACTCGTTCTAGGCTGGTTCATAAGTGAACCGAATTGGTTCACGGGTAACAAAGTTGAGAATCATCCTAAACCGGTCCAATTCCCAAATTGAGGCTCTGAACTGGTGCTTCTATCCGAGAACTACTCCGACCATCCCTGATAGCATCCTTGTCGCGACTATGTACAAGCAGTTTATTTCTGGTCTTACGTTCGTTTCTTTCTCGATTTCAGTCTCCATTCACGCAATGGAAAGGATTTTCCATAAGCAACTACTGTAAATGTGAAAACCCAAGTATCATTTTCAAGGTCGAGCTCAGCAGTCCACGCCCAGAAATCCTACTCAGCCCAGCAAATCGTGGAAAATTACAGCATCGAATGTCCTTTATTTGGATAGCGAAGCTTTACTATCCAATCAAGTCACCCAAGCAGAACGACAAACATATACTCCGGCCTCGAAAGGAATCTTGCTTGTCCCTATTTCTCTTTCGCTTGCCAAGAAAAAACAAAGATCACAAACAGATAAAACCCGTCGACTAGAGCATGGATAACGATACGTATTACGCATGCATGGCGTAGGCCTTGGCATACATCAAATCAAGTGGGACAGTATCATGTTCGACACATTAAAGAGGGGCAGTTGAATGTGGCAGTCCGGACAAAAACAAGAACGGCGGGGACGGATGGTCCACTTTCGAGTCGAGGCAAGCGTCGGCATGGCGGAGAGGCTCGAGGAGAGGCCTGAGCTCATCAACGGGCTAATTACGGTGCGTAGCTACTAGCTCGTTAGGTGGGGGATATATTTATTGCTGCTACCGTAGTTCATCAGTTATTCTATTACCACGTAACTTCAGAAATCTCTAGGGTCCATCAGGATCTTGTGTATTTTATGTGCCCACACGCGCATTTAATCGTACATGCTCAGCGTATGCTAGCATCAGCAGACGGGCCCTCTGCTGCAAACATTGTCGTTCTGGTTGCTTTCATTACGTCCGTGATGTGTCGTGACGTGGGATCGAGATTAGTTTCGTTGTCCAAATGAAATATTCGCTTCTTCGCAGGTAATCTAATTGAAATGGTGAAAAGGGTAGGGGTGATAGCACATCCTCTGCCAAACATGGGATCGTGTTGTTCTGTCTTTTTCACAGAAAGGGCGACACCATTCGAACATGTTCCGGTTCATCATGACGGGGTTACGGGCTTTGGTCAGCACGAAGTAAGGGAGGATCGCGGTCGCGTATGCCGCGTGATCTGCTGGCGAATTGGCAAATGCAGTGATCACCATCTTCGAAAGGCGATGGAGAGAACACGGTGGTTTTGATTTGATGGGGGTTTTTGTGTTACGGGGAGGAGAAAGAAACGATGAAACGGTCCGAATCCGAAGAAACGCCAAAAACAAACTTTGACGTGGCTTCAGAAAGTACGGCCATGGAAGATGCAACAGCGGGTTACAACATGATGGCGAGGGCCGCATGTCTTTTTTCTCTCTTCTGCCGGCAGCTCATTGCAGCATGGTACTACAGTACACCACACATTTATTTTCTTTCCAGTCTTTTAATTCGTCTCGGGCCTTTTCTTTTTAGGTTAATATCACGATATACTTATGACAATTTATCAAAAATTAAGTTTTTTAATCACAAAAAATTCCAAACTACTACATCTATGATAAATTTACCTCAAATCAAAAACCTTAATTGGCGCATTTATAACAAGTTTATCTTCCATTAGTATCATGAAAATCATAAATTGATATATCTTGATAAACGGAGGATAAAATCTTACATTGAAATATCCATAACTCTACAATTTAATAGTGAAATTAGGGAAACTAATGGAGGATTGATTTTTTTATAAATGTGCTTGTTTGGGATTTTTGATGATTAAAAAATTAGTTTATGGTAAATTTATCATATATGTACCAGTTTGAGGTTTATCATAGTATTAACCCTTTTTTGTGCGCTTTAGGTTTCTTGAAATTAAGGATGATAGCACAAGATTTTGGGGGCAAAGGAGATGAGCAATGCTAAGGTTACTGTGGTGTTCGGGTTTTTACTATTCTCCCATCAAATTGATCCACAAGTTAGCATATTGAGCAGTGCCACGGCCCTTCAAACGAGTGGGTTGGATCGGACCAGCAAGCCGTGTTTGACATCCAGTGATGCCGTGAACGGGCCTCCGTATCCTTAGCTTTACTAGAAAAGGATTTAACGAGGGCTTGATCAGTGGGCCGACTTTTCGAACTCCTCAATGGCCCAACGGCAGGAGCGGTCAACAAGCGATGTTGACGAGAGTCGACCTGCCCACCAACGATGTTGTCTAAATGGTCCTGTCCTAACACGAACTAGCAGAAACTGTCTCAAAGCCCAAAGAACCGATCTAAAACACTCGGTCCTAAACGGGTGGGCTTGGGCCAGGCAGGTAGGAAGTGCGCCTTTCCAGGCCCTCCAAGCGACACCGTTCAGATTCTCTTTCGCGCATCACTTTCTTTCAAAATCTTATTGGGAACTATGGGAGATCTAGTGGGCCAACCATTCGGCCCATATGCATTTTCTTCTCCATACATATGAAATCTTTGTGCATTCGCGTGCATGATCATGCGAATTTTTGCTCGAACTATTGTACTTAGTAAAAGGGTACAGAGGAATTTTGATATACGTTTCTTCAAATCTTAACCTCCCCCACATCAATTGCTTCCTTGCCCGAGGGAGGGAGGTTGAAACCAAAGTTCAAAAGAAAGTGATATTTCAATTTCCATGACTGATTCGCCTATATATATACCCCTGCCGAGACTCGTGGCAATGAGAGGTTGTGGGGTTATAATTGTTAGGGGCCTAATATGAAAGTTCCATTTTTGACGTGAGCATTACTATGAAAATGATGCTAGAGAGGCTCTTATTACTCTATTTATTGAAAATAAAGAGAGAAAAAAAAAAAAAAAAATAGAATGGGTTGTCCGGCAAGACATCACGGGCCGGGCTCGTCCTGCAATAAAAAGCCCATTTCTCAAACAGATCGAGCTGGAACTTGTTCATCGTCATTCACACACGAACCCACGGCGATTGCCACGCGCCTTTCCAGTACGCGAAGCAGGGGCAACGTCTTTCTCTCTCTCCTCTCTCCTCTCTCTTCTCCCAGTCTGCTGCTGCTTCTTCGCTCGGCGAGCGAAGCGATGGACCAGACAGCGCCAATGGAGGAAGAATACTTCATGGAGGACACCTCCCGCTTGCTGGAAGCGGCTTCCGACTTCGCCCTCTATCCCGGTTAGGGCTTTTCCCAGTCTCCGTTTCGTTTCTCTTCTCGGTTTCCCGGAGTTGCTTTGTTTCATATCTTCGTCTTTCGTGGTGACGGCTGAATCAGGCGTCCAGAACGACGCGGCCGCGAAGGAGTTTCTCGATCGCTTCCCTCTTCCCGTCATCATCAGGTGACGTGTCTTGGATGATTCCGACTTCTTTTCTACTCGATTCTTTTTTCTTCGGACGAGCTTGTCGTTCTGTTTCCTAACCATTTCTTTTTATCATCTTCGCTGGATTTCTTCGTTCTTGCGATCCGACAGCAACTCGTGACCGTCTGCTGTTTGTTGACGTCGTTTTTTTTTGTTTTGTGGCTTTTTGCTGATTCTGACTTGCTCGAGAAGTTAAGAGAAGCGTTTGTTCGATTTTGGTTTTCTCGTATGTGCAGTGCTTTGCAAGCGAGAGCGGATGTGCCTGGTCTCGAGAGTACACTGGTTAATTGTCTGGAGAGAGTGTTCAAGACCAAATACGGCGCTTCCCTGATCCCGCACTTTATGGTATGCTCGAAACCTTCGATAATCTTAGGTTCCTGTACCATGGGAAGCCCTTTTGGATGGATTTGGATTGCTTCTCTATTGCGTTTGTAGTCTAGGCGGCTCTCTCTCCCCCTGTGCGCGTATAAAAGGATGAGCCTCATGCTTCCCCGATTTTTATTTGTTTGTGCAGCCTTTTGTACAAGTTGGTTTGCAGGCAGCTTCACAAGAAGTCAGATGTCTGGCTTGCAAAACGGTAAGTATGAAATAGTTTCCAACACCTGCTATTGATTTAGGTCCAATGGATGATTTCTGTGTTCTTTGGCTATACGATTACAACACCAGATAGCACATGTTAACTTTTAAAATGCAGAATGCCAACCGCACTTAATTCACAGCCCTTACTTCCAATATCCTGCTCTTTAGCTTAGAGCATACGCTGCCGGCCTTTAGTCATGAGGTGGACCACCTTCATGAACTTGCTGTAGTTCAGAAATAGCGAGCCCATAGACAATTGCTAAATGAGCGCATCCAGTCATTACATAAAGATCTTTTAAAGAAAGTCAGCCATCCAATTCTAGAAAAAGCTTGGAGTTTTCCACATGTGGTCATTACTCCGCACCTCGCTTCACTTTTCTAAAACAAGGTTGTTGGTTCCTATCCTTCTAAAGTTAGATTGATAATCACCTTCTTTGATGGGATTGGTTACAGACGAAGGGAAACAGAGTGTTTCTTGGTCGTTTACATTGATTTGCAGTTGATCCTAATTTTTCAAGAATATATAAAAGATCACAAAGCTCCCGGTTGCTTATACTTGGTAAAACCTTCTGGTTTCTTATAGTTAGGAAAGGAAAACATGTCAAAGTCAGTTTTATCGACTTGATGAGATGTTATATATGTTTCTTCTGTGTGTCCATATTTCTCCTTAATGATATTGGAATTTAGAAGTAAGAATATTTAGCAAGTTACTGAACTAGTTTGAGGGAGATATTTATTGGAGCTGTGTCTAGGAGAAATTAAAAGATGAAATGTCCACCCTGAATTCAAAGTTAAATTATGCAGTGATTATATGTACCTTGCACTTTGAATTTTGCTCTTGGTTTTTTATTTTTATTTCTTCTAATTATTATTATTATTTTTTTTTTCAGGTGTCTTGCCTGTTGGAAAATTCGGATGAAAAGTCTTTGTCTGCTGTGAAGATAATTATTGACTACAATATTTACCCACTTTTGCTTGATTGCCTTGTTAATGGGTAAGAACGTAATAAAGATTTTTTTTTGTTTTTTCAATTGACTCTGTATTGTGAAATGTCTTGATCTTGACTGTCTACTCCATAGACATGGTCTGTCATTTAAATAGTGCTAGAAATGGGAAGTTTAAGATACAGAGGAAGTTGGCCATGTATGGGTTTCCAGAAAGGTAGAAATGAGTTTTATACATATATTACACAGAGGAAGATGGCCATACCTAGGGTTTCCACAAAGGTAGAAGTAGTATATACTTATATTGGTAGAGGAGGGACGTTTGAGACCGAAACCCCAGTCTTGTCGAGTAAAGCGGCAGCCACTATGGAGATGTCCCTGGATCTTGCACCACTAGTCAATATGATGTCCATTAAAGTTTTAAGACGAATTGACGCTCGACACGTTCGGTGATTTGAGATGTCAAGGAGATAGCATCAGAATTTCCTAGTAAAAGAAAATGAGAAACGCTTTGCTCCCCACTTGAAAAACTACCAAGGATTTTGTAGAAATGCCAGCTTTATTTGGCATTCAAAGCAATTTATCAACTGGGACTGACAATTTTGCTAGAGATGCCATTACTAGACATTCTTAATTTGGCATAGTGGTCCAGAGCTCAGTCAGTGAGATAGCGGGAATTAAGCAGCCTCTGCCCAGTAGCACCATCTGCTCTCTTAATAACTTACATGGATGAAGTGAGGAAATCGAAAGAGAGGGGAAGTGAAGGAATTGGAAGGAATTTTGAGAGAGAGAATAGTTCTCTCCAAACTGACCTTTTGCTGCTGTTTATGCCTTTCTTAGCAGACTTGAAAAGCTTTACCGTTTTAAAGGGTAAATTTGTCATTATAACTGATATGTTTACTTTTACCAACAATTCTCTTCTCTCCATAGTCTTCTATCCAAATTCTAAAGGAGAAAATTGCTCTCTGAAAAACTTTTGGAACAAAGAGTTAATTGCTGTTGAATAAACCATTATGTAACTTGGATGTATGGCATGGTATTCTCTTCAAGTTCAGAAACAGTCTCTCAAGACTCCTACCTGGGTTTTAATAAAATTAAGTGGTGCTAATTTTTGTGATTGACAATATCCATGTTAGAATTACAATGATTTGGTCGGAATCTCTTCCTATCTTAGTGAAATGTAGTTTGTTTGTTCTATAGAAATGAACAAGTTGCTGCAGCTTCAATGGATGCTATTAAGACTCTGGCATGCCTTCAAAGAGGCACGGTAAGGATTTGACTCTGTTCTGTGCTCAGACTTATTTCTTTTGGCTTCGGTTTATTGATGTTATAAGCTACTTTCCTGAGATGGCTGTCTTCTGTTACCTTGCAGAGTGTTGTTTTTCCAGCCAGTGACAGTGAAGTTACGCATCTTAGAAACTTAGCAGCTCAATGCTCATCATTGGTACGGATATATACATGTTGTTACTTGAACAGTTGAACTTGCGTTGCCTTGCATCAGTTAGCCAGAACAAGTTCGATCAGCTGGTTACTTCCTTTGTCTGGACATATTTGAAGAAGGGTAGTCACCCCCCTTCCCGAAAAGACCCCTCCTTTCTATCCAAATTATTGATTACAAGTGATGGACGCAAAATCCTAGGCACTAATGAATAGATAATTTGGTCATTGTGCTCAGATCTCAATCTTATGCGAAAAATTAACCAAGTGCTTTTGCAATGGTAGTTTTTTGGTTGATTGTGATTTAGCATTTGATGTAGACGTTATTATTGTACCGTGAAGTGTACGAAGTCCATACTTGCCTCTGCACTACGTTTGCATGTACACCTACTTATGAACACTCATAGAAAGTGGAGTACTGATGAAGTTTCTAATTTCATAACCATGTTTCAGGGTCGTGTTCGGGTTCTAGCTTTGATAGTGAAGCTGTTCTCTGTCTCCAGTTCTGTGGCATCAATTATCTACAGTTCCAATCTACTAAGTTTATTTGAGGCAGAAATCAGCAATTCTCGAGATACCCTTGTAACTTTGAGTGTTCTGGAGCTCCTGTATGAGGTTTGTTAATCTCTATGCTTCTCCCTTTTTTCTTTCCCTAGTGAAGAAACATGCTACTTGCTCATGCACTTGCAGTTCAATATTTATATGAGGGAGGTGATGTTCTTGGCATAATGAACTACATACATCTTTAACACTTATTGAGCTTTATTGATCTATGTTCCTTTGTTTCCCTAAATTTTCGTAATTCCTTGTCTCCTTTGCACATTTAACAAGATGGTTGAGATCCGGCATGCAACAGAAATTTTGTCAAGGACTGCACTTCTTCAGCTACTTGCTTCTATCATAAGGTAATTGAGAGCTTTCAATCTTGTTCTGAATTTTAGTTTCTACAGGTCCTAAACTGTCATCACTCCAATAGCTATCATTGTTTGTAGTAATGCATCATTGGAGTCAATATTGAGGTCCAGAGCAATGGTGATTTGTGGAAGACTACTGTCCAAGGAGGACACTTATATGTTTACAGACGAATCCAGTAAGGCTGATCCATCATTTCTGTGCATGTGCCCAATATTTAGCTTTTGTAGTCATGAGGAGGTTAATTGTTTGGTTGGTATTGCCTTATGTCAGCACATTCTAAGCAAATTTGTGCACTATAATAGCCTTCACGCTTCAGATAATCTTTCTATCTCATCACAATTTAATGCAATGACTAATATTCAAGTTCTCACTGGTATAATTGAGGAAGTTAGTGTGCTTGATTGAGTGGCTTGTCTACGTTATACTATGGTTTCTGTAGCTCCTCTTTCAATTATAAAGTGACGTTATTCTTGCATGAGTTGTTTGTCCCATTGAGAATTTGCATTATGGGTTTACTTGAGTCCTTGCCTAATTGAGTGATAATTCGAAGATACTTGCTTTGTAGCGCAGGTGTCAGAGTAGTTGTTTCTGCCATTTATGGGAGACTCAGCTCGTCAGAGAGTCTAGATACAGATGAATGCGAAGCTGCCCTTGAAGCACTAGGTCAAATTGGATTATGTAAGTACTTTAACTATAATAGCTGGTTACATGTAGGCTAGTAGAAGTGCGTCGGTTTGCCATAGCTTTTCTGGCTGTTGTGTTCCCTTCCACAAGGAGGAGCTTTTATCGGTTCGCTATTTCACGAATTAAATGAATTGTTCCCATACATCGAAAGAGAGAAAATAAAGATTGCCTGCATGTACCCTGCTAGAAGATGCCTAGCTTACTCATTCCATGCTGGTTTAACAGATTAGTGTACTTCTTTTTCCATCT
Organism: Eucalyptus decipiens; assembly: GCA_014182575.1. NCBI lineage: Eukaryota > Viridiplantae > Streptophyta > Magnoliopsida > Myrtales > Myrtaceae > Eucalyptus > Eucalyptus decipiens. Next base: position 12,860,066 of record CM024614.1, on the reverse strand, counting down.
CCAATCTCGCTGCAGCTGCGATCCTTTTTTTATTTATTTTTCAATTTGTGCCCTCGGCCATGGGAAACTAAGATTTTCTCTTCTCTCTCTGTCTTTTATTTTGGCTTTCAGCAACTCAGGGAGCTGAGTTATTGTTGTCGAGCACATATCCTGTTGCAAGACATGTAGTGTATGCTGCCTTTGACAGACAAGGACGTGGTAAACAGCTGGTGAGCAGATATATTATGCTTTTTTCCATGCAACTCTCTCTGTTTTGTCATGATCAATTATCAAATTAAGGGGATCCAATTAGTGTGAATATCTTAAAAATTAATGATCTTTTAGCATGAGATGGAGTCAGTCCTTGTAATTTGAGAAGGTGATGACATCGAAGATGAGAGACAAAGTGAAAAGAACATGAGTTAGATACTGCATAAGTGAAAGCATGTCCCTTTCATAGAAGAAGTAAGAGGGCTTTTAGAAACAATGTTTTAATTACGTTAGAGTTTCATTGGTTCTTCAGTACTGTCTGATTTGAGTGACCTATTCAATGGATGTTTTCCCCTGGATATGTGCTATGCCTAGATTTTTCTACTGTTATCATGTTCACCATTCTTGCCACAATCTAAAGAAGTTATGTTGACTCCATTTTTCACATGTGCTATGTTATGAGTACTCATTATCTTAGGCAGTTTCTCTCATCACACTTAAACGTACATGCTTTCATGCTTTCACCAGAATAGTGCAAACTGTGGTTAGCTTCTTGAGAGTTTGTAACTTGTCAAATCTTTGTCCTGTACATGTCTTGATTTATGGCTTACTCCATGACAAACAGTAAGCCAAGGTCAAAGATTTTACTTGTATCTCTTGTGGTAGTTTATTTATGATATGATATTAAATTGCTCAGGCTGCATTGCATGCACTGGGAAATTTGGCTGGAGAAGCTCGGTCAGATAATAGTGTAATACTGAATGGTTCTGCAGAAGAAACCCTTAGACTCTTGATATATGAGGCTGCATCCAGGAGTCCAAAGCTGACACCATCGGTAAGTCGAGTTCTTTTGTCTGCTTTTAATGTGTTAGCTTATGGTAGTGGCTCATCTTTGTAATCTGTTCTTTGGTTGATGAGGTTCAAGAGCAAAATGGAGATTTTAAATATGAACTGTCTAGAAAAGCTAGTGATACGAAATGAAACTTAATTGATCATTTGTGATAGTGGAATGTGCCTGATATTTCAGAGAAGGGAACAAAGAAGCAAAATGGGGATATAGCAGTTGAGGAAATTAAGGACAACCTAGAATAACAAGAGGTCTCAAAATTGCCTTCAACTTATTTGAGGTGCAGAGTTTGCGAAATCCATATTAAAGCTCATGAGCAGGTTGGCAGGTCCCATATTTGGGAGAAAATTCTATAGTCATCAACAGCAGTTCCTTTGGGTCATTGACTCATCGCGACCTCGAGTATACTCGTAATCTATATTGACATGAAGGTCTATGATCTCGTAATGCACTCACGAGACTGACCTGTTTAGAGTTTCTCATCTTGTCTGTCTGTTAGTTTATTTTCTTCTGTGGGATCTCTTCCTTTAGTGCTTTTATGTCTATTTAAGAGCAAAAGCTAGGGAGCATGACTGACTAGCTGTTGTGTTCACACATTGAATAGAAACGATACATCTCCTGACCTAGTGAGATGAATGTGTGATGGATATAAGTCATTAAGCAACAGCCTTGAATACAGTATGTCGAAACTGTTAATTGCTTGTTTAGCAACTCCTTAATTGGGTGTTTTAGCTCCTTTTTCTTTTCCCTTCCAATTGCTGAGCTTGTGCCATGATTCGCAGGGCCTTTTGCTATCAGTTCTTCAGCAGGAGGCAGAAACTCGTGTAGTGGTGTGTCATCTACAGATCTCTCTCATTTTGATAAGATATTACTCTGGACAAATGTGGAACTTGCTCTGCTTTGGATTTGGGCGCAATTATTACTGTTTATGTATGTTCCTTCGTGCATAACATGCATCAACCAACGTTGGATTTTATCTATAAAATCATTCAGAGTTCTGAGTATGTAGCAGATCCTCCTTCAGAATCTTGTCCTTAGGTGGTGTGTTCTACGCTTGCTTCTTTAGCTGAAGAGAAAGAGGGGAGGACTGGAAATGGATGATTTTGTAATAGGAATTATGAATCGAGTTGGTCATTACCTTTCTGGTTGCTTTCTACTCTTTCTCAGTTTTACTATTGTGTATCCACTTATGGTTACAGCAAGCAGATCCATTCGGTAATCTGGAGCATCAAGTATGATTTCTTCAATTTTCCAGGAAACATAGTGATTGGTTCTATGTTATTTTCCTATGCACAAAAGAGGAAAAAACTATTTGTAGGAGCCAAGCTTTGTACTTCCTTAGATGTAAGGTATAAATAAACTAAAATAATCATTGTGCTAGTGTAAATTGGTGTTCTGGTTTAAAGTTGGAGATTGACTGATGAATGTTGAGATCTATTTGATGGTTTTTAGCTATGTGCTTAATGAAGCTCATTGCTATTTGTGGTTAATTTTGCCTGTCAACCATTGTGATGAACTTGATATTTCCAGGGGTATAGGCTGATTACAGCTTTGGTAGCTAGGTCATGGTGCCTGATGGAGATCTGCTCAAAAGAAGAGATAGTAGATATTGTAACTGACCCGAGCATTGAAACCACAAAAATAGGTATTTTTATATTGCTCAGTTTCCCATTCACCATGTTACAAAAGCACCAACATGATCATCAGATGGAGATGTTATCCCTTGAAGCATGTAGGTTGGAGCTTTAGTAATTATGTCAACGCTATTTCCGTAAGCATAAGTGTTAGTGACTACATATTTTGGACCACAAATTTGTTATAGGTGATCTTGTGAAAGTTCTTTTTTATATTTTCTGTTCTTTTTTTTTTTCTTTTTTTCGTTTCTTCTGCTTTTGTTGTCTGCAGGGAAAGGCCCAAAAGGCCTTTCCTGCATTCTTGTTTATTTCTAAGTCCATCAATTTGAGTGGTGACTTAACAGATGCACAAATGCACACTGAGTAGAAGTCATCTGGAGTTGAATGTCTCTCTCTCTCACGCGCGCGCACTTTTTTTTTTTGTGTTGAGTGGGTTGAAGCATTGTCCATCGCTTGCCTCTCATTTAGCGTTTTAATTTGGATGGTGGACTTCTCAGGTATGGAAACTAGGTACAGTTGCTGCCAAGCAATACACAAAGCTTTCACACGTTCAACCAAACTGATGAGCGATCCTTCTCTGGCTGGAATTGCTAGCAAGGTAAGATACACAAAGCGGAATGCATCATCTCCATGTTATACCTTGGCGTACCAAGATTTTGTTATGTAGAGACCTGGGTCATGTATCTTTGTCACTTGATGATGTTCCCTTCTTTGCCAACAGTTGCAAGATGCTGTAAGAAGGGGTCCCTATCTTGCAAGAAGGCGTTCCGAGGCTCAACCTGTTGTAATGACAGCCGAAAGATTCTAGACAAAGTCGATCTCCCAGAACTCGGGAGGAGCATACGATAGTCCGTGCTCAAGGCCGTCTTTCTTCTTTGTTCTCAGAAAAACATGCCTGCTTTGAATGCTTGCTTGAATTATGGAGTTTTCGGACTTGAACGGAACTTGTAAATCTCAGCAGGTTATAGGACCCAACTTTTGGTTAATCCCCTGAATTAAAAACGTACTGCCATCGTCTCGTTATCTCCGGGGTGGGATCTCTATGCAACCATTTTTGGGGATTGAAATGATGCAGTGTGGCCAGTATTTTAGAGATCAACGACAGAGATTGCTAAAGGGTGCATGAACCTCTGATTTATGTTCTATAAACAATTTTTCTATTCTAAACTTGTTTCTGGAATAGAAATTTGTTTGGTAAAATTTTTTTATTTTTTTTATTTCTGAAATAGATTTTTGTTCCAGAAATAAATTTGAAATGAAAATCAGAACTTCTTCTCTATTTTATTATTTTTGAACAAAAATGATAAATAAAAATTATTTTCATCATGTCCTCCATCTGTCGTTGCCGATCATTGTCCGTTGGTTGCCGGTTGCCGTGCCGCCCATTGCCCCCGATCGTTGATCCACCGCCCGCCGCCGATCATCAATCCACCGCCGTCCGAAAGGAAGAAATTTTGTGTGGAAGAAATTTTATGTTGTTATCAAATGAGTTTTTATTTTTAGGATAGAAATTTATATCGTTATTAAATGGTTATTTTTATTTATAAACTTATCTAAAAATAGAAATAAAAAAATCTATTTCTCTTTCGAAAATCAATTTCTTGCTAGATTTATCCGTGCTCTAATCACTAACGTGATTAGCAACATGATCAATAACTTGCACCATGATCAGTACCTTATCAATGATTGTGGTTAGGAACATTTTCTTCATTAGCAAGTCGCTTGTCTTGGATTAGCAGGAAGTATCTCGAGGCGATTGACGAGGTTCTTGATAAAAAAAAAATATTGAAAATTATTGATTTAGCTTTTTATACAAAAAAAAAAAAAAAAAAAAAAAAGACGTCCTCGGTATTTTATTGATTGTCTACTTTTTCATTGCGCTTAACGAAATCTGTTCGAAGTGTTTTTAAGTTTCCATGAGGAAGAATAGAATAACTCGCCTCTTCTAATGGCCCGCCACGCTGCCACAACTTAACTTCCTTAAAGAAATCGAATCTTAATATGATTCTAAGTAGAAAAAGCACTTCTTTTCAACGTTGTATATCGTATAGTAGTATGTATTTATCTTTTGTGCCTATTTACTTTCAGAAGAATAGCAATTTCCAAAGTGGAAAAATAACTTTAAATTTATAAGGAATAATTAACCTTTTTCGCGTAGTTAGTGTGTTTTCAGAGAAAAAAGGGGTACATTTTCTCATGTAGAAATTAGATTTCAGTATGTCAGTATTTATTGCAGTTAAAAGCTTCCATTCGGTCCGCAATTTCTCCATATAGTTAGGAATTTTTATGGAGGAAAGTTAGCTTTCGATTTGGCAGAACTTGAGTGGCCTCAATATTTACACAAAAATTAAATATCATTATAAAAACGCAGAGGATTCGAGTGAGATTTGGTTAAAGCAATAATTAAAAGAATCAAAAGAAAAACCTTAGTCAAGCCTAATTGCAATGATAGAAATAGCCTCTAAACTCTGGCATGCAATTCTTTAATTTATAATTTGTTCAATGTAATTTTTGAATTTTATCTCGTTATGTAATATGTTACTTGAATTTTTAATTAGTTTAATATGGTCCATGAACTTGTGCTACATGTTTATTCAATTTTTGAACTGTATTGAAATATTCAACGTAATCTTCCCATTAATTCATATTCAAGGATAATATTTAATATTTTCTTAAAATACGGGGATTAAATTAAATATCTATCGAAAGCTTGAGAATTATATTAAACAAATTAATTAGAGGACTGCATTGTTCATCAGTATAAAATTTATGAATTATATTGAATAAATTAAAATTTCTTGAATGAATTATATTATACGGTGGTCAAAATTCATTGATCATTTGTATCATTTTTTACTACGCTAAGCTTTTACGCACTAGCAAAGGGCAAAGGAGGGAATTCGGTCGTTTCCGCTGGCTAAATTGCAGGGACGGAGCTTCTACAAGATAAGGAGGCAGCGGGAGAAGAAGCTTCCCGCAGAGAAAAAATGGCGAGCTTATCTTCTTCTTGCTTCGCTGCTCTTCCCTGCAAATTCAAATCCCTCTCCCTTCACTCCTCTCCTTCTCACGGCCGCATCGCTTTCAATTCCCTCCGGTTCTCCGCCAGCGTCTCGCGCGACGTTTTCTGCGCCGGAGGTAACCCTCGCCGACGGCGACCTTCCGATTCCCCCCTCCCTCGCCGCCTCTTCTTCTTCTTCTTCTTCTTCTTCTCCTCCTCGAGCCTCAGCTCCGTCATTCGGCTTTTTCGTTTTTTCAGGTCGCCTGGCGGTGAGCGGCGGCGAGGGGCGGCGGCCCCGTTTCTCCGTGGTGTGCGAGGCCGCGCCGCAGAAGAGGGCGGACTCCGCCGTCAAGAGGGCTCGCCAGGCCGAGAAGAGGCGCCTCTACAACAAGGCCCGGAAATCCGAGGTCAGGACGCGGATGAAGAAGGTAGTGGCGTGGCGTTCGTTTCGTTTCGTTTGATTTGATTATTGTGCGAAGCGATTCCGTTACGCGAGCTCTCGGCTGATCACCGGTCTCCGGTGAAGTCGTCCAAATGATTTTTCTTGTCTATTCTGGGGGGTGTTGGTCCTGGCATTTCGGATCCTTTTGATTAAGTTGTGGTCATGCAGTGTTCTGTGGTGTGTAGCTCTTGTGCTTGATATAATGCCTGGCTCTTTTGTTGAGCTTGATATTATATCAAGCTCTTGTGCTTGACATAATGCCTTGCTCTTAGAAAGCTAGGGTGAGATAGGATATATTCGAGAATCTGGGGTAGAATTGTGGAGAAACTCTTTGTAGGTGCAATGCAAATGGATCGGAGAATAAGGAATTGATAGCATTGCAAGAAGATGTGGCCGTGTGATGACTGCATAGCAAAAACTGAAACATGCATAAGTAGGGTGCGGCAGATTTTGCAGGATGTGCTCTTTATGATTCGACTGAGTAAATTGCGTTTTGGTGGAGCCATTGGACGCAAATTTAATATCAGGCATGATTGGTCATCACATTTGGTTATTCAGCTTGTTAGAAAAATTTCACGTTTGTCTGAGGGCTGGAGGTGGTTATGGTTCCAGTATCCTTCCAGAGAAAAAATATTCCGGTGCCAGGTATAGTTCTGTTTAGCATACAGAGGTTGTTGGCATGAGCATTTACTTTTGTTTATGGATGAATCGTAAATGAAGGAGCACTAATATAGTAGGCTCAAGTTAGCTCAAAACCATATCGTTTTGCAAATTTCAGTTTGCCACACCATAGGAAGCTTCATTTTGTCAACAGACATAGAGTATGTAAATTAATGTGTAATTTGATAGCATCAGTCTGATCTATTAAGAATCTACTTGATAAGCATTATCAGATTGCTCTCTATTGTAATTTACCAAGTATAGGCACAGAACAAAGACTTCCCTTTAAGATTTCTGGTAGTATAGCATGACCATCGAGCATATAGATGTTGTTAGTGTTTGTTGAACTTTTTTGTGTAAGATCAAGAAAATCGCATGTGATATATTCATTCTCAGATTGTTTGTGAGTCTCGCAGTTGTGATGTCCTGCATTAAATCGGGAGAAAGAGGAAAAAAGAGAAGAAGAAAGGGGGGGGACTGATAAGATGACTCTTCTGCTGTTTATTGTTCTAGCATCTGCTGCAGTGAGATGGGTGCTGGTATTCATCACCACGAAAAGCTGAAGTTTTGCTTATGTGTCACACCATCTGTGCCAGAAGCTTTCAACATTCTTTCTGATAGTTTGTTTCTACTATAGCGTTCACTTTTCTCTTTTCCAGGTTTTGGAAGAGCTAGATGGGCTTAGGAAGAAACCTGATGCGCAAGCAGAGGAGATCCTGTCAATTGAAAAGTTGATTGCGGAGGCTTACTCTGTCATTGACAAGGCAGTGAAGGTGGGAACTTTGCACAGGAACACTGGGGCACGCAGAAAGTCTCGGCTCGCCAGGAGGAAGAAGGCTGTTGAAATCCACCATGGCTGGTATACCCCTGCGCCGGCACCTGCGCCGGCACCTGCGCCAGCACCTGCGCCGGCTGCAACCGCTTGACTGTACTTCTCTATAAGCCTAGAAGGAGGTTATGGAAAGGTTTTGCATCGTGAGTATTGTACATTGGTAACCATTGCCCATCTTTTCTGGCCCTTTGGCTGGTTGATTAAAAGACTGATTTTCCTATGTGCCCCATGTTGAATCAAATAGGACCGACATTCTTTGATGTTTCAGTGGGTATGGATCATGAAGAGTGAAATTGCGTCAGGTAAAGAGGTGATGAAACACGAGAATTCTCGATTGTGTGAAATCAAAGTCGAAATTGAAATAGTTCTGTCCGGAAGCATATCCATTATTCCACCCACCCCCAAAATGATGGACTAGGAGGAATTATAGATTCACTCTCTTCATCTTTCCAAAATTTTTACCGAATCCCAGCTTTTCCTGGGCTGAGTTTCGTAAAATCAAAGTTGGTTGTACGATTCTTCGTAGGAAAACCAAAATGGTGTCGTAAAATCAAGTTAGTCATATAACGTGAAAAGGTGAAATCAGGGAAATGTGTCAAGACATTCTCAATGCTATCATTCCAAATTGGAAGGCAGCCTCCAGCTCGAATGTAACATAATTCTCACATTTGAAAACAGCGCGATCAAAAACGCTTTTGAAATTCGTTTTTACGTTGAAAGCTTTTTATTTTGACGATTCAAGCTGGTTAAAACTAATGATAAAAAGCTTTTTTTTTTTCCTTTCTAATTTTCCATGTAAATGAAGACAGAGAAAACCTTAAAGCGGCCAACTGGATCTTATAAGATTATAATTTCTCATTTCTTCCTTCCCATTTCTTGTACTGATGTGTATGAATATATTCCCTCTCCACCAGTTCTATGAGATTAATCATATCACATATCGTGAATTTTATGTTGAAGTCCACCGAACAAACCCAAAAAAAAAGATCACATAAAATCTCCGGCTCTAAATTAACGAAATTCGGTCGAAAGAACGAGGAAAATAATCACAGAAAAAAAAAAAATGCAGTCCTTTTCTTTCTTTGCTGAAAGAAACCAAAGAAGAAAGAAAAGAGCTAAACGAGGTGGACGAGAGCCTTCGTGATCGAGTTTGAAAAGGAATTCGTCTTCTTCTGTGCTTCCCTGTGCGCAACATCCCATCGACGTCCAGAGAAAGAGATGGCCGCTTCTCTCTGTCGCCTTTATTTCCCCTCCTCCGTCGCTTCCCGTATTTCAGGCAACCGGTCTCTTCTTGCTCCTTCTCCGAAGTCCCTCTGTTTCTCCAGAAACCTTTTGCCCAGTACCTTCTCTCCAGGTGATGTCCTGCATCCATCTCATGTTGTCTTTGATCTTCAAAATTCGCAACTTTTTTTGAGAGTTTCCCTCGTAGTATGATGAGAAAATTGAGGGTCCAAGATTCAGTGTATTATCGCTCGTGATCAGGTGTTTGCTGTAAAGTTTCTGGCGTGGAAAATTTGGTGTTTGTCACCTGAACTGTAGCTGCATCAGAAAGATTGAATTTTGACTCTCTTCTTTTGTGCTCTGTCATTTCTTTTTTATTTGTCCAGGGTGCATTTCTTTATCAGCGAGGGATGCGAAGAAGTCACCTTGTCATTCCCTTGTCTGCATGTCATACAGATATGCTCCTGATTCGACCTTGAGGAAGGTGTGCATTTTTAGAAGATAAGGGGGTTCTCCTTTCTTTTCATGTGGACTTGATGAGTACGCTCATTCTTGGTTCCTGATGTTTGTACATGGTTCGATCATTGAGCCGATGATCTGATTGTGGGGTGTTTTTTGATTTGGGACAAACAGAAGAAGGCAAGAAAGAGAGGTGGTGATCCAGGCAAGAAAAGGAAGGCTAGAAGGAAGAGTAAGAGGAGCAAGAAGAGTGTCAAAGTAATCAACCTGCTCTCAACTGCCAGAACTGGATTTTCTTATGCAAAGACGAGGAGCGTTCAATCCAAAGACAAATTGAAGTGTCGGAAATATGACCCTGTCCTGCGTCAGCATGTTCTATTTCAAGAATAGAAGAAGGAACCATACCGACTCAAAGAAGTTTTGATCTACATCTAAACCTTTTGCTGGAGCATAGTGCATGCTTTGGTTGGAGAATTTGGCGTCCTGGTGACTGGAAAGGTGTGCTTCCTTGGTGGGAAGCAGTGATGTATAAAAGACCATATGGCCTTTTGAGATGCCTATCTATGTAGTATGTACATGCTTGTTTTTCAGAAATGGAGGTTTGACAAGTGTAAGGAAGGCAACTTCTATGAAAGCAAATGTTGAGGTATGACTGAATGATACAAGAACATCAAGCTATTTGCTGATTAGAGAGAGTTGGATGCGAATATTTTTCTTGCTTTCAGCCAGGACAGTTCATCCAAGTACATGTATTCTGACATTGGTCATTAATCATGATTTTTACGTGCAACAAAGATGCACCTATGACAGACTTGTCTTCAAGGCACTCCTTGAGTAACCCTTTCCTTCCTCCTCCTTCGTGGACGCTGCGCTGATTGATCGATGTTGAGGGTTCTCTGTCTCCTGTGATCACCTTCTTCTTCCGTAATGTTAGAGTTCATGTCATTGACCAGTATTTCAGTCCTTGGTTCAGGCCTCATTCCCTTGGAAACCATCTCCTCAAAATAATGCAGCGCTTCCTTCAATCTACCTTGCTTGTGAAGTGTGTGAATCATTATGGTGTATGATCGTTGGTCAGGTCCTAATCCACTCATCTCCATATCCTTCCATGTATTTCCTACTCTTTCCTGACAATCCCAGCCCAAATACAGCCTCAAAACCAAATTGTACAAGTCGCTAGTCATCTTGCACCCATTTTTCTCCATCTGCTCCAATAGCTTAGGGACTTCTTCCGGTTTCTTTAGGCTCTTGAGCAAGTAACTGAAAGTGATGGCATTTGGCAAACAATCTCCCCCAATCGATTCCATCTCGCTCACGAGCTCCTTGACCTTCTCCATCCTCCCAATCTTGCACATGTGCTTGATGAGCGAGTTGTACGTCGCGGCATTAGGCAGACACCCCCGATCCTTCATTTCGTGAAAAACTTCCAGCGCTTCAGGAATCCTCTTCTTGAAACAAAGTGCATCGATGACACAGTTGCAGATCACCACATCAGGACCCAATCCCTTTTGCCACATTCCTCGAAACAATCTCATGGCCGAGCCCAACTTTCCCTTCTTGGTCAGCGCCTTGATGAATATTCCATAAGTGAACCTGTCTGGGGTGCATTTAGATGCAATTATGTCCTTCCAAAACCTCTTGGCCTCACGAACATCTCCTAAAACGCACCATCCATTGAGGATGATGTTCATCGTCCTTATATCAGTGCCAAACTCATTTTTCTTTGAGTAGAACAGAGTTTCTGCTGACTCTACATGCTTATAACGGCATAACCACAACAAAAGAGCCTGAAACGCCACCAAGTCGGTCTCAAGTCCGAAATCTCTCCTGCCATAGAAGATGTCGATCGCTTCATCAACCTTATGTGCAGCTGCATATCTATTCAGTAAGACCCCATATGTTCTCTCATCAAAAAGACCCTTTCTTTTCGACATTTCCTCAAGCACCTGCGTTACTTCTCCAAATCGATTCATCTTGCCCAAAACATCAAGAATCTCGTTATAAACAGCAGATCCAGGTAAATAGCCACTCTTTCCAGAGACCCAGTTGAAGAATACGTAAGCAGGTCTCCAATCCGAAACGTGCCGGCTTATTACATCCGTGACTAAATCATCATTCAAAGTGAAACCGCATTGATCGAGCGCTTTCTCGGTCTCTTCGCTTGAGCTGCCCCTCAGATTTCTTAGCATATTCTGGATAAACGTAGCCGAACGTTCACCTGGGTATCTCTTAAATCCCTCACAATCGTGAGTTTCCGCGACGGCATGAGCCCAACGGACGGCATATCTGCACTCGCCTCGAGTAGCACCCAAAAACAGAACCCTAGATGGATTAGCATTTGCAGCGCACTTCGACGAGGAGACGAATGATAAAAGACGAGACCAAAAAGGAGGCGAAGCCATCGTCTACGATTCCGTTCTCAAGCAAAACGGCAGACGCGTACGTTCTCACGAGCAGACAGCTTCTCGCTGGCATATGGTCGAGCACTTGGTGTGCGCTCGAGCCATCGAGCCGAAGAATCCGCAATCTGACCACGGGCTACCCATTTTCCTTCATCGTGGGTCGGCCCCCATCACAGCTTCGTCTTACCCATCATCAAGATCGCAAGTTTCAACTGTTCAAATCCAAACAAAAGCCAAGCCCATGGTCAAGACTCAAGACCCCCGTTTTGGGTCTTCCCCTGTTGAAAAAACAAGTGCTCCCCTTAATTCATGCCATACCAAAAGTTTCGCGTAATCGGTTATCATCGAAACAGTTAACGGGCAGAAATGCGCAAAACCCAAAGCAAGTCGGAACGCCAGACGTGGTTTCTAGACAATCGATTTAGGGTTCGTCATCGTACGACAACGAGAGAAACGATGCTTCAATGTCACCTCCGCCGAGGTGGTCCCGGTGCGGTCGGCATCGGAGACGATGCCGTGTTCCCTCCTCCCCAGTCAATGTCGAATGGGCGCGGTCGGTGCTCGGTCCAGTTTTCACGTGGGCTCATCAAACGACCGCCGCTATTCATACATCCCCATCTCGCATTTCATACCATAAACATAGAAGAAATGGCCAATCAATCAGCATCAGCCATAAAGATTCCACAACGGCACCGTGTAGTTTCCATCTTTTAGGAGAAAATCACCTACAAATTGAAAACGGCGCGTCGCGAACGCCTGGCCACAAAGAACCCTGCTTAGATTTGTAATGACCCGATCCGATCCATGCGGGCCAAGGCATTGAATTCTAGTTTGGTGTTGCTCAACCTTGTCCCCAACTATGCACTCACCGAACATGTCCTACTCTGATATTATATCTCGAAAAAAAAAAGTACTCAGGTGACGATAATCTCATGTGGGTCTTTGCACTTGAATTTTCCGTCCAATGAATTTCGTACCAAAATCACAATCCAATGCACTCCCACCTTATTTTATGAGTACTTGATATAATCATAACCCGTTCCAATTAAAACGACTCTCAAAACACTTCAATATGAACCTTCGTTAAGTCCATTCAGTTTTCATTGGATTCACACGTGCTCAGTGCGCGCGCGCTCGACGCACATAAACATGTCCCCACGTCAATATACGAGGTTGGTGTTTCGATTGGATTGAAGACCGAAATGAAGTGGGGCGTCCATTATGAAGTTTCCAATTCTCGAGCCGATTATGAACATCGCCATCGAATTGCAGCGCGGCACTAAGGTCCTCCGGGACATATGGCATTCGAACACGTACCCCCTCCGTTACGCACGCACGCACGCACGTCCGAAAGGAGATGGGCCTGATAAAATAACGTTGTCATCTCCTCGACATGTCCCGCGACGCATGATTGCGAAAATTCAATATCATTTTTTTCCGGGCCGAGTGGGAATCATTCCTGCCGGTCGATCGCCAGCACTGCCAGATTCTGCTTGTTTGCCGACAAAACCTGGAATGGACACGGAGAGAACATTTTCGTGATAATTAATGTGGATCCTGTTCAATCGAACGGTCACGATGAAATCTGATTCATCAGAGATTTTTTTCTTTTTTTTTTTTTTTTTTTTTGGTCGAACGTCAGAGATCGGATCCGGGTGACTTTTTGGAGATCGGATGTTCTCCGGGTTTTCTCTTTCTTTTATTAAATGCGCCGTTCGTTTTTTTTTTTTTTTTTTAATGGTTTTTAAAATTTATTGCTAGCTATACTGGTCGGAGCTTCTGGTTGACTCCGTGGTTAGGGCAGACCGATGGCTACGGTACGCGGTAATAGGAATGCCGACGGTCCTCATTATTGTCCCGTTGGCAGCAAACTACGACCTAAACCTTCCGCGGTTTCACTCCTGTTTCTTTCCACGGCACGTCTTCGATCTCGACGCGTGTACCGTGATGGGGTGCTTTATCCGGCAAAGCGAGCCATCCTACCCGCTCTGACCGATTCAAATGGCGTCTCATAACAGCTCGGTTCGAACGAGGGCGAAGAGTGGTTACCGAGACCAAAGGCTCTAAGAAGAGTGGCTCTCGCTTCAAGCGATTCAAAAGGCATCTTGTGACGACCCGGTCCAAAAAGTGTGGGGAATGGTTGCTGCGGCAGGAGGTTTTGAATAAGAAACAGCTTCTAATAGACTTACAAGATGGCAAAGGGCAAGAACAAGTCGAATTGCATATTGAACAGGGAGAAAGCATGCCTAAAGTATATATATGTGAAAACTATAAATTAATTCATGTGAAAAATACAAGATGGCAAAAGGATATGCTTTGCTTTAAAACTAGAGTACTACCAAAATGATCAACCTCTTGGGGAAGTGTTTATTTGTATGCTAAAAACAAAATCATGAAGCTAAGTACATAATAGACCTAAACAAATAATATATCAAGTAAGTTAATCTAGAAATATGACAAGCCTATTTCTTTTATGTTAAAGGATGGCTTGGCCGCTCTACGTTGTATAAGCATCGCACGCTTGATTCGTTGTACATAGCAAGAAGGTGGGATAGTGTTGACTAATGTTTAATGTTTGGAATCGACACCATGCATTCTGAAAACCCCAAAAAAAAATATATATATATCAATTAAAAGCCCTTTACAAATAATAAAGAAGATTTAGTTTAGTTGAGTGGTCAAACGCTTGATTTCAAGTCCGATGCAATATTAATTGTGGTCAAAACCTAACATCTCATCTTTAAATAAGCTTCGGGGGGCCATGCTCGTGCGATTAAAAAGGCACAGCCGTTTCACGACCACAATAATTGGCGCAGGTCTATCTAAGGATTAATCGAATTAATCGTTTCGAATCAACACCCACGAAACCAATCCGCGCCGCATGACACGTGTAATCGAATAAAATAAAAATAAAAATAAAATAAAAATAAAATAAAATAAGGGGAAAGGAAAAGTGACTTTCGAAAAGTGGGGAGGGCCGATAAACCAACCAAACCAAAAAAAAAAAAAAAACTGCCGTCGGGATGGGGGACGGTGGCGGTACGCCGTTTACGGGAATCGTGAGGACAGCAGGCCGATGCCGAAACGTGGGGCCCCCCGCGCCCCGCAGAAACCGCCGTTAAAAGACGCCGCCTCCACCGTGTGGCGTGGGGGGGGGGGTCTGGTGTTTCTGCCGCGTGCCACGTGGGTGGGCCGGGGGTGCGTTACGTAGAGCGGGGTTGGCCTTTTGCGGTTTCCCTTTCTTTTCCTCCCTTTCCGCCCTCTGAAAAGAAAAGGCTTTTTCTTCTCCGTCCAAACGAATTAAATTCAATTTTAATAAAAGAGGGAAAGAGTTAAAGCAGGGGCGGCGAGGTGTAGAGAGAGAGAGAGAGAGAGAGTCGCGGTCAATGTCCTCGTTGACTGGGCCGAGGTAGGAGGGGGAGGAGGCGCGCCCCCACAGCACGTGAAGCGCGTGATGATTGGGCCTCCCGCGCCTCCTATATCCGCCACACGTGGTGTGGCGTTGGTTTTGAGATACGTAGATGTCGGATTTTCCCCTTTCCTCCTTTCCTCCTTTCCTTTTTCTTTAAGGATGTAATTTATCGGACGATAGTCTGTTTTTTTTAATTTTATGTCGGCTCTTGAAAATATCATTCGAAGTAAAAAGGGTTGATGGAATTTAGGTATATGAATTTACGCGTCGAGGATCGCGGGAGGTAAAAGAAAAATCAAAAGATCCGGACTGCGTATTTTAAATCAAATGAAAAAGTGAAAAGGTATGTAATTTGATCGAGCAGTTCCAATTTTTATGCTTTGAGAATAAGATACTCCATCCCACATTCACTAGGGGAAAACATGAGAACGCTACAACTGCATATGTGCATCATTATCTAAAAGAAAGATTAGAAGCTGCGTTCGAGAAGCTTCGAGCATGATGGGCAATGAGAATCGGTCGAGCTTAAAAGGAAACCCGATCCCAAATATGATTAAAAAGAAATTGCTTGTGATGAGGATTTAAAGTTAGAGTTTGATGTTGAGCATGATTTGATCTTAATGGTTCAGGTACTAGGTATTACAATGTTAAAATAACTTGTGTCATACTCTCAAAAAAAAGTTCGAACGACCTCTACAAAAAATTTGCATCAGCACTTGAAATCAACGCGGGTAGAGAGGCAAATAATACCGAAGAGCGTGAGACCGAACCCAACCATTGAACAGAGAGGGTCATGGTTGTGTAATCGTTACCTTGAAAAATTGGTAGCTCCAATAAAGAGAACGCCGCGTACAGGGTTCTTTCGGTAATTTCGCTCATCAAACACTCGACGACCCGAGACGTCATGACTTGAGGCCCAATCCATATTTGTCTCGTTTCCCCTTTACTCCCTATTTTCTCTCTCTCTAGAGAAATTCACATCATATAATAAATCGAGAATACGAAAAAGGACAAAAAAGAAAAAGAGGGGGGGGGAGGGGAAAAGTGGGGTTCTTGCCCGAGAAGCGAACAACCTGCTTGGTCTGTACACAACAAGCGCCCCAAAAGGAGCGTATCTTTTACACACCCCCACGATTTTCTCTCTCTCTCTCTCTCCCCTCCTCCTCCGTCCACGCCTCTATTTAAGCCAAGCCTAGCCCTCTTCCTCCCCCAAGCCATCGCGCTTCTCTCGTTTCTCTTCGTTTCTCCGTTTCTCTCTCTCTGCCTCTCGCCAAGAAACCGCCAGGAAAGGAAAGGAAGGAAGGTAAAAAAGAAAAGGGAAAAGACAAGGAAGCCATGGCTCCGAGAGAAAAGCCCAGCGTCGCCGCCATCCCAAACCCTAACGGCGCCAAGGAAATCCGTTTCCGGGGCGTCCGGAAGAGGCCCTGGGGCCGCTACGCCGCCGAGATCCGGGACCCCGGCAAGAAGACCCGGGTGTGGCTCGGCACCTTCGACACCGCCGAGGAGGCCGCCCGCGCCTACGACACCGCCGCCCGCGAGTTCCGCGGCGCCAAGGCCAAGACCAACTTCCCCACCTCCGCCGAGCTGATCTCCTCCTCCCGCAGCCCCAGCCAGAGCAGCTCCCTCGACGAGCCCTCCCCCCCGCCGCCGGTCGGGGCCGTCCAGGCCGCCGCCCTCGGCCCGCCCCTCGACCTTAGCCTCGGCCGCCACCCCGTCGCCGCCGCCGCCGGGCCCGGGCCTTACTTCCCCGGCGCGGCCGCAATGTGCTTCCCGGTGATGCCGCCGCCGCCGCGGCCGGTGTTCTTCTTCGACGCCTTCGGCCGCATGGAGCATAAGAAGGCGGGCGGCGCTTTCCTGGAGGCGTGCAGGTTCGACCGCCCCATGCTGGCCGACTTTCGCCCGGTGATCGGAGCCGGGGTCAAGAGCGAGCCCGTCTCCTCGGCGTCAGCGGCGGCGGAGTACGACAGGCCGGCGCGCGGCAAATCGCTCCTCGACCTTAACCTCCCCCCACCGGAGGTGGCCTGAAATTTTTCCCCGCGTAGATCGGCGGATCGGGACGATGGAATTTTTGGATCCTTTTGTTTTTTGGTTGTTGGTTTCATCGGTTTGTTGAGGACGTGCTCTCAGCCTGATGCAAGATCCATGCTCTGCTGCTGACGACGACGACGACGGACGACGACGACGCCGACGGACGACGATAGAATCGTGTACATAGAAAAGACGATGACGATGACGATGACGATGATGATTAACCTCCTCCTACTTGTTGCCTCTTTTTTGCAACTGAGAAAAGCGAAAAGACTAGGGTTTTCTCGATGTTGTTTTTGGGTTCTTGCTTCCACCATAAATGAAATCGGCGATGTCATTTTACAGTTCCATCGGTTACAGGAAGTTCTCGAAATCGTTTCTCGTCTCCGATCTCCTCCTCCTGCTGGTTCGGATCTTCTTCCTATTCGAGATCGAGCGCAAAAATTAAAAAAACAAAGAAAAGATCATTATCAAAGCGATGGATCATCGACCCATTTTGACGTATGCTTCAAATCTCTCCCACAAAATCGTTATCAGATCAATTATGAGAAGAAAAATAAAAAAAAGGGATTGTTTGGAATATATTATATCGGGGTTAACCGCGCAAGGACATGTCGCCGGCAGGGCAGCTACTTTGACAAGGCCTGTCGTGGGAGGTTGGGGAAGCGCTAAGATGCGCCGGGGAGGGGCGTGGGGAAGGAGGGGCGCGTGGTAGAGAGGGGAAAGGGATCGCGAGTCGCGTGACACGTGTCGGGCCCATACTCGTACGGAGACCGCACTAAAGCTCCCGAGTAAAAAAGTATGGCTCACTCGCGTTTGGTTCGTTGCTTTGCCGCTTAAAAGCAGAGAGCCAAGGGGGAGGGAGCCGATGAGAGCGGCTTCATGATGAGAGACATGGGGGTGTGCGCTTTTTGTCTTTGACTGTAATGATGAAAACAGGAAAAAAATAAAAAATAATTTGCAATTTATCTCGTTTATGTATTGCATATATTTCTGATGAAAGACTTTGTAAAATTCACTTTTCTAAATTTATATCACAGGAAAGAAAGAAAGGGGTAAATTTTTTTTTCTTTTTCTTTTTCCAATCGAGAGGGAGCAAAGTAGATGAGGAAATATTATGTACAGATCGCTTTTAGTTAAGAAAATGCTCTTGGTGACATTATTAAATCGCGCAAGCGATTTATTATGCTTCTCTCATTTTTCCTCTTTGAATTGTAATTACATGTCTGTGGAGAGCAAAATGTTCGTCTAATTTATTATTAGCTTATGATAATACTTTACGAGGAAAAAACAACCCATGTGTGTGCATGGAACTTATTACTAATTCAATGAAATTTATTCGATTGATACTTGAGTTTTTCAATGGACAATAGCTGACAAATCTTCTCATCACTTACTGAGCAATAGAATAAATCGAAATAAACGTGATAAATGTTGACGGGGCATTTGATAACAAGATCCACTTTTTTATTGAGTTGCATGACAAACATGATTGATGTGATATGATTAACTGGACACCTTTTAATATCATTGTATCACCATAAATTTTGAAATTTGAATGACTTGTTTCTTTCATGTGTCATTGCTAAATATCCTAGAATCTAATAATTCACGTTTAAAAGTAAATTGAAAGCGTCTTTTTCACCATCCCTATCGAAAATATTATTCAGATTTTAAAGAATCATGAAAATATCATTCAGATTTTAAAGGATCATGAAAAATTATACGTGAGTTTAATTCTCGAGCGTTGTAAAAAGATTTGTAATAAGTCGGCGAGCTGTGAGAATTAAATCTAAGTAAAATAAAATAAATAGAGAAATATGAGAAACCGAAAGGGAAAGGGGAAGGGGGGTGAGAACGAAATACTTCGAGACGGCCTCGTGATTCGCGTTGGGGTTTTTTTTGGTTCCTTCTGGCAGCGGGAATCTTTCCGTCCGCATCCTGCTTTTCCGTCTCCCCGATCCGACGGTGGATTCGGCCACGATGGGGGTAGGGGGATAAGGCCTGCAGCGTGGGGACGCCCGCATCGGGAAAAATTTAATCCCCCCCAGCGGGTATTAATTTTTTTCGGGGCAGGGGGTATTATTCCCCCCTTTTTTCTAGCAGGAGGCGGCACCGACGGCGAGGAGACCCGGAACCTCGGCTTTAAGAGAGAGAGAGAGAGAGAAGACCGAATCAGGCGGAGGCGCGTATAAACAGGCGGCCGCGGGAGTGGGGGTCCGTGGGGGTGGGGCCCGCGGGGGGAGGCGACGACTTCCGTGTCGGGTTTCGGGGTTGTCGTCACGCGGCTCCCCGCCCCTCTCTACTTCCGTCCTCACTCCTCCGTCCTTTTTTTTCTCTCTCTTCTTCTTTTTTTTATTTTTTTAATTGTGAAATTTAAAATACAGCCCTCTATCTTCTTTCGGTCTTCCTATGTTTCACGACAACTTCGGTTCTGGATAAAATCTATGGTATTTTTTTTTTTTTTAAATTTTGAAGGGAAGAAAAGGGCCTTTATTTTCGGGGCCCTTTTTTATTTTAACCGTATACGATGTTTTGGGTTTCCAACTCTTTGGTTACCCGTCGAAGAGGGAGAAAGATGGGCATTTAACAATTTACAAAATACAAGGAAAAAAACAAGTTATTCTCTAGAATGAATACGGATCTCCATACCCATAGAGTATCTCCATCCCGAGGTCGGACCCAAGCCCTTAGCTCAAACCAGGTGTCTCGATGCCATGACCTACAACACCAACGACACCAACATCTAGGTCTCCGATACAACCATACGCCTAACTCCGTAGTCGAATCTTTTTCTCAAAATTTTCTTGATGAGCACCATACTTTTCTTTGATCTCGACTGCTTACGATTATCTCAATTGGAGAGATTGCCCTTTCAAGTAAAAATTATTGCCCACTATATTTGTGTCCAACAAAAGTCACGGTGGCACGTTTTAATTGGTCCCTTTCATCTACTAGTCGTTTAGGTTGCGCACGGATTTTTAACGTGTTGATATTTTCCTATTATTTTAATCAGTATCTTTCAAAACGACAAAAGAAAATATACGTATAACGAAAACCTCCGGCATTATGTCGGCCGGGCACATATCTAAGTAAAGTCAGCGATTTGGTCGCCCATGAGGGGGGTTCAATTCGTAGACCCTTCGACCTACGAACGAAGAAATTCGCGAACTTCAATTCGCGATGATTACGAAGAAGTGGATTCGCCTTTTTTCCCGACTGGAATTTGTCGCCGAGTACCGCTGCGGTTTACTAAATAGAATCTTCATTAGTTTTACTAACCTTGGGAAATTAATTAATTAAAAAAAAAAAAAAAAGAAGAGCATCGAGAAATTCTCACGTCAAAATTGTGAATTTTGAATTCTTGAATAGGGGAGGACTTTTCAGAAGGCGTGTAGAGAGTCGGGTTTTGGAATTTTCACTTTTAACCCGTGCTCAACACGTTAGTTTTTTTTTTATAATCAGATTTCAACCGTATGGACCGAGGAAAAATGAAATCAATCCTGCCATATATGCCGAGGCTGAAGTCAAATTTAGAAACGCCTCCGTAAATAATGGAGGTTCTAATGAAAAATGCATGTCCGAGACTGACGGCATGTTGCAAAAATTGATTTATCTAGTGACGTCCCGAGCATTCCTTTGATATTGAAGAATGTGGCTCACCAAGCCTGTTCAAATGATCAACTAACATTGAATCATTGTCCAAAGTTTTAAATTGATCCTGTAAATCAATCGTAGCTTAGGTACTGGAACACACTTGTTATGACTTATTGAAACCTTTACGTATTTAGGGATACGTTTTCGAATGACGATTGGCATTATTAAGTTACAACTCACGCTATTAATTTGGTGTCGATTTATATGATCACGAAAACATCACAGCGAATTACCTTACACTGAAGTTGGATTTCAAGATTTTGTATTGCTTTATGTTGTTGGACCCGGCAATTGGCATTGATTTGACCTTGAAATTATCATGAAAATGTGGAAGGAATATGCAAAAAAGGAGAAGAAACCTTAAAAAGGACGAAAATGAAGAAGAAAAAAAAGGGAAAGAAAGTTGAATTGGTGCAAACGCATAGCTTCTCATTAATTTAGCTAGACGGATGGAATTGGAAATATGATATATACAAGGGCTCTATTTGTAAAAGGAGAACTCTCCGTTATAAGGATTTGCCTATTCAAATGGTCGATTGACGCTAAATCATTGTACAAGCTTTTAAATTGATCTTGTAAACCAATTGTAGCTTAGGTATTGGAACACGCTTGTTATGACTTATTGCAACCTTTACGTATTCAAGAATATGTTTGTCGACAACGATTGGTATTATTAAGTCGCAACTCGTGCTATTAATTTCATATCGATTTATGTGATCACAAAAACATCACATCGGATTACCTTACACATTGAAGTTGGATTTTGAGATTTTGTATTGGTTTATGTCGTTGGACCCAGCAATTGGCACCGATTTGACCTTGAAAGTATCACGAAAAAATTTGGAAGGAAAACACCAAAAAAGAGAAGAAGCCTTAAAAAGGACGAAAATGAAGAAGAAAAAAAGAAGGGAAAGAAAGTTGAATTGGTGCGAATGCCTGGCTCCATCATTAATTTACTGGACGGACGGAATTGGAAATATGATACATTCAATGGGCCCTACCTGTGAAAGGAAAACTTTTCCATTGCAAATTCAATGCGACCCTCGTCTCTGTCTGCCCTTTCTAGGCCGAAATTTATGATCCAAAGGAAAAAGTGCCTTTCAACTAAAGTAGATCACTGACCAAAAAAACTAAAGTAGATCAAAATTAACGAAAGAAATCCAACTTTTGGTTCATTTTACTCTTTCCTTGTCCTGCATTCTTAATTTCAAGGATCGAAATTTTGCATGTCCTATTGAAAACAATAATCATGCGGTGTGATGATAAATCTCGTCTTTTATTTTTTGCCTAATTTATTGATAGATTAGTCGCAATCACGGTCACATTATTAATGTGATTTAGTTTTTGTCACTCATGGATTGTTTAAGTGGCTTGTTGGCTCATTAGTCTATTGGGATTATATCAGGGAGGTTTAATCTTCAAGTTGTTCTCGATATTTACATGTATATGTGTGTGTGTATGTGTATTTGGTGCATCAGATGGAAATATGTTGCGTCTTAGCATTAAATGGTTTTAACTTTGAGAAAGTTCGGTTTCATAAGTAGCTGCAAATGTATTTGATACCCCATTTAAGATGTCCTTTTTGAACTTTTTGCCCATACCCTTAATGAAGCTAGTCCGGCTGTCTCAAAATGACGTGAATTTTGGTAATGAGTACTCCGGAGTCCTCATCGGGTGATTCATTTAACAAACATTCCCTACAATTTAGGCGACATCAATGCTTTGCCTATTGAATCATTCCAAATTAGATATGCATAACCCATTGAATCGAAACAACATTATTTTTCTTTTCTTTTCTTTTATTAAAAAAATAACACGACTTTAAGTGGTGGATTTAGGCGTCCTTTTTATCTCCGTCAAGCTCGAGCTTGCGCCATTGCCATGCCAAATCGAGCGTCTAGCAGCCATGGCCGCTCAAGCTCTCCCTCTGGCATGCCATATTTGAGGTCATGAGAATGGCCCAAATATGACGTCTCAAGAGCGAGGGGAGAGATTGACGCCGACGGATGAGAGGGGAGTTGATTGCAGCGAAGGCCATGGTGGGGTGGGAAGTAGACGGGCGCATCGGGCAATGGTGCGTGGCGATGGGAGATGGGGTCCATTAGCGATGGAGGCT
This sequence comes from Eucalyptus decipiens, assembly GCA_014182575.1. Lineage (NCBI taxonomy): Eukaryota > Viridiplantae > Streptophyta > Magnoliopsida > Myrtales > Myrtaceae > Eucalyptus > Eucalyptus decipiens. The sequence goes on along the minus strand of CM024614.1, from coordinate 12,837,169 downwards.
GGGGTTTGCTAGAGAGTTTAGCGATTAGCATTAAAGGGCAATTCGGTCCTTTAAAAAAAAAAAAAAAAAAAACCTCCTCCAAAAGGTACCAAACACACGTTTTAACAATCAACGGCCACCATCTGGAGATAAAGTGATATACGTTTTTGGTATTTTTCTTATCAATTCTAATACGAAAAAGGGTGAGTGGGAAATGGTCAGACCCATTAATTTGCGTACTGGACTAGGGTATGGGATCAAACGTGACTAGAGAAAAATAGTACAATAAAAGCTGAGAATATTATACAGACTGATTAAGAGAAACCGGGGCAGAAATCCAAGAGCTCATTTGTCTCCCCAAAAGTATTAACTTGAAAAGGTCAAAAAGGTAAAAGATGAAGGGGGAGAGAGAGAGAGGTGGGCAAAAGCGAGAAGCAAGTCACAAAAATTCCGGTTGCTGATGTCGAAAGGTCGCACACCAGCTTTCCCCCCTACCATGGAGGCGGTTCCTTTAATTTGACCACCCACCACTTCGTACTTACTCAACGTACCAACCTACCTACTATAACCATTATAATACAACTACATTATAGCCTCAAAAAAAGGAAAAGAATAATCAAAAAAGAGTAGTGGGGTTTGATTATTTTTACAAAATAAATATAAATCGATACAAGATGGGAAAAGATTTAACTTATGAAAGATTATTTTGATTATTCTATATTCCTTCCCGTTCCAGGGAATTTCTTCTTTTTCCTTTTCTTTCGAGAATCTTATCGGGCAATGGGACGAGGGGTCCACGTGTGAACAAAATGGCATTGTTAGCGGCGGCCGCTTTTGAGGTGCGGGGGCCCACCGCCATCATTTCGCTTGGAATCCACCGCACAGATTTTCTTCTCTGAGGGCGAGGGGGTGGAGGTGAGGTCACGCTATGCTGCACGCACCTGTACCGGGCGAAAGCGAGGGCCGGCCCAGTCGCGGCGCGCCACGTAAGGGGGGGCGCCCCCACGTGAGCCCCGTACGGACCCTCTTTGGCGCGTAGCGGCGGGTGGTGGTGGTGGTGGTGGTGGTGGGGGCGTGGGTGTGGTGTGAAGGGGACGGGGGCGGATTTTAAAAGCCGGCGCGTCGGCGGTTTTGAGCGTGGGCCCCGCCGCGGGGTGGGGGCGAGGGGGACGGGGGGCAGTTGGGGGATGTGACGACACGTGTCGGGGATGCGGTGGGGGCGACTGGATGAGACGAAGCGCAAAGTCGGGAAGGAAAAAGTCGCTGGCTTTTTTTTTTTTTCTTTTTTTTTTTTGGGTTGCGTGGCGTACGTGGCTCGGTGCTTGGAGGGGTGGGGCGGCGGCGGCGGCGGCGGCTTGGCTGCGTAACGGCTTGTCGGGCTGTCAGGTGTCTCTGGACCCGGTCGAATCGGTTCTTCTTCTGGACCCCTTTTTTTTTTTTTTTTTGGGTTGGTCCGGTTTTGACTGAAGGGTAGGAAGACCGGGACCCGCTTTTGTTCTGCCTTACCTTTCCCTCGGTGCGGTTAAAACTTAACGATATTAAAATCTCATCCCTGAAAGTTGCCTTTATTCCGCAAAAAATAATATTTTAAAAAAATTACTTTTTTGAGAACGTTCGGTTATATCACTTTAAATAATTATTTGATGCAAAAATATTTATTTTTTACTAAACAAATAAAGTTTTAATATACTTACCTTTTTGTTCTTTTTTAATAGTTCTAAAACTAAATGGAGGAGAGTGTCTAGAAACTAGAAAAATAATGTGTTCTTTTTTATTTCAAGAATCTAAAGTGCGCAATTGTCTGATTTCCATTTAAAGTGCGCAGACTGGTTTTGACTGGAGCGTATAAAGACCAAGACCTGCTTTTGTTTGCTTTACTTTCCCTTGGTGCGATTAAAACTTAACATTATTAAAATCACATCCCTAAAAGGTCCTTCTTCCGCAAAAAAAAATGAATAACTTTAAATTTATTTTCTTGAAAATATCATTTAAAATAATTATTTAATGAAAAATATTTTTGTGGATGATAGAACATTTTTCATTTCATTCTTTTTTGTAGGCAATACAAATAATCATTTTTAAGATAACTCTTTTAAATTATTTATTTTCTGTGAAATAAATGGAATCTTAGTGCTCTTACCTTTTTTGTTCTTCTTTAGTAGTATTAAAAATAAATGGAGCAGAGTGTCCACAAACTAACAAAATATCAATTCTTTTTTATGTCAAGAATTAAAGTGTGTAGTAGTTCTCTTATTTCCATTTATATACTTCAACGCTTTTTAAAAAAAATCAAACCTATATACTTAATTTGTCTAATCGAGTTACACTACTTTCATTTTTCTAATGAAGGGCCTTCGACATCGAATTCGGCTAAATTCAACTAATGTAACTGTTGGATAATGTTTTAGTGAGTTGTAGATAAAATTTCATTGATTCGGACATATCTCTCCACCACACTCTGACATTATTTTATTTGGCTAGATTTTTCTGCACACGTTCATGTGTGACATCCATATATTATACTTTGGGATCTTTCGACGACCACATCAACCGCACCCGGATGCACTTCGCATGAGGATTTATTAATAAAATTGTGAAAGTAGGATGTTCGATTAAATAAACTTAAAAAAAAAAAGCAGAGGAATTTGATTTGACAGAGTGCGACGTGGAATGACAACACAAAAAATATAAAGAATTCTCCTCTTTTTTAATCTCGAAGTGTTGGTATAGCCTATAGGTGGTCATGCGACAGTGAAGTGGGAAGTGGGAAGTGGGAAGTGGAAATTGTGACATCCTCAATTATTTGGTTCGAGTTGTCCAATTTCATTCGAAAGTAAGTGTCCAGTTTCGCCGAATTTTTGATGCTTCTGTGCGATGACGGAAGCCAATGTTCCCTGGGTGCGTTGGATTTTTATCGTAAACACCAAACGTATTTGTGATTCTTCATTTTTTTATCAGTGGTTGGGCAATGTCCAATCAGGCGAAAAGCATGAAAACCATTCTCAGTCCTACGATCTTTAAACTCAGTTTGCATCCCTAGCGGGGCGGCGCAGGATTCGAATCCCTCTCGACTCGGTATCAGTGTCCACGACAGTTTTTGATCGAGTAAAGCGTGATCAAATCACACGGGGGTTTAGATACATGCACGTCCCATGCTCATGACGTTACTCCCGGGTTTTTAAAAAAATCCGAAAGCGACCCATTACGTAAGTTTTGGGCGAGGCACAATTTAAAAAGGCCCTTCCGCATCCCCCATTGTTGTCGCTGTCCCCATTGGGATTAAAGTAAAGCCGAGCTAATCCCCTTTTTTTTTTAATTCTTCCCGATTTTGTCCGTGGAGACGACGGCGGATATAGACCTTTAGAACACTCGGTCGCCATTCATAAAACCAACAGTTTGGACGATCGCTCGACGCAATTGGGAATGGAATCAAAATGGCCGGAAAAGAGAGTCTCGAGGGAGCGAAGCGTTACGGCCTTCCGTCTGGGCTGGGCGCGATTGGACCCAAACGAAAAAGAAGTTACGGCCCAAACGGCCAGGCCCGGCCCGAACCGGTCAGCCGAACGATTCCGTGCCGGCCTCGAAGACCCCGAACCGTCTCTTACGTTGTTGTAGCTCACGTGCTCTTCTTACCAGCCGTGCGATGCGCGCTCGGGGGAATCGCTGTCTGCACCTCGTGTCGTTACTTTGCGAGCTTCGAGAGAACCCAGTTGCGAGGACGGCGGGTTTCGGTTCCCCTCCTTCTTATCCAACGCCAACGTGCGGCACCTACGAAAAGTTTTGGGGGGTGGCGAGTGAATAGTGGAATTGGAAGAAGAGGGAGGCGTGAAAGAAACCGCGATGGGGAGGATATTCGTGGTGGAGCTGGAAGGGCGATCTTACAGGTGCAAGTTCTGCAAGACCCACCTGGCCCTCGTCGCGGATGTCTTCTCTAAGGTACGCTACTGCTCTCTGCAATCGCTCGCCCAGGGGGGCAGATTCGTTTCTCGCGTCGTTTGACTGGGTAAAAGTCGGTCCTTTATTCGAGCCTCTGTTGGTGAATTGCACTGGGGGTATTTTATCTGATGTATATCGCTTTGTTTGGAGGAGACTACTTTCGGGTTTACTGCTTTCTTGCTGAATTGTGAGAAAAGCAAAGAACTTTGTCACGTTCGGCAGTTGTTTGTGCAAGTATCGATTCGAGTAGAACAGCGCGTTATGTCGAGTTGTTATCTCAAGGATATGTTGAGCCCTGATATGATTTTTTTTCTTCTTCTGTAATTTTGGTCAGGCGTTTCATAGTCGCCGAGGAAAAGCGTACCTCTTCAACAAGGCGTGAGTTCTGTATCAACAATTTAGTATTTTGCTTCCTTATAGTGGTGGGAATGTTTATGGCTGTCGGAACTTAAATTCACGAGGCTTCAGGACCAAGATTGCATGCTGGCTTATAAACTTATGCCGACTGATTGCTGCCTCTATGATCTCGTTGTTCTGCTTTTCTTTTATGATACTAGAAAGAGGAACACTCTTCTTGCTGGTTTCTGCAAGGGTGACAGCAATATCATGTCCATTTGATAGCTTCACTAGTACTGACAAGATTGTTTCTTCCTATACACGAAATTTTCATTGTGTCGATAGCTCTAGATATCCTCACCAACTTTTCCAGGAGCTTTTGCATTAGGGTGTTTTCCTAGATAAGCTGAGAATCGAGATCTAGGCAGATGACAGTGCACATTATGCGCGCTTAGGTCTTTACACTATTTCACTTCTTTCCCTTTCTCTCCTCTTCCAAAGATAGTAGTGAGAGGGAGAGGAAGTGGAGAATGGTACAGGTTCAACTGATGCTTGTTGGAGCATTTTAGTAAGAGAATCAAGCTGTAGAAGTCATAGTTTATGGAGGATGAGAGGAATGAGATTACATTCTGGAGATTCTCACGACATATTGCTTTGTATATCAGCACAGATTGCATTGCCTAATGACTTCGAAAGCGACTTCTCTTAGATCTCTTATGATTGCAAGTATGATAAGGTTTTTCATTTGAAGATGCAAAAGCTTTAAAAGAGTCTCATTTAACTTCTTGCTACCATTGTAAATAGGCCCTTATTTTTAGTTTACCTTATAAGGAATCTTCATTTTAGTATTTATTGGTTGTCAATGCAAGAGTACTGGGGTTCATTTGTCCAGAGAAAAGGAAGATCATTCTTTCTTTGCAAAAGCGAAATGCAGAAATAGAGGCCCTTATACTGAGTTTTTAGTGTTGTTATGTTTGTGTTTATTGACATTGTAAATTCAATTACTTTTGTTTTTTTGTTTTTTTTATCATCTGCATAATGCTTGAATAATGAGCCATGTATTTTTCATATTTGTCTGTCGATTTGTGCTTTAGGGTGAATGTCACTGTGGGAACTCTAGAAGAGAGGATGATGCTTTCAGGACTGCACACTGTGGGCGATTTATACTGTTGCTGTTGTGGCCAAATTGTTGGGTGGAAATATGTATAATCTCCCTCCCTCTCTCTCTCTCTCTATACACACGCAAGCACGCAAGCACTGATTCTGAGGAGGCTCATTGGTTGGTCAGGAGTCGTGCAAAATAAATCTATATGATGAACTTTCCTAATGAGAGATGAGGATAGGACCTATGGTGTATATTAGATATGAAGTTCCATGAAATTGCATTAAATTGATACTAGTTGGTTGCATATCGCCTGAAATCTGACATTGGTTCAAGCACGGACAAGCACAGACCAAAACTCCAAGATAGCTCTTAGTGCAATGATGTCCTCTTCTCCACCCACCTTCAGTAGACACAATATCCATTGGTATAATTAAGCTTATCCCTTACTGCATTTCAGAGGCATAGATTCACACTTATGCGGATGAGTGCACCACACATGCTTTCAATGATGTCCATATGATGATAGTGATATTAATATAGGCATGGTGAACAGACATTTTTGGCAGAGTTAATTATTTATATGGTTGTCTGCTTTCCTGGACACTTCATTTCTTTGCAGGAGGTGGCACATGAAAAGAGCCAACAGTACAAAGAAGGAAAGTGTGTGCTTGAGAGGTACCGTCCCTTTGTTTGGCATCAAGTCTATGCTTCTTTAGATATTTTTTGCTCTTCATTCGAAAGTGCAAGACCCGTCTCTCTTAACATTTCTTGTTTTATCCACGTAAACAGGGTATGTATTGTTGATGAACCTGATTTCTGCTCCGAGTTCTACATCGACACATGTCCCACTGTCACTGTTAGTGACAGTGAAGATGCGTAGACCGTTTTCCATCTCTACATTTAGTTGCATCGGGTTGAGGTCCTAAAAAATAACGGATACTTCCTTAGTATATGCTCAGTATCATATAAGAGTACATGTATATATCCATGTGAAGTTTGTGCTTCTTATTATCACTAGAGCAATTATAAACTTCCATTTTGTGTTCAGAAAGCTTTAATGTCGTAACTTTACGAGGAAAGCCTGAATATCATGCATTTGATGATGATTTCTTGTTAGTGCAGATTTATACATGCCTAACTTTTTGAAATAAGTGACAGAAAGATCCATTTTTCTCAATGTATCTTGCTGCGGCTTGGTAGGTAGCAGCAGATGGATGACATATTTCCGATGTCCCTCTTGGTTTTTTTCTTGTCCTGGCAAGCATTTGTGTCTCATTCCCCAAACCCCTTATAGGTGAGAGTCGAATGCAGCCGGAAAGACCGTAATAACAATTACCAAGTTATCCGACCACATGGACTGATTGCATGAACATCGCTGTGGATTCTCCCTTTGAATCGGCACGCTTACGTTTACACTAGAATGTGAATTAACTCATATGCATTACGAAGGGAAGCTTGTGTACAAGATTTTGAGTCAAGGTAAAGTAAAGGCAGAGGCAGAGCAAGATGGAAAGAGTGTTCAGTTACTTTCTCACTTTGAATAAAGGAAAGCTCTGTAGAGCTGAGGTTCTTTTTTGGCCTGAAAAGGTAAATAGGAATCGAGTCAAACGGCAAATCAAAGGAAGCATGCTCTTTTATATTTGCGATAATGGTCTTAGAAAGTAGACTCAGACATTGCAGATGGCAAATAAAGTCACTTTTTTTCTTTTTTTTAACCTATTCGAGCGATCCCTCTCGATCCCGAATTTGTCTTCAATCTTTAGTCTATTTGCAGCAAATATGTTATATGCATATGAAGTCTCTTCCTTACATGTTTTGAAAAAGATTTGCAATATGTATAAATTCTCTCACTTATCTATGATATATAAAGAGGTCATTACAGATTAATTATATATGATAAATAATAAGTACTTACGTAATGTCTTATGTTAACTAATGATAAGAACTCTGAAATCTTTTGGTAAAAAAAAAGTGTGATTTCTATGTTTAGGTGGTTGAGCATGAATTCATGTGGTTGAGTCATGTGGCGTGACATTTGTCTATGTTGCCACAAAACAGATGATCATTAGTGAAATTTTATTTGGTTCATTACATAAAGAATATGGTATAATATATGATTACATATAAGTATTTTGTGTTGATTGTATCAATTAATTATTAATCATTATTATAGCGTAGAAAATAATCAATTCTATATACGTGCATCAGATAGAGTTTTGCCTATAAATATGATATTGAATGCTTAATGAATGAGGGAAAATGTTAGCTAGGTTTTGTCGTGGCTAAGAATATAGATGCTTGTAATATCTTATAGTGGCTAAGAATATAGATGATTGTAATATCTTATAGCCAGAAGAATTCTTCACCTCCCTAAAAAATTGTTGAGAGTAAAAGTCCCGATTGCAAGCCTATTACATTTCTCGATTCATTGTTAGGGGATGAAGAGAAACTATTTTATCATTCAACTTTTTTTGGTCTATTTATGCTAAAGGAATATGTAATGCCGCCATTACGATTATCCAAAAAGAAAATGACTGTTATCAAAATGGTTTTGTTAACGTGTCCTTTGAGATACTTATACTAAAAATGACAAACTTCTATTTATGAGGGGTGTAAGAGTGTCCTATTTACAAAATTCTAATTAAAATAGGTATAGAAATGTTTGGCCCTGATTGTCGGGAGATCCACATGGCTCATTAGCGCATAATACATTTTTTTGGTTTTTGTACTTGCTAAATAACTGAATTTTTGCTACTTTTTCCATGGAATATGAGGAAAGTGAAGATTAAGATTGAGGTATGTATATTCTGTTTTTAAGTTGTTTTTTTTTTCCCCTAGATGTAATGGCGGTTTACTCGTTTCAACAAGTGAAAAATGAAATTGAAAATTAAAAATGACAAATCCTACAATGCCATAATTTTATAGTTTTCAATAAATTCATATCGAACTTCTCACGTGCTACCAATTTTGACCAATTAATAAGATGACAGGTGACGGACAACTAAGAGTAATTTGGAAAGAACAAGTCAATGTTGATCTTAGTAAAATACTGGAGATGAATAGAACTGCCTATATGGACAACAAGGACAAACATATCTCTTACTTTAGCATCCGATTAGGTGTTAATTTTTACATTTGGATCTAATGTCGTTGATGCTATGGAATAGTGTCATTTCATCATCAGTGTCCTCACAATAAAGTCATCTTTCATAGAACACTGTAGATTACATATGCGCGCTATAATTTACAATTAAATCAAGTTTGTTTCTGCATCTTTATTTTCATTTTCCCTTAATCCATTGTTGTGACGGTTGAGGATTAAAGTGGCAATGGACAACATCTGCATCCGAGAGAGAAGATTATATGATTGCAAAGTCCGGAGAGTTAACATTTTGCTTCCAAAAATTACAACAAAACCACTGACCATAACAATAAAAATTCCTTTCAAACGATTTCATCGAAACCAATCATCCTCCAAAAAAGTATTAAATGGACACAATTCATTTACTATACTAATTACTTTCCTCCTAAAGGAAAAAATGAGTATGGATGAAATGAGTTTAGAATTCAAGGTGAGTAGATAACAATAAAATTATTTACAATAAAAAACGAAAAAGAAAAAATAATGTGCCTCTAGTGCCAATTTAATGGGAACAATTTACATTCCCTTATCTAAAAGAATTTACATTTTCAAGATCATCTTGCGGAGTCTTCATTCTCAAAGAGAAAATCATGCCAAGCAAAAAGCTACTCATCACATATTAGAAAAAAAAAATGGCCCTCAAACTCCCAATCCATTTCTCGCCTTCATTTAAGTTGCCTCCAATTGCCACCTCCATGTCCTTCAACCAAAGTGAGTTTTCAACATTCCCTTCTTTCCATTCACTACAGCCCCCACAACACACGCAGATGGCCAAGCAAAGTCTTCTCCAGAGGCAGAAAAGCACTTCAATTGCTGCCGAGTCAAAAAGAAAAAAGAAAAAAAGCACTTCAAAAAGCTGTCCTAAAAAGAAAAAAGAAGAAGAATTGACACATTCTTATAAAAAGATAAGAATAGCGCTTCAAAATTGACAGCCCACTCTTATAAAGCTCTTCAAAATTTCCTGTAGCACTCATCCTACCCGTTGTTTCTCAAATCTATCTGTTTGCTGAGGCTTTGAGTCATGAAACTCGTGGGCATTAGTTTTGGAGAGTTTCCATCATTGCCCCTTGCTTCTTTGTACAGCTCTTGTACTATGCTTTAACTAAATCTCTTCCATCACCAATGAAATAGACAAAGCCATAATCGGAGATCTTTTGAGCGTGCTCAACTCATGGAACAATAGCATTGGGTTTTGCCAGTGGTACGGCGTTACGTGTGGCTGAAGGCATAAGAGGGTCACAATCCTGGACTTCTCATCACAATCACAAGGACTCTCTAGATCAATCTTTCCCCATATTGGGAATCTCAACTTCTTAAGGTAAATGTGGCTCGAAAACAACATTCTTGATCATTAAATTTCTCCACAAGTCGGCCAATTACACCGCCTTTGTGTCTTACAACTACAAAACAATTCATTGGTTGGTGAAATTCCCTAAAATACATTAGGTTGCTTAGACTTGTTTGCACTTTATGTTGCATATAATGAACTAACTGGAGAAATTCCTAGGGAGCTTGGTTCGTTGCCAAAGCTCTGGGAATCCATTTTGTATGTTAATAATTTAATCGGGAGCATACCTTCCTCCAATGGCAACTTATCTTCCCTAGCGTTACTTTCTTTAAGTGGGAACAACTTGAACGGGAGCATTCCCCAAGACACTTTGATACAAGTATCTGATCCAACGCTCTTGTTCCTCTATTTTTGAAGGTTGGACTGTTTGGTGAGGAGAGAAAATTCTTCCATTAGGAAAGTATGTCGTTGCTGTTGGCCTTTGCTTTTGAAAATAAAGTCCAGAGATCAGGTCATGCAAAAATTTTCCTTATTTTCTGTAACTTTTCCTTTCATCTACATTTTAATGGTGATGGATGGACATTTGATTAATCTTGATGTTTGCTTGAGGAGATTCTTTTTCCATTTGCAGATTTATGCCCATGTACACTATTTTCTTTTACTTTAAATGGACCTGTGTACAAATTTATTCACTCTAATCTTGATCATGGTTTATAGAAGGATGTGAACATAAAGTGGATTGCCTGTTTCGAAGTCTGTGTTTTTGCGTTTAGCATGACACAGAGAATTCCACAGTTATGTGATTTCATGAATTTTTGGGTGATTTGCACAACCTCCTATTATTTTAGTCTTTTTCCCTTTGCCTGTCTAAAGGTATTGTGGCTCCTCTTCCTTTGATGCTTTTCATTTGTTTATGTGATGATCTGTAAGCGAGAAGTCTGCTTCACATGACTCAAGTCATTGAGAATCAACCATCTCATACTTCCTTCTAGGATCGTTGACATGATTATGCTTTGGGGTCTACTACTTAGATGTTAGATCTTGGGCAGGTAGCTCCTTTTTGATAGTATTGTCTACTATTGAATTGATTGATTTGACATTTTCCATATCAACATGACAAAAGATGAGATGGTCATTGACCTTGCCTTATGGACAAAGATATTCTTTTGGAGTAGTATTCTTTTTGGAAATGTGTCAATTGGTATCCTTGGATTTGCTTTTATGAGGTTGATAGCTATCAACTGAGTTAACTTGTAACCATATTCTGTATCTTGTTGAATTCAAGACATTATAATTTTTGACTTTATTGAGCTTATGCCAAATCTTCTTTCCTCATAAAATGGAACAGATTGGACAAATGGAGGCGGCATAGATGGGATGAGCAAGAGTAGTAGTAGTAGCAGAACCATGCTATAGTCAACGAGCCAACACTCTTGCAGACGATGAATCAGGGGATGTACCAGATGGACAATTATGTGTAATTTGTCTAATGAGGAGGAGGAGGAGATTCATTTTTGTTCCATGTGGTCATCTTGAGTGTTGTCAGCGATGTGTGTTATTGGTGGAACGGGAGGTTTCACCAAAATGCTAAATTTGTAGGCAGTTGATCTCTAATTTAGTCTAGATTCTTGAGTATGGTAGAGATTTTGTTTCTATTAGTTCAAGAGTGGGAACTCGAAATTGTTAGTTTTTCTTCTTTAATGTATCCTCGAAAAAGAGCATGCCCATCCTTTAATGGAGAGTCCTCAATGGACCGGTGATTATTTCATGTCAGTAACGATTCTTTGTAAGTCTCTCCTACCGTTAAAATTGTGTTGTTTAATAAATTGAGCCTTATTGTTAATGCTCATCTTTTCTTTGAATTTGTAAGCTCCTTTTTTGTCTTTGGAGAGTGATCGAGATTGTATGCATTATTAGTTATGAAATGCATAGCATGGCACCATATGAGAAAGAAAAAAGAGATATTTAGAGCATGTTTATTACATAAATTTGGACCGAGCATTTATTGCCATCTTGAAAATAGTTTGTGAATTGATTAATTGTGAAATAACTTGAGAAATGCTTTATGAAAGGAATTGTAAAAGATTATAGGTTGAGGGTAGGCAAGCTTTGTGCAACCCTTGACCCTCCAAATCTAACTCAATAGACTTGCGATAGTTCGATGACTGACCATCAACAATCATCGACTCTGGGATCGTATCGACCAAAATCTGGAGCGGCAACAAATGTGTTTGGTGTAGAGAGATTATGAAAAATAGGATAAGGGCAAAATATGAATACAAAAGTATTAGTGAGGGTAAAGTTGGGAAAAAAATTCATTACCTCCAATATATAAATATAAAAGTATTAGTGAGGGTAAAGTTGGAAAAAAATTCATTACCCCCAATATATAAATACAAAAGCATTAGTGAGGGTAAAGTTGGGAAAAAAAATTCATTACTCCCCATGGCATTCTGAAAATCTGGAAATGCAAATGTTAGGTGAAAGTTATATTGGGCCAATGGACTATAAAATTGCCAAATTTGATTTCAAGGCTTTTGGGACCTCAGCTTTGGCACAGGGATCTTTGAGGCCCGAGATCCTTTGGAAAAGTGTTTTAAAACGCATCACTTTGCCCAGTAAAACTCACAAGTCATAGAGGACTACCGACGGTGATTCCTTAAACCTCATGCACAAATAACAAAAGTAAACACAAAAAAGGAAATCACTTGAATAATACTCTCAAGATTAGCACAGCCATCCAATTTTGTATCTACAAAAACATTTCGCAAACATTACAGCAGTAATTACAAGATAATACAGCCAACGTTTACCAAATTTCATATCTATGTCTTTTTTTTTTGTCCCTAACAAAATTACCGGATACCAGCACAGTAGCTTGTGTTTTATTATAACAATACTCTCACAGCCATTCTTCCCTATATTTTATGAGATCCTGACATTAAGAATGTACTATTACTGAGTACACTCTAAAGATCTTAAAAGTAAAAATCGATTTATATAATTTAAAGTCTTAGGTATTCGTGTTGCCCTTTACGTGTCATTAGAAATTCGTGGATTAAGGATATTGTAACACTGTTTAGTCTACACCATAACTTGGCACACGAATCGGTGTGTTTACCTACCAAAACGTAGCCTCTCCAACTTAGGATCCAATTTCATGTTTGTCTAAGTTGCAGTTTAAGTTGGCTTCCGGATGTAACATTTAGTTAAGAGATACGTTAAGAGCCTTGTCTTGTCCCTTCAGATGAGAATGAGACGGCCTTCGTTTATTCTTGAACTTATTTTATTGTCATGTTTATCTGCCGCTTTCTCAGCACGAAGTGTTACTGTAAATGAAGTCAAATTGATTAGCTGAACCTTCTTTCTCATGGTGCAGCTTTTGAGGACAAAATTCACAAGAAAATCTATCCCCAAAATGCATCTCGAGCACCATCGGTCAAGAAATACTTGGAGGATAAACCAATGCCAAAATCAGTAGGGAAGAAAACAATACAGGAGAAATTAGGGATGGAACCAAATGGTTCGAGACAGATTCTGACTCAAGTTTTTTCTTTGTAAGGAGGAGTAAATTGACAAACTTCATAATCTTAGTAGTACAACCGATGTTAGAATACTTATTCATTGGCCCCGCTGTGCTTCCAATATTGCATAGATGCTTGAATTAAGGGCTGAATCTTGGTCGGCAGCCACTTTCCCAGATGAAAACGGAAGTTCAAATTATGTTCCTTTGAGGACCACTTGGGTCAAATATTGGCACCGAACAATGAAAGGCCATGCCCATGTTCCTGCGTCGCCTCAAAAAGTTACTGACCAATTCGCCTTTCAAGCCATGGTTTCGGATATTGTTTTTGGAGATGGAGAATCTGCCTTCGTCCGCTGCAACATCAAAGTCACAAGGTGAGAGGACCCTTTAAGTTCCTTTTCGAAACTCACCCCTTCAAGTTCCTTTTCGAAAATGTTAAACACAAACTCGTTTCTGTAATCTGTTTTGTTTTTACATTTTACCTATGCAACTGATTCAATGTACGTACTTTTCGGTTCCTTGGACACTATCAGTGGATATCATCCTAAAACGGTTCGAAATTTCGAAGATTTGTTGGAGGAAAGTATAGCCGGGAGCATCGAGAAGGAATGATATGCTCGAGCAATTGAGAACATCAACAATTTCATTATCGATGCTATTGCAATTGGAAGAGCTTTGACAGTGTTCAGGGACTTCCGTGATGCTTATTGTTTAATGCATCAATAGACTAGCAGTGGTTCCCTCTACTGTATGCTAGCAAGCTAGATGAAACTCCATTTATCATATAATTTTTCCATACTTCTTGCAAGTCTTTTATATATGTGAGGTACTTTGGACCGTTACTAAGGAAAAATTGTCAATAAAGCTATAAACATAGTGTACTTTTACCAATTCAGTTCTAAATCTTTCAGTTTTGCCAATTGAGTTTATTTGGCTAATTTTGGCCAGAAATCGTTGACGTGGACGCCGACCGTTCTGCATGGTACATCTTGCGCCGACGTAGACAATTTTAATAATTTTCATTTTTTTTTCTTTTCTCTTCCTTTATCTTCTTTATCTTCTAATTTCCTTTTAGAATTTCACCTTGAATGTGTTATCAAACTTTTGTGATAAAAGATAAGAAGAGAGAATTATGAACAAGAGAATATTATGAAGAAGAGAAAGTTTTTTATTTTATTTTATAACAATATGTGATAATAGATAAACAACACATCTCTTAAAAATAAGTACCTTATCAGAACCATCACCACTCTTCATGCTTAATAATCACTTCTTTTCATATAAAACAATAACTTCTTTTCATGTCCATCTCTTCTCTTAATTATTTATTGATAACAATGTGGGAGCCACCGCTAATGTTGATGTGGCGTGTATTTGGGGAGGAAATTCTTATCTTAGACATGATCCAATCACAATCCCGCATAGACTACAACCAACCAAAGTTGTCAGTCATGTGATTTTCACTTAGATTCCACAAATTTCAATGGCTATGACTCCACGTGGTTCATCATGGGCCATGGTCAGTATAAGTATGTCCCTTACTTTGGGGTGGAAATTTGAGAGAAACCTTACTGTCGAGATGTTTATCTTTAAGTCAATTAGTTCAGTGCCCACACCACTACTTTAGTACTCCATAAAATAAAATGGAGTCTCAAATGGTCACAACTTTGATACTCCCAAATGACAAGTAAAAATTACGCTTAGAATTGCAGTCAAGTCGGGTGCAAAAATTAACTCTTACATGAGATATGTTTTGCTAGTGAAACTCCCTGCTCCATTGACAATGCAAATGGAGAAAATTGTTCAAAAAGTCATAAACCTATTGCACTTTTGTCAATTCAGTTTTAAATCTTTAGATTTTGCCAATTGAGTCCTAAAAACTTTCCATGTTTTGCCAATTAAGTGTACTAACTAATTTTTGCTGAAAATCGCTAAAATAGATACTAAATGTCCTACGTGGCACGATGGACACTTACATGGACGATTTTTCATTATTTATTTATTTCCTTATTCTTTTTCTCCATTTTCTCCTTTTCTCCTTTTGTTTTAATTTCCTTTTCTTCTTTGTCTTCCCCCTTTTCTCTCTGTTAGTCATTGTCAAGCCTCATCGATGGCCGGCAAAGGTTGCCGGCCACCGACCTTAGGTGAGGGCCACCTTCATCGGCCTTGGGTAAGGGACGCCCAAGCCTAGGTTGGCGAGGGCAGCCTTTGCCTTAGTGAGGGTGGCACTCGCCCGCCTTGCAAGGGTAGCCCATGCTCGCTTGCCTCCCTTGGCAGCCCAAGCGAGGGTAGCCCCTTGGCTCTAGGCTCGGATGTCCCTCGACCAAGGTTGGCAAGGGCGGCAACCTCCGTCAGCCATCAACAAGGCCTAGCGATGGCTGGCAAAGGAAAAAAGGCAAAAAAGAAAGAAGAAAAAAAAGAAAAGAAAAGAATAAATAAATAATCAAAACATATTAAAAATATTATTAAAAATTGTCTACGTCACCGTTTGCCATATTACGTAGAATGGCTAATGTCCACGCCAGCGATTTCTGTTCAAAATTAGCTAGATGGATTCACTTAGCAATATATAGAAAGGTTTCAAGACTTAAATGACAAAATCGAAGGTTTATACTGAATTGATAAAAGTGCAATGTGTTTAAAACTTCTTGGACAATTTTGTCCTAGTATTGGAGATTGTAGCGTGAATGGACCACAAGGAACAACTTTTCAATACAAGGATTTTGCCTTTGGCTCTTATTCTCCCATTTTTCTTTTCCTTCTTTTGTGTGCTATTAATGGAGTAGGGAGTTTCACTGGCAAAACATATCTCATGCAAGAATTAACTTTTGCACATGACTTGGCTGCAATTTACAGCGTAATTCTCACTTGTCGTTTGAGAGTATCAAAGTTGTGACCATTTGAGACTCCATTTTATTTTATGGAGTACTAAAGTAGTGGCATCGGCAAAGTGCTGATTGGCTTAGAAATAAACGTCCCGACAGCCAGGCTTCTCTCAAATTTCCACCCTAAATTAAGGGACATGCTTTACTGATCATGGCCTATGATGAATCGCGCACAATCATAGCCATTGATCATGGCGAAACTTATCTCATGCAAGAGTTAATTTTTGCAGACTACTTGGCTACAATTCGGAGCGTAATTTTTACTTGTCATTTAGGAGTATCAAAGTGGTAATCATTTGCGACTCCACTTTATGTTATGGAGTATTAAGTAGTGGTGTGGACAAAGCACTTATTAATTTAGAAATAAAAGTCCCGATAGCTAGGCTTTTCTCAAATTTCCACCCCTAATTAAGGCACATGCTTATATTGATCATGGCCCATGGTGAATTAAGCACAACCACAACCATTGATCATGGCAAAATATATCTCACATAGGAGTTAATTTTTGCACACGACTTGGCTATAATTTGGAGTGTAATTTTTACTTGTCATTTGGGAGTATAAAAGTTGTGACCATTTAAGACTTCACTTTATTATATGGAGTACTAAAGTAGTGGAGTGGTCAAAGCATTGATTGACTTAAAAAAAAACATCTTGACAACCAAGCTTCTATCAAATTTCCACCCCAAATTAAGGGACATGCTTATATTGATCATGGTCCATGATGAATCACGCACAATCATAGTCATTGATCATGGCAAAGCATATCTCATGCAAGAGTCAATTTTTGCACACGACTTGACAGCAATTCAGAGCGTAATTTTTACTTGTCATTTGGAAGTGTCGTGACCATTTGAGACTCCATCGATGGTTGATAGTTTCTCATTCACTGAATGGAAATGATACTTATTGTTTTGACTTGTCTGCCCAAAAAAAAAAAAAAGAAGAAGAAGAAGAAGAAGAAAGGATGGAAGAAAAGCCATTCAAGAGCTTGTCTAAAAATTGGGAACCTTCTTATAAGTCTCTCCACAGTTTGCATCAGCCAATATTCTGTCTCGTCTATTCTTACTTTCCATTCATAATCATACCCACCCACTTCCACTTGGGGTCTTGGACCTAGCAAGCGATAGTTTTGCAGACTAAATATTATATGTATATGAAGTCTCTTCCTTACACGTTTTGAAAAAAATTGCAATATATGAATTCTCTCGCTTGTCTATGTGATACATAAAAAGTTCATTACAAGTTAATTATATAGGTCAAATAATAAGTAATTACATAATTTTTTATGTTAACTAACAATTAAAAAAAAACTTTGAAATCTTTTGGTAAAAAAGTGTGATTTCTTATTTATTAGTGGTTGAGCATGAATTCATGTGGTCTGCGTCATTCATTTGACATATATGTCTATGTTGCGACAAAACATATAGTCATTAGTGAAATTTTATTTGACTCATTACATAAAGAATATGGTATGATATATGATTGTAGTTGATTGTATCAATTAATTATTAATCATTATTATAGTATGAAAAATCAATTCTATAACACGTGTATCAAATAGAGTTTTCCCAATAAATATGATTACTGAATGCTTAATGAATATTAGAGGGAAAATGCTAGTTAGGTTTTGTCTGTGGCTAAGAATATAGATGCTTGTAATATCTTACAGGCCCGAAGAATTCTAGACCTCCCTTAAAATCGTTGAGAGTGAAATTCCCAATTACAAACTATTAGATTTCTTGATTCATTGTCCATGGAAGAAGGGAAACAATTTTATCATTTGATTTTTTTTTTTTTTTTGGTTCTTTCTATGCTAGAGGGGTATAATGCCACCATTATGATTATCCCAAAAGAAAACAAGTTTTATCAAAATGATTTTGTGAAAGAGTACTTTGAGACATTTACATTGAAAATGACAAATTTTTATTTATGAGGTGTTTAATAGTGTCTTGTTAACAAAATTCTCATTAAAATAGGTACAAAGTGCTCGGCCCATAATTGTTAGGAGATCCACATGGCTCATTAGTGCATGATGCATTTTTTTCATATCTGTACTGGCTAAAGAACTAAATTTTCGTTACTTTTTCCATGGAATCTAATTAAAGTGAAGATCAAGGTTGAGGTAGTATATTCTGTTTTTAAGTTAATTTTTTTTTCCTAATTGTAATGGCGGTTTACTTGTTTCAACAAGTGAAAAATGAAATTAACAATTAGGAATGTCAAATTCTACAATGCCATGATTTTGTAATTTTCAATTGATTCATATCGATTTTTTTAAATGCTACATATTTTGACCAAATTAATAAGTAGATAGATGACGGACAACTAAGAGTCATTTGAAAAGAACAAGTCGATGTTGATCTTAGTAAGATAACAGAGGTCAATAGAATTGCCTATATGGACAATAGGGACAAACACATTTCTTACTTTAACATCGAGTTGCGAACCGCTGGAGTGCCACAACTTTGCACAAAGTGACACTTAAATGCCATAACTTACGAAAGGTACACTTAAGTGTCAAAATCGGAGCAAAATGGATCATTTGAGTGCCAATCTGGCCAAAATCCGACCAAAAGGATGACGTTGCATTTTTCCGGCGAAGCGAACCCAAAATGACGCCGTTTTGCATGCTGACGTGACCAAGTAATGCAAAAATGGCATCGTTTTGGGCTGACGTGGTAAATATATATATAAATTAAATTTAGTTAAAATATTAAAAAATAATAATTTTAAAATTAAAAAAAAACTTAAAAATGGGGGGGGAGGGGCTTAGCCTCGCCCGCGCCGCGCCTCCTCGTCATCGCCAGAAGGCTCGGCAACGGAGGGGGAGGGTCGACGGGGTCGCCGGCCCCGGGCGCTCGAGCTCTCGCTCCAGATTGGGGCAAGGGTTGCAGCCCTCGCCCAAATCTAGCGAGGGTCGGCGGCCCTCGCTAGCCGGCCAAGGGCCGCCACTCGTCGGGCGACCCCCGGCGCGGTGGCCCTTGGCTCGATCGAGTGAGGGCCGCCGACCCTCGCCACTGCCGGATCCGGGCGAGGGCCGCAACCCTCGCCCGATCCGGGGTGAGGGCTCGCAGGGGCGCGACCCCGACCGACCCTCCCCCTCCGTCGGCAGCCCTTAGCCACCGCCCCCCCACCCCATTTTTTTTAAAATTTTAAAATTTTAAAATTATTATTTTTTAATATTTTAACTAAATTTAATTTAATTATTTTTTAGATTATTTTTTTACCACGCGCCCGATGCCGTTTTTGCATTATTTAGTCACGTCAGCGTGCAAAACAGCGTCGTTTTGGGCTCACTTCGTCGGAAAAATGCCACGTCAGCCTTTTGGCCGGACTTTAGTCGGAGTGGCACTTAAGTGATCCGTTTTTCTTCGAATGTGACACTTAAGTGTACATTTCATAAGTTATGGCACTTAAGTGTCCCTTTAGGCAAAGTTATGGCACCTGTAATGTACTTTTCTCCTTTAACATCCAATCGGGTTTTAATTTTTACATTTGGATCTAATGTCGTTGATGCTATGAAGAAGTGTCATTTCATCATTAGTGTCCTTACAGTAAAGTCATCTTTCATAGAATATTGTAGATTACATATGTGCACTATAATTTACAATTAAATCGAGTTTGTTCTTGCATCTTTATTTTTATTTTCCCTTAATTCATTGATATTGATGGTTGAGGATTAAAGCGACAAGGAACAACATCTGCATCCAAAAGAGAGAGAAAATTATATGAATGCAATCTCCTGCAAGAGTAACATTTTGCTCCCAAAAATTACGCAAAATTTTGCTATAATAACAAAAATCCACTTACCATAACAATAAATATTCTTTTCAAGCAATTCTATCGAAATCAATTATCGTCCAAAAAAGTATTAAATGGACAAAATGCATGGACTATACTTACTATTTTCTTCCTAAAGGAAAAATGAGCATGGATGAAATGAATTTAGATTCCAAGGTGAGTAGCTAATAATAAAATTATTTACAATAAAAAAAGGTGAAAGAAAAAAATAATGTGCCTCTAGTGCCATTTTAATGGGAACAATTTTCATTCCCCTACATAAAAAATTTACATTTTCAAGGTCATCTTGCAAAGTCTTTATTCTCAAAGAGAAAACCATGCCAAGCAAAAAGCCTAACTCATCACATATCAAAAAAAAGAAAATGGCCCTCAAACTCGCAATCCATTTCTCACCTTCATTTAAGTTGCCTCCAATTGTCCCGTCCATGTCCCCCAACCAAAGTGAGTTTTCAACATTCCCTTCTTCCATTCACTCTAGCCCCCACAACACGTGCAAATGGCCAAGCAAAGTCTTCTCCAGAGGTAGAAAAACCCTTAAAAAAAAAAAAAAAGCGCTTCAATTGCTGCCAAGTCAAAAAAGAAAAAAAAAGAAGAAAAGCGCTTTAAACAGCTTGTCTTAAAAAAAGTAAGAGAAGAATCGACACCATTTTATAAAAAGATAAGAATAGCGCTTCAAAAATGACACCCCCACTCTTATAAAGCTCTTCAGAGTTTCTAGTAGCCCTCATCCCACCCTTTGTTTCTCAAATCTACCCATTTCCTGGGGCTTCAAGTCATGAAACTCGTGGGCATTAGTTTTGGAGAGTTTCCATCATGCTCCATACTTTTTGTATTGCTCTTCTACCGTGCTTTAACCAAGTCTCTTCCACCACCAATACAACAGACAAACTCGCACTCCTTGCATTTAAGGCTAGCATAATCGAAGATCCTTTTGGCGTGCTCAACTCATGGAATAGTAGCATTGGGTTTTGCCAGTGGTATGGCGTTACGTGTGGTTGGAGGCACATGAGGGTCACGACCTTGGATTTGTCATCACAAGGACTCTCCGGATCCATCTCTTCTCATATTGGGAATCTCAGCTTCTTAAGAAAAATGCAGCTCCAAAGGAACAATCTCGATCATGAAATCCCTCCACAAGTTGGTCAGTTGCATCACCTTCATATCTTAGTACTATCGAACAATTCATTGATTGGAGAAATTCCCAAGAACATATCAAGCTGCATGAACTTGTTTGAACTCGTAATTGGGAATAATGAACTAACTAGGGAAATTCCTGTGGAGCTTGGCTCATTGAACAAGCTATGGCTTATCGATTTGTATGGTAATGATTTAACAGGGAGGTTGCCTTCCTTCATTGGCAACTTATCTTCCCTAGGGTGCTTATCTTGAACTAAAAACAACTTGGGCGGAAGCATTCCCCAAGGTCTAGGCCACCTAAAAACTTGCAATTCATTGGCTTTGCATTTAACATATTGTCGGGTACAATTCCATCTTCCCTATTCAATATCTCTTCGCTAAATATATTTCAAGTTGGATACAATCAAATACATGGGACTCTTCCAGCAGGTATGGGCCTTAAACTCCCAGATCTTAAAATATTTACTGTTATGCACAACCAACTTGAGGGGCTGATTCCTCCCTCGATATCGAATTGCACAAAGCTACAGTGGCTTGAAATTCAAGCTAACAGATTTTTTGGGAAAGTACCATCTTTGGAAAATTTGTACAAGCTTAGTTATTTTACAATTGGTCATAATAAGTTTGGACATGGACAACCTGAAGACTTGAGCTTCCTTTGCTCGTTAACTAATAGCACCGAATTAGAGATAGTGGTTATCGACAATAACAAGTTTGGTGGGGCATTACCTAATTGCCTAGGTAATTTATCCACCAATTTGAATATATTTGATGCAGCCTTGAATCAAATATTTGGTGAGTTTCCAAAACAAATCGGGAATCTTGTCAACTTGGAGGTATTATAACTAAATCACAACCAGTTTTCGGGTGTTATCCCCTCAAATTTGGGGAATCTACAAAATTTGAAGGAGTTATACATATGCTTTGACAACCTTGGAGGGACTATCCCATCTTCTTTGGGAAATCTAACCAAGATGATTCACTTAGCTCTTCGAGGAAACAACTTTCATGGACAAATTCCTTCACATCTAGCAAACTGCCGGTCCCTTATTTTACTTGATCTATCTAATAACAATCTTAGTGGTGACATGCCACCACAGGTTATCGGTCTCTCATCATTAGCCATCCTCTTGAATTTGTCTCGTAACCATTTGACTGGGATTCTACCCACAGAAGTTCGCAACTTGAGAGCTTTGATTGCGTTGGACATATCTGACAATTTGTTGGCAGGTGAAATCCCAAGTAGTTTAGGTGATTGCACTTCACTCGTATTTTTGATAATGGGGGGCAACTTCTTCCATGGGTCGATTCCGCAATCAATCAAATCGTTAGGAGGCATTGAAGAAATAGATCTTTCACACAACAATTTGTCAAGTCAGATTCCAAAATTCTTAATAGTATTTCGATCCTTACAATGGTTGAATTTGTCGTACAATAAGTTTGAAGGCATGCTACCATGTGAAGGAGTCTTTAGAAATGCTACCGGTACTTCCATTGTTGGGAACAATGAGCTCTGTGGCGGACTGCCAGAATTTCATCTCCCTAACTGCATTTTCAAAAGCCACAAAATCATAAAGATCAATATAGTGATGGTTGTCGCTTATGTCATTTCTGGAGTTGTTGGAATGGCTATTATTGCGGCTTTTATATATCTTTGTTGGGTGAAGAAGAAAGTAAATGAACTGATTTCTAGTTCAATGGATGATTCACGTTTGAATGTATCTTACGGGACACTCTTAAAAGCAACGAAAGGTTTTTCTTCAGAAAATTTGGTTGGTGTTGGAAGCTTTGGTTCGGTTTACAAGGGAATACTCGCGGACAATGGAACGATTGTTGCCGTGAAGGTGCTTCATTTAGTCCGTTGTGGTGCTTTGAAGAGCTTTACAATCGAGTGCGAGACATTAAAGAATGTCAAACATCGAAATCTTTTGAAGATACTAATAGTTTGCTCTGGGAGTGATTATCAAGGAAATGATTTTAAGGCCTTAGTTTACGAATTCATGGAACATGGAAGCTTGGAACAATGGCTACACTCATACGCAACGTCATCTCATGAGAATATGCTTCCGAAAAAGTTGAATTTCATTTGGAGAATAAATATCGCAATTGATGTTGCTTCTGCCCTAAATTATCTTCATCACCAGTGCCACATCCCCATAGTTCATTGCGATTTAAAGCCAAGCAATATCCTCTTAGATGCTGAGATGGTTGCACATGTTGGCGACTTTGGATTAGCAAAATTCCTTCTTGAATCATCCCTTGATACTATAGATAATCAAATGAGCTCAGTGGGTTTTAGAGGGACAATGGGTTATGCTCCACCAGGTACTTCCCCCCCCCCTCCTCCTCTCTCTCTCTCTCCTCAAATGAAGAAAGTTTATATACCTAAAAATTATTGATCGGTCTTCTTGTGGAAAGTTTGGTAGCTAATGATAACTCTTATGGTCTTACACACATTACATTTTGATTTGGTAATCCGCGCTTTAATTTGAATTGGACTATGCTCAAAATGTGTGGCAGAGTATGCAATGGGATGCGATGTTTCAAGAGAAGGCGATGTCTATAGTTTCGGCATTCTCTTACTGGAGATATTCACAGGTTTGCGTCCCACTGATGACAAATTTAGAGACAATTTGACTATTCATAATTTTGTCGTAGAAGCTTTACCTGAACGAGTGTTAGAAATCACGGACAGCTTTATGCTTCAAGAAAGAGATAGCCATTTAGGCCCTTATAGTTGCCGACGTTGGTCTTCCGAAAAGGATGGCATATTTCAAGAGTGTTTGGTTATGGTGTATAACATTGGAGTTACTTGTTCGTATCAAGTACCAGAAAGACGGATGAGCATCAATGAAGTTGTAAATCAACTGCACCGGATTAGAAAGAAACTCCTTGCATTGGGTTTAAGTGAACAAGATGAACCGCCAATAGCTTAATTAGCTGTCGTACCGGTTGTCCGAAATTGGGCTTGGCCCAGGATCGGCCCATCAGCCCAAATATCAGTTTCAATCTCCCAGTTATGAACCGTCATCGTCGAGAGCCGAATACTTTCATCGTGTCGCAGCAAGTCCTTTTTTCCGCACCGCCAAGAGCAGCTCCATCCGCCTCCACGCGCCGCCGCCTTAAAACTCCGATCGCAGTCGCCACCACTGCGCTACGCTCAAGGGGGGAACAGGAAGCACTTGAGGTAGAATCTCTTGGCCTCACCGGACTCCGGCGATAGGGCAGTGATCGTACGAAGGACTCAAACTGTAAGTGTGTGTACACGTAATTGAATGTATGTCTCGGGTTTCGGATGTTCTATCTGTGTGCTTTGCATCAGTGTAAGCAAGTCATGTCTTGCAAACTTCAGTCAATGGATGTTGCGTCTTCAATACCACAAGATTGCCGAAGGGCAAGCGAATTTGATCGTTGAAGTATCGAGGAGCCCTTGTGAATTTGGCGTAATTAGTCTTGGAAATGTCATAGTCGTTGCTGCTTCTTTTTTGAATGGTTGGTCTCGATATGAGTGGCTGTCTAGACAATGGAGGATTTTATGATTTGTAGGGAGGTTGCGTTGATGAGTTAGCTGCATCATCTGGCATAAGTGCATTTGCTGGTATAGTTGTGTCACTTCAATTCTTCTTTTGTGATGTGAAGTAAACCTGACATTTTGAAAGTCGAGAGTTTTCTAGCTTATACTAAATAGTGTTGGTTTAGCAAGTGAACTCCTTCTTACAAAGGTGCGTTGTGTTTTACGATAGCGTACTTAGTGGAATTTTGGTCTTGAAAAAAAAAAAAAAAAACTTACTAGAGTAACTTGTTGCAGTAAGATAGACGCACCACTTTTATCTTTCTTCTGGAAATATTCTTATTTGGGAAATTAAATTGCATTGGAGATGGATGCACTAGTGCCTCTGGGCCTTAAGAACGATATACTATTCTGGTTTGGGAAGACACGATCACAATGTTGATTTGGTGTACATACCTAGAGAATAAGCAAGAAGAAAGTGTTTGAACCAAGGAGAAGATCAATGTTTAGAAAGTAGAGAAGGAAATCTAGCTTTTAAGGTCTCCCTGTTGTTAGGTGTCCTCTTGTATTTGAGGGGCTTTTGCATGCACCGGGTGCCTATACCCTTCTCTCGCCTGATTGTGAGTTCCAATTGAGTGGGTCCACATATCCTGCTACCTGCTCTATGGATCTCACTGCAACTATACAGTAATTTCTCTTTTGTACTTTTTCTTTCTTTGGAAAACCATACCATCATTGATTGGATGGGCTGGTTGCTCTAAGTTTGCGAAATCTGCATAATGGAGCAAATTGCAGTCCATGCGTTAAAACGTCATAAGTACTTGTGTCAATCGTGGCTTTTTTAAAATGGATTTGTTCCTATTTACCTCAGGCTTGCATGATCCTTTGATAAGCTCGATCTTCTGTTTTCATTATGAAGTGCATATACAATGAGTGGAAGGGATTTTTCGGATGGAGTTCGGATCTAGGGGCTGTCTTGTCAGATTATTGTGGGAACAAAAATCCTCATCGCTAAGAACGGTAAGCAAATTTCTTCCAGAAGTTGGTTCTTATTCTTAAGCTATATTTCACTAGAAAGCTTCTTAAAGCTTATGTTACTCATTCTTTGAGTGGGATTACATTACATGCTGTTTGTTTTAGCTAGGAACCATGTGCCTCCTGGTTTTTTGGTGTAATATCATATTTTATATTTGCTTTTGACACTGGAAATGTCTAGGAGACGGTACATATAATTGTGATGGTAGACATGTCAAAATTGGTGTTGCCATGGGACATCATGTGGTGTTCATGTCCTGATCACCAGATGGTGCATGATAGAGTCAGTACTTTATCCAAAGTAAGGGGCAGGGAAAGTTCTATTCTTTTAGAAGAGTCGATTTTCTTGATAGCAGGTTAAGTTGTTCTATCATGGTAGAAGGGGGTCTATTGCTTTCCTCGCATATAAATACATGTAGAGTTGGTGAATCTATTGATATTGAGAGATATGAGACAACTTTACAAGGCTTCACTTTTCAGTCTTGAGCATTCAACTATTATGCTTCTTTACTCGCATTGTGTGTTGGAGATTTTGTGATTTTTGAAGTCAAAGATCCCTCTTTCTTTGGCTGAAAATTTTTCATACAATCATCTTGTTGAGATTGTCTTTATAAATTAATTTCTGTAGCACTTTTTCCCAGGCTCGATGGTCATAACTATGCACGATTAGAAACTTTGCTTTGATGTGTTAGAAGAGAGCAGTCAATTATTAGCTTACACTTTAGTTGTTGGACTTGCTTACATCTGTTAGCATGACTACAAGTTCCTTTTGCAGTCATTGATGGCAGTCAGTGACCAGCAGCGGATTATGTATTTGTGAACATGGATGGTTCAGGGCATCATCTACCTCTTACCACATTATGTCACCAACTGCAGTTGATTAATTCTTCTCCTTACACGTTCCTTCAGGCACTTTTTGGTCAAGAATACCCTGTAAGTTTGTGACGTGTAAACGTGATGCATATGGTTAACTGCAATGTTCTTGCACCTTGAGATTTTTCTGATAATGTAGACCTTGCGGTTCCTTTGATTTTGTAATGATGCATTTACTTTGGTACAGGTATCTGATCCGATGCTCTTGTTCCTCTATTTTTTAAGGTTGGACTGTTTGATGAGGAGAGAAAATTCTTCCATTAGGAAAGTATGTCAGTGCTGTTGGCCTTTGCTTTTGAAAATAAATTCCAGAGATCAGGTCATGCAAAGATTTTCCATATTTTTTGTAAGTTTTCGTCTCATCTACATATTAATGGTGATGGATGGACATTCGATTAATCTTGATGCTTGCTTGAGGAGATTCTTTTTCCATTTGTGGACTTATGCCCATGTACACTATTTTCTTTTACTATACATGGACATGTATACAAATTTATTCACTCTAATCTTGATCATGGTTTATAGTAGGATGTGAATATGCAGTGAATTGCCTGTTTGGAAGTTTGTGTTTTTGCATTTAGCATGACACAGAGAGTTCCACAGTTGTGTGATTTCATGAATTTTTGGGTGATCTGCACAACCTCCTATTATTTTAGTATTTTTTTCCCCTTACTTGTCAAAAGATATTGTGGCTCCTCTTCCTTTGATGCTTGTCGTTTGTTTATGTGATGATCTGTAAGAAAACAGTCTGCTTCACATGACTTAAGTCGTTGAGAATCGACCATCTCATACTTCCTTCTAGGATAGTTGACATGATTATGTTTTGGGGTCTACTAGTTAGATCTTAGGCAAGCAGCCCTATCTTGAGAGTACTCATCTACTATTGAATTGACTGATTTGACATTTTCCAATACCGAGGTGACAAAAGATCAGATGGTCATTGATCTTGCCTTCTGGACAAAGATATTCTTCTGGAGTAGTATTCTTCTTGGAAAGGTGTCAATCGGTGTCCTTGGATTTGCTTTCGTGAGGTTGATAGCTATCAACCGAGTCGACTCGTAACCATATTCTGTATTCTATTGAATTCAAGACATTATAATTTTTGACTTTACTGGGCTTATTCTGAATCTTCTTTCCTCATAAAATGGAACAGATTGAAAAGGTGGAGGCACCATAGACAGGATGAGCAGGAGGAGGAGCAGCAGCAGCAGCAGAGCCATGCTGCAGTCGACGAGCCCAACCCTCTTGTCGATGATGAATTGGGAGATGTACCAGATGGACACTTATTTGTAATTTGTCTGATGAGGAGGAGGAGATCCTTTTTGTTCTCTGCTGTCATCTTGTGAGACAATGAGCAAAGACTATTCATCTCTTGGATATTCCCACTCCTCCAAGCCTCCATGCAAGTTCCCCTGTCATTCTGATGATTGTCCATACTCTTACATGCCTCACAATGACCAGAGTGGACCTATCTTTGTTATTGTGATTGGGAATGATAAGGTTGGTTCAGATTGCTCTTTTTTTTTTTCCTTTTAACTGGCAAACAGTCCATAATGCTTTTCCTGTTGGGCATGCCTTGGTGGTTCTTTGATTAAGTTGGGCCATGATCAATGTGTGCTTTATTGAGAATACTTTTATATGGTCAATGCAGATGTCTGTTCAAGAATACCAAGCGGACTCTGCAATGATGGACTTGTTAGAAAGAGCAGGGCGTGGAAGCGCCAGATGGATGCCCTACGGTTTCCCTCTGAAGGAAGAACTGAGGCCGAGGCTGAATCGCCAGCCCATTGGCGATCCGACCTGCAAACTGAGGATGGGAGATGTGGTGGAACTTACGCCAGCGCTACCCGACAGGTTTTTGACAGAGCACCAGGAAGAAAACCAGCGCATGTATAACCGTGGCCCGACAGTGTCGAGCACCGGTCCTGCCTTGTGCATGTAAGTTGTCTGCAGTCTCGATCCAAGAGAGAGTTCTAAATCTATGCATGATCTGCAAAAACAGCTTAGCTTTTCGTGCTTATTTGTAAATCTTAATGAAAGAAAAACAATTAAATCGTCTTGGACATGATGGGATGACTCCTTATCCGCTCAAATTTTGAAGCTAATGAGGTACACCTATGAATTCGATCTTAGGATATGTCGACGTTATTCTGTCTCCTCGATTAATAGAATATAGATTGTTCGAAATGGAGAGAATAGGTAAGTTTGTGGATTCGACCCCTTCTTCTGGCTGGGTCAAACTCAATTATGATTTCGACAAAAGAAAAAAAAAAAAAAAAAAAAAAAAACTCAATTCCGATGAGCCCTCTAAAAACTCAGTAAATGGACTTATTCGTGATGACTCGAGCGATTGCCTTACTAGAACTATGAAGCATTTTGTTGTGCCTCAAAGTGGCAATTTCTTATTATGTAATGATTTCGAACTTAATTGTAGCTCTGCCAACATATTAGCAATGACAACTATCTATTGAGCCCAAAAAAAAAAAAAAAAAAAAAAAAGCAATTTCTTTGGGCACTAGCATTTTTATTTTGAAGGTGGACTCATAAGTAGTGATTTCGCTTCCTTCTAGTGACATGCTCATTTATCAAATTGGAACCATGCTCAAGTTTTTTCAAAATATTAAGAATCTTCATAAATTTAGGAAAGGAAATGCATGTACAGATTAGTTAGCAAATTGAGTATACCAACACGACAATATGGGTGATAATTATGTATTAGATAGGCCATTAACAAATAGGTTCCTTTATGTATTACTAGGGTATTAGATTGTGTCATGTTTTATTAGGATATTAAGAAAACGAAATCTCTAAAGAAAAGGGTTAATATCTTAAAAAACCTTCAAAATTGGTACACATATAACAAATTTATCATAAATTATTTTTTTGATAACGAAAAACTCCAAATTAGTATATTTGTGATAAATTTATCACAATGATTACAAAAATTCATAAACTGGTACACTTATGATAAATTTACCTCAAACTAATTAGTTCAATCATCACAAATCTCAAACTTTTATATTTGTGATAAATATACCTTATGTTAAATTGGATTAATAATACAAAAAATCACAAAAAATGATATAACTGTGATAAACATATAGTAAAATTTAAACTAGTACATTAATCCACTGTCATATACCATCTAATTTAATAATTTGATATTAAAATTTAACGAAAACTAACAGAGAGTAAATTTGTCATAAGTATACCGGTTTGATGTAAATTTGTCAAAAACATATCAGTTTGATGTTTTTAGTTATCAAAACATTAATTTAAAATAAATTTATCATAGTTGTATAATTTGAGATTTTTCAAAAGTATTAACATAAAAGAAAAATAAAAAGCGGAGGAAGGGAGAAAGTTAATGAAGAAGCGTAACGCAGTGGGTTGCCACGTCGTCCCTATCATACGGATCCACGAAGGTGGGCCCCCCCCGGGGTTCGGAAATAAAAGCCCGGAGAGTTCTTCTTCCTCCTCTCATCCCCCCAACCACAAACAAAGGTCGCTCCTTTTTGAATTCCGGCAATCCGCGGCGGCGATCTTCCACTTCCCCTGCCCCCCGATTCCTTCGATTTCCGACCGCTCTCTTCGTGCGGGGTTCTTCCTCCTTCTCGTCTCGTCGATTGGTCGTTGCCGGTCGCGATCGGTCCTCGGCGATGGGGAAGAAGCCTCCGTCTTCCTCGGCTTCGCTGAAGAAGAAGCGGTCCAAGGCTTCGTCCAAGGTAACCGTCTCTTCCGGCGTTGGGGGGCCCGCGCGCGCGTTTTTAGGGTTCGCTGTGATTTGTTCGCTCTTCGATCCGTTTTACGATTCGAATTGAATGTCGGTTTTCGCAATGTTTACGATATCGAGTGTGTTTTCGCCTTTTTGCCGCGCGCGGTTCGGGAGTAGGTAATCGGAAGTTTTCGCGATTTAACGTGTGGATTGTAGGGACGAACTTCTCCGGCGGCTTTGCCAGTCGCTGGTCTGCCATTCTCATTGTGTAGAACTGGAATTTGTAATCGGTTTGGTGCTCTCTCCACCATCTTCGCGCTGAAATTGCTACCCGACTGAGCTAGCCTAGTTGTTTTTAACACAATTTGACACGGCTCGACGGTCAAGTCACTGATAGTCACATGATTAATGCTTGCGATTAGTTTTCTGGGGATGGTGAAAATTTATTGCTGCAAAGGAGATTAAGAAGTCCAGTACTTTGTTAGGGAATTTGATTAGTTAATGGTGGGATGGGTTATGATATTATTTGGTCTTTGTCTTGAGTTGAATGAGATGAATTTTCAATTTGAAAGTTTCGGTTTTTAGTTGAACATTCGATGTGGTTTTAATGCTCTGTGAGGTTTGATTGTTTAGGTTCGAATCAAGAAGACGAGTAAGACTAAAAGGAGAAGCAAGTCGAAGAAGAGTTCTCGCCGCCGTTATGATTCGGATTCTTATTCCAGTGATTATGATTCTCTGACTTCATCGACCATGAGTTCTGAGGAGGATTACAGGAGAAAAAGTAAAAGACGGGCAAGATCCCCTTCTAAGAAGACCATTCGACGAAGCAAGAAGAGGTCTCGAGGACAGTCGTATAGTGCTGAAAGCAGCGAGGACCTGCCTTCTCGTAAGAAGAGAAAAGGGTCCAAGAGAGATGGTAAGCTCAGTCCGAGGATGAAGAGAAGTAGAAAGAAATCTAAGAGACGTGTGAGTGTAAGTTCAGCAAGCAGTGGTTCGTACTGCTCAACCTGTGCGGAATCGAGTAGTGACAGTGGACAGAGTGAATCTCAAAGTTATAGGGCCAGTTCTGAGAGAAAAGATAAGGATAGATGGACTGTAGAGAAGGGTAAAACTGAATCGAAAGGGCATGGATATAGTCCAAGGAGTTATTCTCCCATTAGTCATCACAGCATAAGCAGCGGTGATGAGAGTGCTGAGGTAATGAGGGGCAGGAACAATTCGATGCGATTAAGGTCTGTTATAATGGTTAACAATGAGGACGGAGAATTGCATGCTTATGGACATAAGGAAGAAATTACTTATGAAAACGATGATTATCCTTCTTGCAAAAGTAACGATAGTAATGATTCTGGGGGCAAGCGGGAATTGAACCATCATCTGCTTGTTGAATCTGAGTTGAAGAGGCAGGTAGATAACGAAATAGATGAAGAGGCTGTTGTTTCAGATATGAATCCTACTGCAATAACTGAAGATGGTCAGAAGAGTAGAAACAATATAAGCTCTGTTATAGTTGGAACCATCCATGCTGCAAGGGACGATGAAAGTAATGTTTCTGATGGGCCAGATGGTAATGATTTGGAGTCAATGTTGAGACAGAGGGCACTGGAAAATCTCAAAAAGTTCAGAGGTGTTAATAAAAATACAGCAGATTTGTCTGCTCAGAAAGAAAATGTTGATGATGATAAGAAGCAATCTTTAGTTGCTACTTCAGAATCGTCTCACCATAAGTTTCCTGATGACAATGTAGCCAATGCACCTCCTGTTGAAGGCAATGGTGTTAATTTTGATTCTTGTGTGAAGAGAGATTTTATTAGTATAAAGTCGAATGATGCAAGCCTAGGTGATAAAGGCAGTAAAATTGCGCCTGCCATAATGAGTCAGTCCTCTGAGGTTGGGCCAGATCGTGGGTGGAGTGGTTTCAAAGAAAGTGGTTTTACTAGGCAATCTGTGGTGAAACGATTGCATGAGGGGACTACCGCTGCTAATGTCAAACAAGAGGTCATACCAACCTTTGCTTCCAATACTAGTAATCCGAGGGTGACTTCATATACATGGAGGCGAGAGTCGGCAAAGGGTCAAGCATCATCCAAGGAATTGCATCCTTCCTCAGGACCTCCTCAGGCAAAGCTGATGTTGAGAAAGGGTATTGGTGGCGAAACTGCTATCGAAACTGTTGGAACTGAGAACAAAGTCGAGGATAATGAAGTCCATGAGAAGCATGCATCTCCTGCTCTAGAGCTGCCTTCTCATACCAAGCCTGTGGCAGGAGCTGCGAGCTCAGACAAAGATGGCAATGATGCTAAGGATGGTCCCCAATATGAACAAAAGACAATGTCTGTTACCCGGGGTGGTGAAACAATACGGGTGAGGAGCAAATGTGAAATGTTATTGTACTTATTTATCCTCAAGTCCACATCCTGTGAAAATCTGAATGGAGATACTTGTTTTCAAAATTTTGTATGTTTGATATATCTAATAATCCAATGTCATTGGTGTATGCACAGGTAAACTACCAGGTTTACATCCCCAAGAGAGCCCCTGCTCTGGCGAGGAGGCAACTTAAGCGATGATACAGGATCTTTGCTTTCGCTCTGTAAGGATCCTGCTTTTGGTTTTTTCCTTTTCGGTTAACCAACATCGAAGGTGAAAAAGGCTGGTGGACATGCCGTACCAGTTGACTGGAGTATATCACTTGATTTCTGCGGCAAGTTTAGAGTATTGTCGCAATGTACAAGGACTAAACCTTTTCTTGATAATTTTGTTATATGTTATCTGATAGAGCCGCTCCAGTGGAAAAGATTTGTCCTGATCTCATTTTATGGGAATCCTAGGGGCAAGTTGCTCGAGCCACGCCCATAAGTGACTGTGATCCATGTACAATGTGGGGCATTACAATGGAATAAAAAGAAAACATGACATTGCGTTTCAGTCCGAAACGGCCACTCAAATCTGCTGCTGTGCAGGCCTGCCGAATGCCCCGTGAGCGTGCTATGGCCAAGGACATTCGAGCTAGTTGCACTCCTGCATATCCAGTTACTAAAAGCTACAATATTCTTCAATCTGCGTTAAAGTTAATCTTCTTCCTGCCACTTAAGCATGCCCAATCATCTAGCTCCGAGACTGATATGTCTTCTAAGAAACGAGAATATCGGTTCCTAATTAAAGGGAGCTGCATGAAGACACTATTATATGAGGAATGATGACTTCATTCAAAAACTAAAAAAACGTTACAAACGGTTAATCTAAATTTTACTGTTAATCATCTAACGTTTAGCAATGAATCTAAGGACTCTTTCCACATGGGAATGAATCTAGGCTGCAATGAGCACTCCCTTATTCATGCTTAAATTACCTTATAATTATTGTTTAAGCAAGAACCAACTGTATTCAGAATCCAGAGAATACCTGGTCAGACAGAATACCAGAGACAGCAATGGTTGCTCCTGGCTTGGCGTAAGATACTATATGATCCGCCAACTCTAGCAGAGGATTCAAGAGAATATTTGCTACCACCACATCATATTTCTCTGTTTCTGAGATGAGTCCCTGTTTATCCAAGGGCTGTCCTGAATCTCGATGTGTCCCTTCATTGTTTGTTTGAGGGCAGAAGTTGCTGGAACCAGTTCTAGCATCATCTTATCCGATCCAATGTTGTTTAGAGCAGCATTGTGACGAGCAGATGATACCGCTTGAGGATCTACATCGAATCCCACTGCAGATGCAGCACCTAACTATGTCCACAATAAGCATTTTAAAAATATGAATCAAACATCAGCTTTTCCTGGCTTTATGTAACTAATTATGACTATATAATATGTTGCAAATGACAGGATGGGAAGCTGCTGTTACTTTTGCAGGATCAAATTTATCAGGCTAGATGACCCATTTCATAGAGACTCATTATATTGCAGCAGTAGACCGCCAGTAAAAAAATTCTGTCACCAAATAATTTTATAAACAGTAAACATTGGGTAACTGGAGACACCTAAATCAGTCCTAACCAAACTTGTCTATTGCTTTAGGCTTGTTATCCCACTGGCCATCTCAATATGGATATAAAGCCGCAACATCACTTAAAATTTCAGGTACCTTAAGCGCTGCTATTGCAAGAATGCCAGAACCAGTTCCATAATCCAACACGTGTTCTCCTCCCTTTATCAGGTCATGTAGTAGCAATAGACATAATCTTGTAGTGGGATGTTCCCCAGTTCCAAATGCCAATCCAGGATTCAGAATTATATTTGTAGCTTCAGCATTCTATGGAAGCAACAGAATAATTAGTTAGGTCGTGAATAAAGATGCAATCTAATATTGTAGCTGGCTATTCCAACAACTCAAATAGCAGTGTTGAATTTGGTGGATCTTCCATCCTAGTTTATTATTGACTTCAAGTATCATATGGAAAGGAGTGGGATGCTCAGCCTTGAATAGGAATTATTAGATGCTGTAGTATCTACACTTCTGTATACATTGTTGGGGAAGTCATACCGGAGGAGTTTGCCATTCGGGGGTAATCCAAAGTCCTTCAGTGACTTCGACAGGATGAAATGATTCCTGCAACAGAGAGAGAGTTTAAAAAACCACATCTTTGAACGTGAGTGTACCAGTCCAACAGAAAGAAAAGGAAAGAGTACGATCACAGTGGTCATTTTGCAAGCGCTTGGAAACCGGAGATTTTACCGGACTAAATCACTTAGTAGCTTGTGCATGATGAACAACACTAGAAAACGATTTGACAAAAATCCAGAAGGCCCTAAATTTATTTGTCACCTTCTCATTGAGGTCTCATAGAAGGCAAAAATCAGTTTATGCAGAAGTTCAACAGGAAGTTTAGAAGAGAAGTGACCAAACCTGAGTTTTCTTTACCCAATCTCCTTGCTCACACTCTTCGATATCATATTCAGGTACGTCCTTCAAGCCTATCGAATCAGCAGCGCGTGAAACAGATGCATCCACATCTTCACTGGGAAGAAATATGGAATTGATGGAAATCTGCAACCACCAGAGCGGTTGTTAACTTGGAAACAATGAGGTCGATACTCTACGTGCTCCATTTCCTTATCTTTTCTTCTTCAAGCAGTCTTGTCACGCAGGCACAGGATGTTTTATGCAGATTAGAAGTACGAAAGTTTCAGAATTCAAAGAGCCTATACCCTTGCGATAATGCGCAAAATGTTCACACAAGAGGTTGTAACTTTTCGAATAGACAGCTAACAAAAACAATCTCACCAGGCACAATATCACCAAACAGCATCTGCACAATTAGAAACCCAATGCAGCAAACTGGAATGGAATCTAGTACTTCAGAGAATGTATTTTTCTTGATTCGACGAGCGTTTGATACTTGTTTCTTAGTACTTCGTAGTGGTGCTACCTCGTCAGAACTGTCAGAACCATCTTCCTCATCCATACTTGCCGAGCTCGCACCAAAGCATAAAAGAGCTTCTGAGAGCTCATCCTGGCCCAGTTCAGCAGCGAGAAACGTCAGACCGTTGCTTTTCAGCGACAAAAGAAGAACGAGAAAATGAAAAACAGAGGCGCAATAAAATTCAACTTGAAAGTTTTGACTCTGTCAATCTTCAAAGAAGTCTAGAGTTCCGAGAGAGGTCAACACTCACCGCGACGTCCTTCGGGCATCGAATACGGACGGAGAGATAAGACGGCGAGGAGGGCTCCGCCGCGGGGCCGTCCGACGAGGAAAGCGAAGGACTGGAAGAAGCGGTGGAGAACGAGAAGGCGGCGGCGGCGGCGGCGAGATCGGGAATGCGCGTGGTTTGGGTCACGGAGAGAGCCGAGAGACAGTACAGGGGCGGCGATGGAGATGGAGACGGAGGTGGTCGGAGGAGAAGCCGCGGGCCGGAGCTCATCAGGTGTTTGACGAATCGACTCACCGACATTTTCGCAAGCTGAACGACTGTCTCTAGTCTTTACTGATGGCACAGACGTTGGGCAACGACATGTTCTTGCCCATTTTGCAATCGGATAATACGCAATAAAAAAATTCCAAATAAGAACTTGAAATTGAATATCTTTTTTCAAAAAATGGCCAAAAGTATATTTTATTTCAAATGAGAGCATGGAGTGACTAAATTGATTTCAATGAAAGTCCGAGCTTATTGGTTGCTTAAATAAATATCTTGAATATATCTTTCATGGCGAGCATCCAATTTGCATGTTTCATGCAAATCATACCAAATTCAGAGATAAACAATGACTAAGCTAGGAACAACCATTTGCCCTTCTTACTCTGGCTCTTGCACCAAATAATGGGATACATTGTTCCTCAACCGACCACCCATCACCAAAAAGTTTCTCTTTCAATGGCATTCAAATTGAATCATCATATCTCTAACCATAAGTTTCTCTTTCAATGGCATTCAAATTGAATCTCATATCTCTAACCATGCCTAAATTAGTTTGGGACTTTGTAAATTTTTGGTAATACAAATCAATTGAGGTCAATGTGGCACTAGTATACTAGTTTAGAATTTTTATTTGAAATAAATATGACGTGAGTGTATTAATTTAGGATGTTTTTAGAGCATCGATTCTTCTACTGGTAAGTACTATACAAAACATTTTCGAGAAAAAGCATTGCCTTGTCTTATTCAAGAATGATCTAGAGTTTCAAAGACTAAAATCCAAAAAGAGCAAAACTGATAGAGATAGCTACCACGATAGCCTTCCTTAGAATTCTGTGTTTGTCTGTTTTCATTTGTTTCCCAATTTGCAACTTCTTGAAGAAGTTACCGCGAGAAAATATCTTAGGATATCTTTTCCTCAAATTCCAAGCATTCAATCGACACACTGATGCAAACGACAATGATTTCGCGGTTCGAAAGCGACACGAAACATCAAATTTCAAGGGCCGTCGATATGGGTCTATAGATTTGCAACTTCTTGGGGAAGTTAACGGGTGGACGTCCGTACGTTAGGACATCTCCTCCATAAATTCCAAGCATACGACACCTCGGACGAGGCAAGGAACGACCAAATAAGCCCGCCGCTTCTGGCCCTCCCTCGCGCCAACCACCCGCCCGCCGACCCGGAAATTCTCCGTCCATGGCATTCCGACCGAATCCCTTATCCCTAACCGTACCCGAACCCGCCTTCGAGTCCTGGCTCCGAGACTCCGGCTACCTCGAGCTCCTCGACCAGCGTTCCTCCTCCTCCTCCGCCTCCGCCGCCGCCGCCGCCGCCTCCTCTGCCTCCGGCGATGCCGCCGCCGCTTCCGACCCCTATGCCTCCGGGTTCTTCGCTTCCGTCTTCTCTGGCCTGGGGACCCTGGTGTCCCTCGCGACTCTCAACCCGCTGTCGAAGCTCACCACCGACGATTTCTCCGGTGAGACGCCGTCCTGGACCGCCGCCTTCATCGGCTCCTGCGACTCGTACTCGTTCCCGTCCTCGCCCGCTCAGGCTCGGCTTCGGGTCCACGAGAACGTCAGGCGCTTCGCTCGCAACTACGCCACTCTGTTCATCCTCTTCTTCGCTTGCGCTCTGTAAGTGGCATCTCTCTCTCCTTGATCGCGTGCTCGTGCTGTACGGGTGCCCGTGGCGATAGTTTGCGCCTGCCAGAACTTCTTTGGAGAATTGCTGATGAAATATGGCAAAAATCACCGATTCGTAAGGATGATGAATCCAAGAAAGAACATTAGACTACCGATTGAAGGACTTGATTGAGATGGCAGTGGAGATATCAATTTTTGATGGCATGATTGTTGCTTTTGGAATGTAGGACAGCCTCTGTCAGCCACCTATGCGCTCCTGTCTAGTCATTCGAATGTGGCTCTTTAGAGATTGCTGATGATTCTTTTTTTCTGAATGGAAAGATGATTGAACTCGTTTTACATGCTCGAATGCTTCGTTCTGAATCAATATTTTTAGGCGACATGCCTCAGTTGAGCACGTAATTTCCTCCTCTTCTTGGGTCTATTATGCAAAATATGAACTTTTTTGTTTCTCTCTTGACCTTGGTTTGGCTAGGAAAGTTATCGTGTCAGAAAAGAAGTTGGGGAAGATTACCGATGGCAAATCACTGGTTCATGAGGATAATTACTCGCTTTCCCCAAAATTTATACTACGAACACAACTTGATTAATATCGAAGTGGAGATATCAATTTGATGGCATGACTTTTGCTCTTAACATGTGGAACAGCCTCAGCTACCTCATTGTCTTGTTGAGTGATTTCACTAACGGTGCAGACGACAGACAAAATTTTCTTCTTGAAAGGAAAGACAATTGAACTTTTTCTATATGCTTTTTAGCTTCATACTGGATTGAGTTTTTCCAGTCACATGTTGTAGTGGAGCACACTATATCTCCCTATCATAGTGTCTTTTTTGTTTTTTTTTAATGAACTTGTTTGTCTCTGTCCTGAGCTTTGTTTTGCTAAATAAGATGTTCCAAGAGCTGATGTGTTCCTTCTTTTCTTATGATTTTGGGGGCTGTAGGTACCAGATGCCATTTGCTCTTATTGGACTGCTGTCAAGTTTGGCGCTCTGGGATTTTTTCAAGTTCAGTAGTGATAAGTGGGGATTGGATCAACGGCCTGTAATCCGCCAATGTTTGGTTCGCATGGCCCAGATTGGTAAGTTGTTTGCTCCCTTCAATGAACATTTGGAGGGAAAGGCTAAAGCTCTCTTCTTTTTGAACTGCATCTTTTCATTATCATATAGGAATAGATGAAACCACACTTGTTCTCTGCTCCATGGCAAAAGGTTGATTTCTCTTCTGTTTGAATCGTGTCTTTTCCCTATTGGAAGTGTAGATGAAAAGGCAATTATGCTTCACTCTTGGGCATTTACTTTATGTGATTCTGAAGCTGGGTTTTAGAGGCTTCATGTCTCACCAGTCAAAACCTCAGTTTTGTTGCACATGATCTATTTTCATTTGTTTTCTATTTGGCTGGTTTCCTGTGAGGTTGTTAATATTAAAACTTGGCCAACCTCACATTCGTTATACGACAAGAATGCTAATCAATTACGTATCATGTTCCATGCTATTGGACTCGGCGATTAGACTGTCTTGGAGAGAGACAAAATGATTGGGCCTGTTTTAGTAGAATGATTGGATAAAAAGTTGCTTTTCAAGTGTCATCAGTGGTGCTCATGAATGGTAAATTTAGGTGATAAATCTTAATCTAATGGACTTTGAGATTTAGAGGGTGAGCCTGCTTCACGTTGGATTTGGACTTACAAGGAAATGCCGTCTATTTATTGGGACTCTTATGTTGGGTTAGAATGTCCAACTTGGATTTGAGTTGCTCAAGGCTTAGGATCTTGTCAAAAGTTTTTCTTAGCCCCAGTTTTGGGATCTGATTTACAATCAATGCACTTGGGTTGGGCTGTGCCTCCCATCACTGCCATGATGGTCACCTTCAAGAGGGGACGATTAAATTGCGAAATGGGAGTAAGAGTTGTGGTGGTGATGGACGGATGCAGATGTGCACATATGGCCATGTACTGGAAAACATGTCCAATATCTTCACTTTTTGAGGAATTCAAATGGTGCAAATATCTGGAGATGTGATGCTTAATATTGTCAAAGTGTTCTCTAGTTACATCAGATTATTTTTCTGTGCTTCTAGGATTGAAAGTGTGGACACATAATCTTCTAGAGGATAAAAGCAATGGGGATTCAATGAGGATTATGACATGTGATTAATCTTAAGGGCTGTGGACCTTGAGACTAAGAAATTTAATTCTATGTATTAGCAATTAATAAGATACCTGATTTCCAGACAGTGATTTCCAAGATATTAAGCCCCCTCCTGTTACATGGGGTCACTTTGTTGTGCTACTAGGATTGAAATTGTTGAATAATAAAGTTACAGATGATAAAAAGAATGAGCTGCATTGGTCCTATAGGAGTATGATGTGCTATTAATCTTAGAGGACTTTTGGACTTCTGCCTGCCAGATTGATCAAACTTATCGTAGCAACTTAACTTTACCTTCTTAAGCATTAAGAGGTTTGCTTATGAATGAGTATTTTACTATGCAATTTCTTTATTTGGACACCTTTTTCTGATACAATCTGCAGGTAAGTAGTCTTGAATCTTTTTGAGATCTCAATTCATTTGTCCTGTTTATTAAAGTGGTGTCAGACGGTTACCTTTTGGGTTGTTTAAGCACCAACATTCTACTGTCATGGAGTAATTGGCTAGCGACCCAGGCTGATTTGTTATGTTTTTAAGTGGGAACTTGCTTATGTTCGGAGTATTTGACTACAGACCTTGATTATCACATTTGCCGGTTCAAGTTTGTGTCTGGCACTTGAAAATAATGGGGTCTGTCTTTCTAGAATTTAGGTGTTATATCCATATCCCACACTCTTATTTGAATTGGCTTTATTTTTGGTTGAATCCCCAAGGTTTTCTCTATGTTATGCGCTGCTGCTTTTATTATCTTGTTGCTAAAATGAATTCAAGGGGAAAATGTCTTTCCATAGGTTAAGTTATATTGAGGCCCCTAGTGATGCTTATATTTATCCTAAAGTCCGATGTACTCCTTGCTGTCCGGTGACTTGTGAATGCACCTTCCTTTTGTGTAGGGCTGTTTTTCATGCTTTAGAATTTATTTAGACCTCCCCCCTTTTTACCCTGAATGCATATGCAGCTCTTCCTTCAAGTCTCGCCATACATTCTCTTCATATGTGTGGTTCTATGGATCAAGCATCTGACTAATTTACGTTGCTGTTGTCTTTGCTTCATGTTTTCTTGATGTTTGCTTCTCACTCACCAGCTTTATTAAAGCTAACGTCTATGTATTTACATCTACAAATCATAATAGGATTATCTGAAATTTTGCAGTAACTGCTGTTATTTTGATATGGTGCAACGTGCAAATGGCAATTTTCTGTGCGCTCTGTGTCAGTTATGCTGGTGAGTAAATTTCGTTTTTCTCAGTTATTTCTGTTCCTTAGTTGTGAGCCTTCTAATAACTCTGAACACCCCTGTAGCCTTGATGCTGCATGCTACATTCCGGAAACTGACTCTATCCAAACCTCCTCATAAAAAGAGGAAGTAGAAACCCTGAGTCAAACAAGGAGAAACTTGCTGTCTGACTGGATGCGGATTTGCCCAGGATTAATGAGCTCTTCTATGCAGACTCATACTTACCTTCTACACAAACTAATGCTTCCCATAACCGCAGTAGTTCGGGAGGTGAAGACGTGACAGAACTGAGTGCTTCTTTGCATGGTACATGCCATATGCCACAATAAAGATGGTGAAAATAATTTTACCTCATGGAATGCTGTGAAACGTGGAATTTTGCTCTGCTGATTTGTCTGATAGTTCTACAGGGTAATCATGTTGAATAAGTCGTCTTGAGCTTTGCTCGGGCAGTTTTGTACAACGAATATCAGCTGTAAATTGTATTTTAGCCTGAGGTAATGGATATTCAGTTAGGTGATAGTTAATTGTTTTTAAGCCGAGGTAATTGATATTCTGTTAGGTGAGAGTTAGCAATTTGTGTATGGATTCATGAGCTTGATATTCGTCCCGTCACATGAGCGAACGAGGGACATTTAAATTCTTACAGTAAATCTGGTAATTGGGAAGTCTTTCACTAGGAGATAAAGGGCCCGAGGCCTGAACATAGAGGAAAGTGTCATCAGCCAGATTACGTCCCTACGAGCAGTACCTTAGCTGTGGTCGACGGGAGGCCGAGAAGCCTGCTGTGTGCTACACAAAAACAGGCACACGTGCACACAGAGAGAGAGGGGGGGGGGGCGCTACTCTGTCAAATCCATGGTACTGCTCTTCTTTGTATTGATCGAAAACGGCGGGAAAGCTCTGGCGAGAAAATAAAAGCCAAAATTCAACCATCGATAAATAAGAATGATGGTCCATTTTGTCTTTTTTTACATTGTTAGTGCACCAACAACAAACCTCCTAGTCGCGCAGCAACTCTTATCATCAGAGGCAATTTACTCAGACAAAGGTTGGTTGCTAATAAATACACTATCGTTTCTATGTACAGTGAATCAGAATAAATGCATCAACACGAAGCACAATACAAACAAATAGATACTATTCTCTTCTTCTCTCTCAAGTTGGGTTAAGATCTCGGGATACTTGGCCTTGCCATCTGCACAAGAAGCAACCGAATAAACCCTTTTGGAGTTTATAATCATACGAAATCATCTAAGAAAGAAAGCATAAACTAAAACTCAGGAGGTGTGTGCCTGTCCATGAACTAAGTGCGATGCAACTTTCCCCCCGTTTATTATGGAGGGGTATAGGTTGCAGATAATCCAAATACCCTATCTTTTAGGCCTATACCTTATCGGACCATTTATTCTGGACATTATCTTGGAATAACAATTCTATCGGGTTAATGTAACTTTAAGCGGGTAACCCTCCAAATTTAAATTTCAGCATATGCAGTACCCTATAGGGCATTATTGGTGGTAAGGGGGTTGTCAGACAAACCTTGAGAGCAAAAATCTTGCTAGTGGGCTTAAATTAGCATTAGAATTGAATTCTTTGTTCTGTTGTTTCTTGCGATTATCAGCTTCAGTGTTCGCATTTCCCGACTTTTCTGGGGATATCTTGCCCTTGGAAAAGGTGTGAGTTGCCAGATCCTGCAAGTCTTTCAACGAGGATTCTTTTGAACTGCACGAACAGTAATTCCACGTGAGCTCCTTATGATAAAACTAGCTCTAATAATGTCTAAGTAATAAGAGTATAAAAGAGATAAAACCTTGCCAATCTCTGTAGCAACTTGCTGATAAGAACCTCACATGATCCTGGCTTCATGCGCTCCAAGTTCGTGAGTGAGGTTGAAACAGCATGGACAACTGGCCCATCAGAGTCATCACCAGTTGTCTAATAGAAGTCGGCAAAACAACCATATCAAATTCCATAAAACAAAGTCCACATCATGAAGCAGGGAAAACAAAAGTATCATGTCAGTGACCTCAAACACAGATACACCTAAGCCTTAGCATGCACGTTTTTATTTAAATAAAAGAAACAAATGCACGTTTTTTATTAAAATAAAAGAAACAAACCTTTGTTTAAAGTTTCCAAATATATGCAAGAGGTAATAGTAATTATCAGCAAGTAAACTCCACGCAAATTGACTAATTTACACCTGGCCCAA
The DNA here is from genome assembly GCA_014182575.1 of Eucalyptus decipiens. NCBI lineage: Eukaryota > Viridiplantae > Streptophyta > Magnoliopsida > Myrtales > Myrtaceae > Eucalyptus > Eucalyptus decipiens. The sequence goes on along the minus strand of CM024614.1, from coordinate 12,793,787 downwards.
AGCACGATTTTAGCAGATATAAGAAAATGAGATGGACCTGGCTTCTATAGTTTCTCAGCCCCTTGTAGGGGAGACATTTTGATTGAATTCCCAGCTCACAAGACAAAAATCACAGTAGAAACATCCATGAACTTTCAAACTTGTCACATCTATCAAGTAAACCCACATGTCACCTGGCAAGAGTGCCCACCTCTTTCAAGGAAGGGATGAGCAGAACCGATAATGGAGCAGATGAAGATAATATTTTTGCAATGTCCTCATCGTCGCTTGCTTGGCGGTACCTCGGGAGAACTTTATGAGCATCAAAATACTCATAGGAATTCCTGAAGAATGGCTCCAAGATCATACATTATGCTTTCTCTCAGTAGTAGGATTTCTGAACATCTAACAAAATTTACCTTGACGAATCAGGGCTTTTTGTAAGTTGTTCTCTATTTCCATTTTCCTGCCCGTCATTAAACTTACCTAGTACAGATCTCTTTTCTCTTGCATTTCCTCTTTTAAAAGCGGCTTGCATAGCCGCCTTAGCCTGCGTAATGGAACCAAAAGAAAAAGGTTACTCTTCACTGGAAAATATCAATCTTTCATAGATTAATTAACTTGTTCTGAGCTGAAGTTCAAAATCAACTTCTGAGGTTACAACCCGAAAATAAAGATCAAGTTTGACTAGGAAATGGGAACTTGATGAATCAAAAGATCAGGTAATATATAGCAAATGTTTCTTAAATTTTGATACTAATTGTTCCCGTGAGTCCATAGACAGTGATAATAACTATAGATTACAGATGCTTCTGCAATATCATCATTTATCATCATGCAAGGTAGACACACAGAGACAAACAGAAAATGGGGAAAAGGTATGCATTTAATTTCTGTTCATTTAAGGCCAATTTTTCTTAAAATGCTATATTGAAAATAAAATGGACAGAGAACCAAAATAACCTCTGCAAGGTTTGCTGCACTGTCTTCCAGTGAAGCACTGGAACTTCTCTCCTGAATCCCAAGTCTCGATTTTGGTGTCCGAGGAGAATCAGACTCATCATGTTGACCGCGGAAAACTACAGTTCCTGTCGTAGAAGCATCTTCAACAGAACCGTACGAGCTGCTAGACTACATGTTGCATGAAGATCCATCAGACAAATGGCCAACACAGCACTATAATGAAGAGACTTCACCAACCTATAATGCTATCATACTTATAAGACTTACCAGAGTGCTTTGATCGCGAAGCAAGGGTGATGGTTGAGATTCTCTAGGAGTTCGTACCACGACCGTACCCGATCCGCTCAAAGGTGAATCTTCCTATAATCAAGTGTTCAGGTATATAAGGTAAAGAAAATCTCATAGAACTCCCAATATATCATAGAAATAGTATGGAAAAATAAACAAAAATAAAGACTGGATTAAAAAAAAAAAAAAAAAAAAAACATTCTAATCAGTCCTTTTTTTTTTTTTTTTTTTTTTTTTGGTCGAAAGTCCAAGGTTAAGAAGTTATTGCTCTTTCTTTCTTTATCTTCCAATTCATTTTAAGATTTTTTTGAAAACACTAATCTCTCATCCCCACCCCTCCGTCCCCACTGCTGCATCACTTGCCCAAAGATGAATACATCTGTTTATTGTTAATGTTTAAAGGGAAAGGTTCATTGTTTTTTCAAGGTAAAGAAAACAATCATCTCACTATATTTACATAAGTTGGTGCCGCATTTGTTTGGAACGATTGATTTGATTTTTAGTTAATTTTCAAATTAAAAAACATCAAAAGCCAATCTAAGATCATCCGTTGGCTGGATAAATCTCAGATTAAATTCTGAAGTTTCCTAATAATTTGGCATCTTATACCAATTCCATAATCCAGTTTCAGCACTACCAGGTTCTCAAGTTTTATTCTAGCATCTATGACAAGAACACATGCAAAGTAATCCAAGGGTAACATCACAAATTCAAGCATAAAACTCCATGGAGAACAAAAATTTACTTGCACATATGCACATGAGAGAGAGAGAGAGAGAGAGAGAGAGAGAGATTACGTCATCGTGGTGATTATTATAATGCAAATCTCTAGCATCTTTCCGAAGTGATATTTCTGAAGCCTGAGGCGCATTTCCAGATGCAGACAACCATGAGTTACCACCATCCGCCACTCTTCTAGGGGTAACCTGATTGTGGGAATTCTCTGATTTCCTCTCTCTGACTTGAGGTGGCAATAGATTGGTCCTAACAGTCCCTGTTCCCTGCACTCCACCAATGCTGAAATCCCATCCAGTATTCTTCCCTCCTCGCCCTTGATTACTGCAGATAAATTCGAGAGAATCAGAATTTAATTGCATAACAAAAAAGACAACAACAATATACCCACCTGGCTCTTACTGTTTCTTCTCCTTTTATGTCTCTTCTAACCTTCACAGTGTCTGATCCCTCCACTACACCTTTACCAATCATAGGTGTTTCTCCATCTTCCACTGTCGGATATTTTGGACGCTCTCTGTCAAGAAGCATTAGACACCATGAAAGACACTCTTATACCAAAATTCTCTTACCATGGGAAAGAGGATCATAGATACAATAGCATCTCTATACTGCTGACATGCAAGCAATTTGCAAAAACTATAAAAAAGATAAAATAAAATTGCATGAGATGGCATTAGCAAGAAATTACACCTTATTCGCTCTAGAAGCTTTGGACTCTTCCTGGCATTTCTTATGAAACGGTGCTTCAGAAGTTCCTTGGCACTGGGCCGCTGTAATTGAGTCTGAGTCAGTAATGTTAGAAAATTATTCAATCTTGGAGGAATATCACTACTGCACAGACTCGTAAAACTGAACTTCACTCAGTTAAGTGTCAAAGATCCATTGCTTGATCTTCACCAACTCACAGAATCATGCAAACAGAACGAATAACCAAACACAATTATGGAAAAATGCAATCTCAAGACATATTGCAGATACAGGAGATCTGCTCTTCACCTTTTCTTCACAAAGATGGCAAGCAAATAATGTCTGACCCCTGCAGATAGCATGACTCTTATGCATATGTTAACTTTGCTAACAGTTCTAATTGGCTTTACAAAGGCTCAAAACAGTTCTCATAAGGACCAGAGGCAGGATGTAGAGCTAAAAATAAAAAAGGAAACTGAAGTCTCCAAAAACACCATGAAGAACTATTTTTTTTTTTCATTGGCTTTTCTACAAAAGATGCCTTTCCTGGGCTAACCCTAACTAATATCAAGAGAACAGAATTAGTGGATAAAAATGATGAAGCATTATATTACTTATCCTATAAACACACACACTTGCTAATTTTTTGTAAGTAGGGAAGATCCCTCAGCTGAACTTCTGAGTGGCTGTCAGACCACAGTGAGATTTTTTTCTTATAGGACGGAGAGTAAATTTGAATTCACTGCTTTAATGAATAAAATTAGGCAATCTTCAACAAAGGCATAGCAATTGCAGAAGAAATTTGATCATCCATTAGAAAGGTATTTCAAGAACTATGTGCGCATGCTTGAACGCACATATTGTGAAAGCATTACAAAAGCTCAGTACTCTGTTTCTAGAAAAAAACAGATGATAATTACAGCAGCTTGCGTAGGACAATTTACCTCTGCTGGTACTTTCTTCAGGCACAGAGAAACAAATTCTTTAATGGAACGAGAAAAATGCTCATCCAGCTGCGAAGAAGACAGGGAGATGGCTCTTATAGACTGTAAGATACAGAGCCTCAGAGTAGACACTGTTCAACATGTATACAATATCATATTTGATTTAATCACAGTGACCAAGAGATTCTGATAAAACCTGTGGGGGATTTTCTCGAGGTATGATAAAAAGAACTCTCATTGGGTGAAGATCTGCAAGCGGAGGTTCACCTTTGGCCATCTCAATTGCAGTGATTCCCAGAGACCAGATATCTGCCTGCACCAAGAAAGACCATGAGATCAAGAGAATCATGAGCACGAGGGTGAGGAATGTGCATCAGCAGAAAATAGAAACATGGAAAAGTAACAGATAGCTTTGAAAAAAAGTACCTTCTCATTGTACCCATCCGAATTCTGAATTACCTCCGGAGCCATCCAGAATGGGGTTCCGACAAATGTCTGTCATCAAAATAGTATTAGCATGCCTTTACCCTGGTGACCCAGAACATGGTCTTAATGATCAAGCATCACAATTTCATGACATTGGCATTTGGTGTTATTTGTCTACAGTGCTAACTGCTGAGCTTCAAGTTCACCTCCTAAATGACAAGGGCTGCAAAAGAGCTAAAGCATGCTAGGCAAAGACTTTTAAACTGGTATATCACAGATAGCCACCTCGAGCTATAAGAACAATCTATCAAATGCATTCAAAAAAAGAAGTACAGTGTCTAAGCCAGGAAAAGAAAAACAGTGAAGTCCAATGGCAAAGCAGATGACAAGCACATAGATGAGTATCAATAAATAAAAAGCCACGAGCACAATCATTCTCCCATATAATGAACAAAGCCACTACCTATAGTAATTTTACTTTCATGCGATGTCCTCTTTCTACTTCAAAGAATTGTGCAAGCTTAAGTAAGTCATTGAGGGGTTAAAATACACTCAGATGAAATCAAGCAACCTATACAAGATAAAATCAGGTAATAATTACCTTTCTCCTTGATATAGTTCTAGTTAATTGAGCAGAAACACCAAAATCTGCAACCTGCACAATGTTACCCAGAGTGCAAATTATGAAAAATAATTGTCTCATGCTGTTATAATTCAGCATAAAGCAACCCCATATGACCAACATTACCTCTAAATAAACTTAACAAAGGGCATGAACTTACCTTAACATCACCGTTCTCGCTCAATAAAATGTTGGCCGCTGCATAAAGCACAACAGAGTGTTAAGTTACTGCACCAATTTTAATGTAAGGTTCAATTTCGTAAGTATGTGAAGCCAAAATATGTATTGCTCAACAAGGCAATCCGAATAGCAATAAGACCAAGATCTCTGACCCCACAGAGCACATTGAAGATGGCCTGACGAAATAAAAAAGTAGGTGCACAAAGAGAGAAACCTTTAATATCCCTGTGAATTTTCCCTTCAGTGTGCAAATATTCGATTGCATGCAGCAAGTCACGTAAAATACAGGCTATGGACATCTCTTCGAGAGGTGGACCTGATTGAAGCTGCAGGAATTTCATTAGATTCTCCAGATGAAAATTCCATGATTGAACTTCATTAAAGAAACAAGCACTCTTGACCATATGAACAACCAAAAAGGTCGATGGCCATCAACACACATCCAAGCAAAGAAAAATGCACTGCAATACTGCTAACAGTAGTACGTGAGAATTAAAGTGACATAAAAAGCATTATGGTGACCTACTAGATCAGCAACAGAGCCACCGGCCATGTACTCCATTATTATCCATAGCTTGGTCTGGTGGAGATAGGAACCATAGTATTCCGTAATATATGGAGATCGACATTGTGATAGAACAGAAATTTCCTGGAAAAGAATGAGAGCTATAAAAAGCTGATCTGCATAGCACCTTTGGTACTAGTCAACAGAGACAGTACCTTCTGAATGTCTTCAATTTCATCCTCTCTGTAGAAGGAAAAGGCACAAAAGTAAGTCTTAAAGCTGAATCCATGAACTTGGAGCAAGTGAGAGAAGCCTGTAACATAGGTGAGTGAACTTGGAAACAAAATGCCAGGAAAGATATGCCTATGTCCACATTACATGTATAGATGCATGATAAGTAGTTTCAAATGAATTGTGCAAGCTCCTTACATGGACTCAAAAGACATATTTGCATCTAGTGAATGGAGATCACCCCAAAAACTACCAATTACTAGACTTTCTATTATTGACTCAAAACACCAAACTGGGGGAGGGGAAAAAGAAAAGGGGGGGTGGGAAAGATCCATGCCAACGAGAAACCTACCAAATTCATGAACTAGGTTAGATTCAAGCTTAAGCCCAGGTAGATGACCTAAACAAAGGATTGTTTGCAGTTGGTGGTGTGAGAAATCAAACTTGCTCCATTCATGTAAACTTCACGCACAAGGCCACTCTGTGAACTACTTAGCCAACCATGGGAGTCATATTGCTTACTGTATCTGATCTAAGGACCTGTTGTTGGCCTATCTATTGTCAATTTGGTCAGCTTTAGGTAAGCAACTCTAAGCAAACACTGCTGACAGCTCAAGTAGTAGAAAGAAGAGAGGAAATCTGGAGCTAAGCAAAAGTTTTCTTGGACAGCACAGTATTAGCCCCTGAGGAAATAAACTTTGCAAGCTCATCCTGATAAAGTTTGTTCTAAGCCTCCTTTGAGTGATGTACATGCAAAACAAAGGGGAACTGATGAGGGTCTACGAACGAACAGTAACACCAAACATGCAATACAAGGGATTACAAAGATCAACATGCGCATCCGGTGCATTGTAAAAATCATCAACCAAGCAGAAATATACGGACAGGCAAACTTCATGTCCAAAATTGGGCCGAAAGCCAAAACACCATGTCCCAAAGAATATAATGGAATTACTTTAACTGTTCAACTGAAGATATTCTACAGGAAAAAAGATAGGAGTACATAACAACTCCTTTATGAGGTGGATATGGAAAAAAAATGTGTCCAGCATCCTCCTCCAACAGAAAATGAAAAAGAAAAACAATAATGATGATGATGATGATAGAAGAATCTAAATATCAACCAATGGACCCAAAATGAGAGAGATGCTTACGACTCCTCCAGATCAATAACTTTGATAGCAACTTCTTTGTTGAGCTCCTTATCAAATCTGCAGAAACCAGACAGACATCACAACAATGCATAGAAGTGCATTCCATCTCACATCACCACAAAGTGAATGTCAAAACAACTTAAAGAGTAAGAATACTTCTGCAGTTCTGATGCTGTCTTTCTTGTCCTACCCTATCTTTTCTTTTTTCCCTAAATATGCCATCATCCAGGGAAACTGAGGAAATTATTCAGACATATACACATGGACTAACAGATGGCTTCTGTAGATCAGATGAAAGGTTGCCCTGCCTTACCCATTAGACATTATGCACTTGACTACTTATAACAGAAAATTCAGACAAAGCCACAACAAGCTTCATGACAAACTTCTCACAATAATAATTTGAAAACAGTTCACATGGAAAAGAAACAAATTCCACAAGTGCGTTAATAATGTAAGGGCAGGAAAGGCAACTGACTGGCAATTTATGGTTCATAGCAACTGTAATCATTCCCCAACTGTATCGTATCACTAAAAATTTCAATAAAGTACATCACGTGGTCCAATCATAACGCAACTAAAGGAAATATCTTTGCAAAAACTAGTAAAGCAGGTCTACTTTGAAGAATTAAATGACCACAGGTTATAAGAAAAATTAAGAGGCTATTTGATTTCAAAAAACATTTTTGATTTTCACTATCATAGAAATTGAAAAGAGAGAGTTTTCTATTTTCAGTTTTTGTTCTCTTAGAAACACGTTTGGGTCATTAGAATTTTCTTACAAACGAAAAATTGCAAGATTATGCTTGCATCCTATCAGAAGAACAAAATAGGCCTTATATCTGTATCCCTCTCTTCTACTCTTAAAGGAAAGAAAATGCTGAAAACACCACAATAGCTATTTTTCATTTATAGCTTCAATTTTGAAAATAGTTTCACTTATTTTCTCAAATGTCTCAAACGGTTGCCAAAGCATTTACTAAACTGTTTTCAGAATTAAAGGGAAATGAAGATAGAAAATTGTGGGAATTCTTGGGAATCAAATGGCCTAAATTGTCATCAATGTTCTGCTTGCCAAAAGAGAATATAGTTCTTTTCTCAAAAGCTGGTACATAGCTAGTGTATATAAAATAAAACTGACCAAAAGTTTTTGCCATCCTCAACTTTTCTTCCTTCCTTCCATTCTCACCTTATTCCTTCAAGACTTAGTAATGTCCATAGATCAAGTAATGCCACATTTTAAATTTCTGATATAATCTTCCTACAATCTTCATGTTATATTCAAAGTTAACTTCTTCTATTGGATAGAAAACATTGAAGTCCCAATCCCAAACCAGATACTAAGACTAGTTCATGTTCAAAAGTCAAACAACAGACCAGACACCTAGAAGCATTGGTAAATGCCTTCTGTTCGCATTAAGATCTACCTAAAAGTTAAAGAAAGAGTTAATAGCTTATGATCCTCTTTTCATGATTTCAGATAAAGTGATCCTGTATAGATGAGGATGTCATGGTGTAACCGATCCCCAATATCCTGCAGTAGTAATCAATTACATGTACTTACAGATTTCAAGAGATTTCCAGTATCACGATATCCTCACCAACCCACTGAAATATTCCAAAATAAAATGATGTCTAAAAGTAAGGACTAAACAATAATTGCTCAGACCAAATGCCACCCAGCCATTAGCAATGCCCCAAGAAATCACATCTAACGGCAGTATATCTATCCAGTTGTCTCATAATACATCTCTAGCACTGCGCACAGGCATTCTCCTGATCAAACAGGGTAAGAAGAACACCTTCGGCGTAGAGCAGAAGATGCAAAAACACATTCGGAAAAGACACTTACGCTTTATAGACATCTCCGAAAGATCCTCTCCCAATCAACTCGAGCGAACTGAATCTGGACCCCGCCGCTTCAGTCAGACCCGCTACATCAGCCATTTACACACTCGCCGTTCTGCCACGGAAAACCAAGAAACTGAACAGAACTAAGTTATTAAACTCGACGATGACATCAATGTCCTACATTTCTCACGAAACTACCTCCAAACAATACACAAACTCCCGAAAAGCTCAACCGGCGATCTCGACAAAGAATCTCACAGCACAGCCGCCTCAACCACTATCGCCATCATCAAACCCAGAACCATTCTCAGGCAACAACACAGCATATACACAGATCAAACCTTAATCTAAGGATCTAGAGAAACATCAGCAAATTCAGGCGAGATTCAATTTATACACGCCAAGTACGACGGAGAAGCACTTGGAAGCAAAGGATAATAGCTGGCCGCCCACATAATTTCCCGGATAGATTACGTTAGGTAAAGTGGAAACAGTGCCCCCCAAAAAAAAGCGACGGCCCAACCGAAAAAAAACCACCGAGGGATTGGAGATTCAGCGCTGAACGAGAAAGTCCAATTGCCAGTGAAAGCGAGGGAGCAACTCGCGCGAGTGCCTTCGGGCCGAGGCTTTCCTCCCGCTGGGCGCCCGCCACGCGGGACCCGATGATTCGACTCGTCCGCTTCGACATTCGCGTCGCGAACACAGGAGATTTCGGAGGGCGAGAGAGAGAGAAAGACGAGGAGAGGCCCCCCTACCTATCGGAGGAGACGGCGCGCTTCTCGAAGGCTCGGGGCGACGGGATCTCGTTCACCGCGCCTCGTCCGCCATTGGAGGTCCTCGCCTTGCAGAAACTCCGAACGGCTCAATGGATCGAGGAAGGAGAAGGAGGAAGAGAGAGAAAGAAGAGAGAGAGAAGAGAGAGTGCTTGTTGCTATGTCAATGGAGGTTTTGCCGGATTTTTGCTTCCTTTCTTTCCCTTAAAAGAAAATTAAAAATTTTCTCGCGAGGACAATGGAATTGTCGCGGTTTAATTTTTCTCGGATTTCAGATACCGTCCGGTAAAAAACATGAAATTTGTCTGAAAAGAGGAAGAAGACGCACCGCATTTTAATCTGAAAAAAAGAAGAAAGCAATTTTTTTTTCTTTTTCTTTTTAGTGTCTGGAATTCTCAACATTAGGGCGGTCGTCATGCTAGGGAAAAAATGAAGTAAGGAAAGCGAGCTGGAGCCGATTAATTTTGACAACTTGACAGCTTTCGCTTTGATGGAAGCTTAAGCATCTACTTTTCCATTTATTTGCATTTATTAATTCTCGTTCATTTTCTGTCCGAGAAGTTCCCTTTCTTGATATCTCAGCGCCACCTTTGTCTTTTTTCCCCCAATAAGTCAAGTCTTATCCAATGATACTATATGCTTATATAAAATACGTATTAGCCATTTAAAAAGTCTGCTGAAGCATTAGCAAGAAAAGTTTGTTTTGTTAAGATTAATACCACTAAAAATCCCAAACTGGCACACCTATAATAAATTTACTAACTAATTTTTGACCATATTAAAATCCAAAATTGGTACATATATGATAAATTCACTTAAAACTAATTTTTTAAACACAGAAAATAAAAATAAAAATTGTATATTTGTAGCAAATTTACTCCACATAAAATCATAAACCTAGTATACCTCTTGGGCACTTTCACAAACTAAGGCAGTCCAATCACTCAAGCAAAAGCTACATTTCTACATTAAGGAGTTCTCTAAACCGGTGCTAATGACAAATAGTGGGCACTATTCTTTTTGAAGAACGATCTAACGATAAGACGAGAATCTGTGGATACAAAAGTGGAAGATTCTCCCAAGTAGAAATTTATTACCTTATTACGTTCAAATAAATCTTGGTTGTTAAAGTATGTAACTAAAAAGTTCGAATTCCATCTCATAGGTTACCATTTTCTTGTTGAATTGGACATGTCTTCCTTTCCCTAGATGTTGAAATTCAAGCAGAAGACAATTCCACACCCACAACTTCTGAAATGGCTAGAATGATTTTCCCAATACTCATTTGAAACCAAATACATTGAGAGAAAAAAGAACATGCTTGCAAAATTCCAATCTAGGCTAGATCAAGTCCTAGTGAGTTTCATCAACATGTTTGCATGTACAACAACCAGTGGCCAAATTTGAGCAGAACCAATGTTGCCAAAGTGGCCAAGCAAAGAATATCCTCCTAAAATCCCATGACTCATTCATGGTAATGTTAACTTTGAAAACTTAATTAATCTATTATGGATTTGTTAGCTAAGAATTTTTAGCAAATATGGTCTATTATGTTTAAGACCTCTGGGATTACATCCTAAGTATCCATTCATATATCTTTTGACCATCTCACCTATAGAACCATTTACTGAAGACCTTAAATGGCTCCTTTGGTATCTACTCAATCTGCATACAGTAGTTGTCAAATTTTCTATAGCTCAAATGCCTTGTATCATTAGCCAAATTATCCAAGGACAATCAAATTTTGCAGATTTGGGAGAATTCTTGTCATGGTTTAAGCCTTTAGAAATCTGGAGATTAGTTTTCAAAGATTAATTGAAAGTTTGCCGGCCAAATCTTGAACTTCACACCTTAATCATCTTTCACTAGTCATGAATATTTCTTAGGCCAAGTGGAGATCTTCACCACACTCCGACAAAGGTTGGTGTCTCTACTTTCAAGTCTCAGCCAGGAACAAATGATATTTTCAAAACCGTCCTAGCAAAAATCAGACAAATCCCACAAGAATACAAGGAACTTTAGAGAATTTTGTGCCGACACAACAAGGTGATTCCTCTAGAGATCTAGTGGAAAGGAAACACAATCTAGCAACGCACTAATCTGGAGTTCCCTAAAGTAAGCCACCAAATTTGTCAGGCCTTAAGAGAATATCATGAAGAGGATCTCAACTCCAACCATGATGAAGCTTCCTCCTCCCAAGATCAAAAAGGAAGGCCACTAGCCCAAGACTCATACTCGTTTGAATCCATATCTACCGATTTACAGTTGGTTTCTACTACTTTTGAAGATTGATCCCACTAGCCATAGCCCTAGGCAAACTAGTCCTCTCTCTCTAATAAAAGAAGAACATATCGTCCATCATCATCAAGAATCTCTCACAACCCTGTTGCTGATCTACTTTTGTCATAGTAGGAGATTGACAACTTTATTTGCACATTTGAAAAGCAAAAGACGGAGACAGTTTAAACAGCTCGGCAGACAACACTATAGAGGGATTCGGTAATAAGATAGGATAGTGTACTTTGTGTGCTTTATGCCTTACCACATGCTTTAGCAAGCTTGGCGTGGAGCGTGCTTTGTTTGTAGTGCTTTAAGCATATTTCATGCTATGTAATTTTTGTCTATAACATCATTAGAGGGACTTGTCCTCTAGATGCCTCGTGACGTTTGATGTAGTTCATACCTACATAAGGTAATGTATTGTGTATTAAAAAAGGCAGATTAGCCTTCCCTAAATAAATTCATATAGCGATATCTCTCATGGCTTTCTAAGTCCTTTTTCTTCCTCCCCTAGAATGGCTTCTTCTTATTAAGAACTTTGTTGTTAACTTGGTCAGATGGCATAATTCTAAGTATGCTCTCAATTTACCACTTTGTGGATTCTGTAGATCAGAAAATCTAAGACTCTAAGGTCCAAATTCAAGAGTAAAGGATTAGAAAACTAAGAGATAGTCTCCTAAGGAATGTCATGCAGTGCCTATTAGTTGGAAATGCATACCTATTTCGAGGGTCAGAAAACTAAGAGGCGGTCTCTTGAGAAATGGTCTGTGGTGCCTGTTAGTTGGGAATGCATACTTGTTTCGACCTTTTGTTCTCGAGACTCTAGCTTTGCTATCAAAGTCATATTACCATTGATACCGTGTTAACATCATTCTTCTTTGATAATGCACCATAACAAGGGGGAAGAATTTCTCATTATCATGACCAATCAACAGCCTACCGTGATAGCGTGATAGATGCATCATTCTCCTTAGATTTTTCTATTTTCAAAAGTCTACTTCCTCAAAATTTGATTATCTTTATGAGGTTACTTACCTTAATGAGGATGACAAGATTTCCAGCACTTAACTCCCTCTAATAAATCCCTATTCTACATTTTCAAAACCCCACTCCTTTTTCTCCATCCGTTCCATCAAAAACTCATCCAACATACTCCAAAAGATATCAAGGAAATATTCAATCTATCCATTTTAATCAACATATTACTCCCACTACTCAAGAAGAACATTTTGTTGATCTCCATTTTCCTCATGAACTATTCCAACAAAGGCATTCCCAATAGTATATACATCTCCACTTCGGAGCAATTAGTCTTGTTTTAACCTTTTAAGGATGAAAATGCCTTCTAGTAGTCGCCAGAATGGCACTCCTTGACACTTAGTTCCTCGAATACCAACATTTTTGCATAGGTACAGTTGAGAATACCCTCAATACTAGCATAGTTGTTACCCTTTTTCCTAACTTCAATATGGCATTGTCTAATCCTCAAGTCCTTGATGCCTTAAAGGTCTAATTGCAAATAACTTGAGCACTCCAAACTGTTGATTCTATTGTTGTAGCCCTTCATACCGAGTCCAAAATCACACCTTGGATCTAAAGCTATCTTCCACATAAGATGCTTTATTCATTTCTGTCAACAATAATCAAACACCATCCTACATCCATGTGCCGAGACAAATATCTTGCTCCGAGTTAGTCAAGCTCCTAATACCTAGGTGACTAACCATGAAAAGTTCCATTAAAATTCTAGACTTATTTAAGCTATAGAATCGAAGTTCACTAAAAACAAAGATGGCTCTTTAGTCATCAAATTGGACCACTCTTATGAGAAGCCAGAAAGTTCTATCTTTCCAACCATCCTTACCATGAGCTCATATTTTCTAGACGAACCAGAAAGCTCAGAAGGAGACAAGCTTGAAATACAAACCTTTGATTCTGAAGGACATCCTATAGTTTATTTCAAAGACCCTATTTCGGGGCATTATCCATGGGATGTAGATTGCTAGTGTCGAGTCTATATGATACCAAATCCAAATGTTGATGATAGTCCTTAAAGAAAAATGGAAATCCAAAGATCCATTCTTCCATAAATGTTAGGAGAAGGACCCTTCTATTGGGCCACTTAGAGAGGATGAAGGAGCATATTAGTTGTTGGTGTCTTATGGGTTTCAAAAAACCCTTCGAAGAGAAGACCACAATCTATTTCTCCTATTAAACCATGCTACAAAGTTATCTTCAAATTGGCCAAGAAAAATCTAACATGTGATCCAGACATCTTTCAATTCTGCAAATTAACAAAAACAAATCCCCTTAAGCCATTTACCCCTTCCTGCATTTACATGTTTAATGAGTTTGATATTTCATCTTCGGAAAAATTCACAAGTCCAATTGGGTACAGCAATCAACCAAAGATTGCCAATCCCACCAGAATTAATTCTAATGGAACTACCAAAGATCTTGGTCCCTTGGAATTTGTCCTAAATTAACAAATGGAAAATGCTTAGTCCAAAACAAGGCCTTCACCATATTGAGATTTGAACAACAAGCAGGCTTTAATGCTCTCAAAACTCAAGTGGCTAAAGTCCATATCAAAGTGGAAGAAGTCAAAACTCGACTAGATCATGTCCATCAACAACTACATTAGACCTTAGTGGTCCAAAACAAGCTTCAATTTTACCAGATGAAACTACAAAAAATAAAAGTTGGGTTAGTAAGACCAAAACATTACCTTGATGATTAGTCAGTTGAAGTAAAAAGACTTTAGAAATAGATCAGGGAACTCAAAACAAGCCAAGAGAGGAATCACAAGCCCTCTTCTTCTACTTCTATCTTCGATCAATTATTTTCCTCTTCACGGGAAAAATCTTCATTCCTCCCTTTAAGTTCCACCATTACTTCATCCCTTCCGTTTCTACTTTCTAGTTTAAATTGGACCACTCCTACTCATAGACATGACATGAGGGCCATCAAAGAAAGGTTCTTAGCAGAATAAAAATTGAAATCTACAGCCAAATCGACAAAAGAACTGACAAAACAGTTTGAGCCTCCACCAACTGACCCTCCATCTTCACACAAGAGAACATGTTAAGATGAGTATCGCCATGGTAGGTTGTGACAAAATCCAGTCTATACAAGATTCATACTTTGAAGCTTTTGGGTTTGAGTTAAACACTTTGTCATTTGCTTCCATGGACAATGAGCAGGCTCAACATGTTCTTGAACAAGCCCCCATTAGCTTCATGATGCAACCCGAAGAAGAAAATGAAGAAAATATGATAGATTTTCCCTTCTAAAATAACAATTCTGGGAATAAGACTTCCAATCTTACCTTTACACTTGATGATATCCCATATCTTAAGTGACATGCTAAGCTACTAGAGTTCTATACCTAGATGAACACCAAAGCTATTAATCTAGAAAATGACCAATTGCATATTCTCCTAGAGTTCATTGCCAAATTTATAGGCAGTTTGTTAGATTAATTATTGGCTCTTGCTCCAACAGATTAGATACCTTCTTGGCATAAGATTTTGACCACATGATTCGCATTCTCCACCATTTCTTTATTGGGAGGCCAAAGGACCTCATAGAGCAAAAAGGAAAATAATTCTTTGAGAGAAAATATTATTCTTATAAGCGAAAAGATCTTAATTGACATTTCCAAGAAATGATGAAGCTCTACTATGCCCTTGGTTGAGATCCAGCTCTCAAATCAATTTTCTTGTCATCTGTACCAAAATAAACTGGCAATATGGTTGACAAATATTTCCAATCAAAGAATTGGATAATCCTAGATGTTTCCCTTGGAGAAATCCAACAAGAGATTCATGAAGCCATTGATGAATTATGCCTAAGGAAAAAAACATTCAAGGAATTCTCAGAAGCAACAAGATGCTTAGCAAGGCCTCCAAATCAAATGTGGCCATAGAGATTTTTCTTGTGATTGTCCAAACAAGAAAGAGAAGCAGTTTCAAAAGCATTCTTCTAGAAGACAGAAAGGAAAATATGGTAAAATCTCAAGTTAATATACCTGTCTAACTTATTAAATTGACAATAACTAACGAAAAGTAAATTTATCACATGTGTACCGATTTAAAGTTTTTAGTAGTAAAAAAAAAAATAATAATTTGGAGACTTACCAAAAACAAAAAATTAGTTTAGTATAAATTTATCACGAGTATATCTATTTTGGATTTTTCATGGTATTAATCATTTTCTTTAATTGTCATGATCCTTGACAATTTTCATATATTCTCCCTTACTTTTAGCGCTTAATTTTTTTTCAGATTCCTAAAACTATATAAATTAGTTATATAATTGCAGGGTAGACCTCCTCATTGGGAGGGGTTGAACCGAAAATTTGGCCCGTCATGGGAGGAGGGCCTGGAATCTTTACTGAGGCCCAGTCAATGTTGGGCCGGACCGGGCCTGTCTTACAACTTTAAGATCGTCAGGGCTACTCATGATTTTGATGGTAGAGAAATGACCAGAAATTTTGTCAATTACATAGCGCAACATAAGCACCGTCATTAATCACGAGGATCCCTCTTTCTTTATGGTTTCAACAAATATTAGATCAGAAGTGACGTTTTTTCCATGTTTAATTCAAGACTCGAAATTACAAAAGTTTGTTCAGTTACATTTAAACAAGAGAATCTAGCATTCAGAGCTGTTTTATACTCTCACTCCGCTTTATCGTATCCTCCTGCACGCCTCCTCAAATCGTCCACGTTCTCGTCACCCTCCGAGTTCTCATGATTCGGCCCTCTCTTCTCCTCCTCGCTGTGACTGCGGCTGCCCGCCGCCGCCGCCTCCTTAATCTCCTCGGTGGTCTCCCTGGCTGCCTTCCAGGCGCCGTCCATCGTCTTCTTGGCCGTCTCGCCCACCCGGTTGGACATCTCCTTCGCCTTCTCGGGCCCGTCCCTCGCTCTGTCGGCCATATATCCTGTCACAGCACTGGCCCGGCCCTCATCGGGGTCGAGGGCCTCTTGCTTGGCTTCGTACATCCCGTCCCTCACCGGGTCAGACCCCGTTTCCGGGATCCCTGTTCCACGATCTCCAGGGCTCGTCTCGGCCACAGCATTGCTGCCCTGAGATTCAAAGGATGAACTCACCACATCACTTAGGATATCCTAATTGAAATAAAATCCTAGGAGGATAGGAAAGAAATATACTTCTGCACGTTCAAAAGCAGAGGAGAGAAAGCAAGCCCTTGACGACCGGACAGTGCGTTGGACATAGAAAGATGGGTCTCTGGACGAAGCCCTGAAGCTGCTGTTGAGGAGAGCTCTATTTGCCCTGAACATATTGGCCATCTCTCTTCAGCTCGTCTGTCCGCTTTCCCTTTGCCTTCCCCCATCTTGTTCCTCCCCACGCCCTGGAAATATAACGTCAGCCTGTAGCCACCGCCCGCAGGAAGCACAGAGAGTGAAAGGTGGCAAGGTCTGTGACCGGATGATAGCGAGAATCGGACGCGTGGCGCTTTCTCCTGGGACATGCCTGAGCATTGGACTTTTAATGCCATGGTGGATTTTCCTGTGCTGTTTCGACAGTCCTGGATTTGTCCCGTTTTTTTTTGTCTCGTAGCAGAGATTAAGCTGAAAAGCAGGGAAACAGGACAGTGGGCCGGTCCTTTTGGCAGTCTCCTGATCCTAGTTCGGTGCCCTCTAGAAAGGCCTTTGGCAGTGGCAAGAACATGGATCCAATGTCTCGTGCGTTTTAGGAACGCCTACACATCACAACGGTGAGCATGCTGCAGAATACTGGGTATACGTACAGTTTTGAAAACCAAAAGCACAAAATCAAGTTAAAATCGCGAATCCGAATTAAAAATTTCATTTTGATTAAGAAAAAGGTGAACATTTCGTTCGAAATGACAAGAAGCCTACGCCTAATCCATTCAGTTAATTTGATCTATGGATCTGAAAACACGAGATAAAAGGCCAAAATTGGGTCCGAGTGAGCAAGGATTATTATCACCAAAGATTTTTACCATACAGCTAACATCACAAGAGCCGGGAAGCGAGAAGACTGAACGAAATTGTGACTATTTCTTGTCTTCTTCCTTCATCTTCTTCTCCCATCTCCGCTTCTTGTACGCCTGCAACAAATCCGGCATTTTCTCCATCAGTCTTGCGGTGTTCTCCCGTTTCTCGGCGGCTATCCTGTCGCACTTGTGCCCTTTCCTCTTGGTTCTCATCTCTTTCCTCTCAGGGTCATATGGCCAATCTTCACCTGCAACTAGGACTTCCTTGCGTAGCCTAGCTCGGCGACGTGCGCTGATTCCCAGTGGCTTCCATGCTCCCAACTCCCAATACCCCCACACGCCCTTGGATAGCTCGCTCCTGTATTTCACCAACTTCTCCCGCCACGGGTATTGGTACTCTGCAATCGCCTTCACCACGGATTGGGCAGCTTTACCAGCCATCAGCCCAAGTGTTTCTCTATCGACCATAAAAAAAATTAAAAAAATTGTTTTACCTCAAAAGCACAGTAAATTAGCCTTTCAAGTGATAATCCACAAGGAATTTGAACCGAAGTATCAAACCATGCACAGATGGAGTCACAAAATCATAGCTTTTCCAACATAACTTCAAAAATTAAAGAAAACAATAGAAAAGTTTGAGATGAAAGAACTGCTTCAACCCTTTCGAGGGTTCTAGAATTATTGGATTGATATGAACATGCCCACAATATGAATTTGCTATTCCAAAGCAGTGCCATTGATCATTTAAACATGGCTTGCATGCAGAAAGCAGTTCAAGAAATTAATGTTATCCAATTAGGGCAGTTAAATGGTATTCTGTCTACAATTGATGCCAAATTACCACTCAAGATTGGTATGAGTTAAACATGTCCAATAAAGAGCATCAATCTGAGGAAGAATAACACAGTATGCTCAATCTTCAAATTGCTTCAGCCTGTTTATTTTAGATTTCACCCCAATTAACCTCAGGTCACTCTGATAATACCACAAAAGGCTCGATATTCTCCAGGATTGCAATACATTGGAGCTAGAAGCTGGAAATTATTGGAAAATCACTAAGAAAATTTGAATATAGACTGAGTAAAGGCCCCTTCTGACCTCCTAGGAGCCGTCCACTATTGCTATCGAATCAGATGCTAAGTAGACACTCTCATTAGTACATTTTGTCTTTCAGTTCTTGATGAAGCTCCTCGTGTCAGGTCCTAGAGGGAGGTTGATCCCTTTTCTAAAACTTTTACTGGACATTCCCAAAAAAATGTGGGAACTCTGTTATGTATCCAGTTAGAGCTTGGCCAATAAAAGAAAAATCAGCAACCAAATATCATGGTCTCATATCGCGCATTCCATGAATCAATGAATGCTTTGACAATGCTTCAGTAGAGACTTCTCACTAACGTGAAGACACTTGAAACACAGTGTAGCAGAACATACACTAGAGTTATTACTTGCTCAATAATTCTTCCAAGAAAAAAAAGCATAGTATTTATACCTTGTGCCCTTCTGAAGAAAAGAATCGTACAGCATATCCTCAAAATAAAGTAGAGAGAACAACATGGCAAAGAAAATAGTGACAAGAACAATTGGCAAACACAATTTCACATGACTAAGCTTCTGCATGCCACTGGCCATGGGAAGCACTGGAGTAAATTATCAACACTCTTTGATCAGTATTCTTTCGACTCTTCGATTTGATCTCCAATGAAACGTCATAGGTGTTCATAGCTACACTAAATGTATGAAATAGTATATGCACAACTGGCCAGCTCAAGGCTTACTCCGCTGCCAATGACCGCCATCAACTAAAGAATGACATATGCTTACAATGGCAGGTTGGGACACCAATTTCACGGAGGGCACAACTAACCTCACATGCTTATGTTAGCAACAAAAATCTAATATATGCGATATCAACCTCCCAGCCAAACATTCAGACAACGTCTTACCTGCCATCTCCGAACCCTCAATTCTAAATGGGTAGGAGTAGGGGTGGCAAATGGGTGTGTCCTAAATGAAATTCCGACGTTGATCTAGAACCAAGATCATACTTCATCAGAGAAGTACATTCGGTAGAGCAACTATATTACCTCGCAGTTTATCTGTTCATAAAAAACCACATCGACAGCCTGCGTAACCAAGTTTCTTTCAGACATTAAACCAAACACTTGCTGTGCCACACTCAAATTTTCCAGCACTCGCCATAAACACCACGAAACCCGCGCCCCCAGGTCACACTCACCTCATTTCAAACTCACCCTCAATCAACAAACGACTACCAGCACTTAACACGTCACTGCTCACGACTCCACCCCAGCTCAGTCCCATCACCCGCAACAGTACGAACGTAATACCCAAAATCGCACCGGCCAAAAGATCGCAGCCAGGCGCAACGAAGAGCTGCTCGCTTCTCGAACCTGACAACACGGCGACGATGGAAATAGCGGAAAGCGCGAGCGATGTTCGCGATCGAAGAGATGATTGTACCTGAGCGATGTTCGGAGGGTTTCACGACCGCTTTCGCTGCGCCGTCTCTCGATCGACTTGCAGAAGTCAGGCTCGCAGCTGGAGCGAACTTTTCACTTGCCCTGAACTTTGGGCTCTTGCTAAGATGGTCCCCCAATCTCTGCTTAATTATAATTGTAGCCCAACAATTATTTTCTTTTGTTTTTGAGTTAATATCGTAAAAACTTTTAAAGTGGTACATTTGTGATAAGTTTATCATAAATTAAAATTTTGACCATCAAAAGTCTTGAACTAGTATACTTGTGTGCGAAAAATTTATTTTTCGTTAGTTTCCGTTAAATTGGATTAATATCACGAAAATGTACATATTGGTACACATGTAATAAATGAAAGATAAAACCTCAAATTTATAACTCGTCAATTATCATATGCCATTCAACTCCAATAAAATTTAATTGAAATTAAGAGTAAATTAATCATGGGTATACCGATTGGGTTTTTGTGGGATTAATCGTTCTTTTTTTCCTTTTTTATATGCGGAATAACATATCCACTAACAAGAATTCCTTTCTTTCTTCACTATGATTTATTTATCTTAATGTTACTATAAAGATTTATTTATAAAGTAAACGCTGAATTTTCTCAATTTCATTTATTTTATAAATAACTTATTTTAATAAGCTAAAAATTACAAAGTCCCATGCAAAATAAGATAATATCTTTTAATACTTTTGTATTAATTTGATTTTTGTCTTAAATTTAAGCGACATGTTCTTATACAGTGTATTTTATTCACATAATAATAATTCATATTTCAATATATATCCATATTTTTTTCATTTTCCTTTTTTTTTGACAAGATATATCTTTTTGATTATTTTCATTATCATCTTTATTGCGTTCTTCCATATGCCTTTTTCAAGTGAAATGTATTCAACTAATGAGATAGATTATACTTAAAATTTTATGGCAATGAAGTTGGGTACTTGTAATATCTACTATGATTTTTTGTGTAGTAAGAAACATTGGTAAAGTTATTCATATTAAATGAAATTTATTCATGTAATGACTAATCTATACCTCAAATATAAATGACATTTATAATAATTTTCATAGCACCAATCATGCTACATAAGACATCCACGTCAGCAATTCCGGTCAAAATTGATCGGATGACTTAATTGATACTCTTGTTAAAATGTTTAGGATAAAATTAATTTAATTAAAAGGTTGAGAATTGAATTAGTGAATCAATACAATAGATCTAAGACTTTTTTAGCACTTTTTCCCATGGCCAACAATCCAGGATACAGCATCACAGGACAAACACCGTCATTTCAGAGTAACCTCACAAGCAATTAGTGGGCCCAATTCCTCCACTCGCTTTCCGCATCACACTGCGTCCGCAGCTGATAACATTGACTTGCTGATTCTCAACGGAGACAGTTGCACCATGACTGCACATAAGACATCCTCAGTGACTCCTGTCAACTGAAGGAGTTAACCCCTTCATGCAAATCTGCATTTCTCTTCTTCCAAAGGAAGTAAATTGACACCATCCCAAGGTAACTTCAACAGCACCCTATAGAAAGGTTTCCTTTTCAAGTTTTGCATAGCCCATTGAGCCTCAGAGTTCCAATCACCTTCAGTGTCTGAATATTATCCAACTGAAGGGACACTCAAAAAAAGAGATGTGTACTTGATGCTGCTCCTGAACCTAAAAAGTGTACTTGTCCTTTTAGCTGTATAAAAATCCTCAGATTACGAGGGACAGGCTCATTTTCTTCATAAATCATAATGTTCTTTATATTCACAGTCCAACAGTTATGGCAGTCATTCGGAGGAATGATATTAGACCCTGTACATATTCAAGCATACAGAGAACAGTTAATATTGACACAATGCTATGCAGACCGCCATGTCAAATTTTAGGCGCAATTGATCTTAGTAACTCTTATACACAGAATTTAACTTTTCATTAGCAGGAACATATGCTGATGCAAAGAATACTGGGGAAACTTCTTATTTATAGAATATAAAAGGCGAAACAACCTAAAGATACAAAAGATTTGATGTTTCAGTATGCATAGCCAAAGATTTTTCCTGTTATTGCTGTGATGACATGGCCTCTCGACACTTTACCAGCATTGCAGGAACTAGGAACAGTTTGTAGCTTTACATGTACAATGTCCATGGATAATCCTCTTCAGTTTGCAAAGAGAGGCAATCGAGTCAGGATCCTGGAGAACCCTCAATACCGACCCTGTCGAGCCACGACACGACCTGCTCAATCGAGGGTCTCCTCCTGGGATCCCGGTCAGTGCAATTACATGCCACACTGAGCACTTCCAATACTTGACTCTCGTGATCCTTGACCCATATCGATGGGTCAATGATCTCTTCCTCCCTCTTCTCAGACTTCATCTGAAACACCCAAGAAACCAGATCCCTGCAATTCTTGCCTTTGATAACTTCCACAGGCCTTCTACTAGTAAGAAGCTCCAGAAGAACGACACCAAACTATAAACATCACCTCTGAAGGTGGCTGTCAATGTCTGGCTATACTCTGGAGGAATATACCCTAAAGTTCCGACCAAATCTGTAGTCACATGAGTATCATAGGGACGAAGCAGCCGCGAGAGGCCAAAATCAGCTAAATGAGCCTCAAACTTCTCATCCAATAGTATGTTGCTGGATTTCACATCTCGATGGACAATATTTGGCTCACAAACCTTGTGCAGGTACGCCAATCCCCGTGCAGCTCCTTGAGCTATCTTGAGCCTGACATCCCATGCAAGAACAGAGCCTCCATCATTACACTCATGCAGCCAGTAATCTAGACTTCCATTCTCCATGTACGAATATATTAGCAACCTATGGTTACCATGGCGACAATAACCTTGGAGAGAAACAAGGTTCTTGTGCTGAGCCCTTGAGAGAGCCTCCACTTCGGCATGGAATTCCCGTTCGACCTGACCGCAGTCCCCAGAAAGCCTCTTGATTGCAGCTTTCGTGCCGTTCGGGAGGTTAGCTTTGTAAACTAAACCGAATCCACCGCAGCCAATAATGTTCGCTTGGCTAAAATTGCTTGTTGACTTTAACAAGTCCGCAACTGTAAGATCTTTGCTGTCTGAATTTGGGAAAAGCACCAATTTGGAAGATTCAAGAGCTCCAGATGACCTATGAGGCCTGCCTAGTTCCTCATGCAAGTCATCTATATGATCGCTGACGTCCCTCCTCAAGATCTTCAGCAAAATGGCAACCAGCAGAAGTGAAACCCCTATCCCAGCACCGATTGCTACAACAAGAATGCTGCTTCTACGGCCGAATTTATTCTGGGGCCCGGACGTAATTATGAGGCCTCATCCCCATATTATCATTTACATCACACGTAGAATCTAGTTCATCGCAAAGCCCAGGGTTCCCTTCATAACTAGAGCTTGTAAAGCTCCCAAATTGACCCCCAGTAGGAACTGGACCTGTTAAGTGATTATTGGCCACACTAAACTTCGAGAGGAATGTGAGCTCCTCAAGCGAATCTGGGATCGATCCATAAAGATTGTTATTGGATAAGTCCAGCACTTCTAAATTCTCCATACCTGAGATGGAAGAAGGAATCGTTCCGGTTATGTTATTCCTGCTCAAATCCAAGACATGAAGCTGCTTCAACTGACCAATTTCAGGCCATATAGTCCCATTCAGTCTGTTGTTGCTCAGATACATCGAGGGAGGAAAGCTCGAGACCTGGTTGTATGGTAAGCCATTTGCACTCTTATTTCTCTTGACATATAGAGGGATTCCGGCAGAAGCAGTGAGATTTGGCGAGACAGAGTTTGGAGAGACAAGGCACTTCAACTCTGTTAAACTCTTGGGGATCTCCCCAGAAAGAGAGTTGTTCGACAGATCCAAATAAAACAAGTTCTCCATCTTCCCCATCCAAAAAGGGATGCTTCCATCGAAATGATTCCATGACAAATCAAGAACTTGTAACTCCGGGCAACTCAATAGCCACACAGGGATTTGACCCCTGAGAGCACAATTTCCAAGAGCTAAAACCATCAGACTATTGAAACCGGTCACATTTCCAGGAATTTCCTCCCCGTGGAAGTTCTTTGTGAGGATAAGAGTGCTCAGATTTTTGCACTGCTGAAGCACGGACAAAGCACCAGATAAGTTAACGATACTGTTGTTTGACAAAGAGACAAACAAGAGGGATGTGAGCTTTCCGTAACTTACGGGGATGTCTCCACTGAAACTATTCTTGGCAAGGCTTAAAATTTTCAGCTCATGGCAACTGGACAAGGAATCTGGAAGAGGGCCAGAGAAATGATTGGAGGCTAGGTCAACTGTAGAGAGACGGGACAACTTGGTGAAGTTTAGATCGATTTGGCCAGTGAGAGAATTGTTCCGGAGGTCCAGCACTCTAAGGTTTGGACAGAGAGACAGGCTTGAAGGAAGTAGCCCTGAGAATGAATTTGAGTGTGCAATTAACTGTTCTAACTGCTTGAGGTTTCCAAAAACGTCAGGAAAAGGGCCCGAAAACCGATTTCCACAGACAATCAAGGCTTTGAGGCTAGAAAGATTACTTAAGTTCGTGCTCAATGAGCCTGAGAAGCTGTTCCCAGATAGGGAGAGTTGCTCCAGAGACGACATGCTATACAAAGAGTCTGGGAGATGGCCAGAAAGGGAATTAGTATCCAGATGTAGTTGCTGAAGAGACAGCCCGCACTTCTCCAGGCCATCGAGACCCCCCACCAAATGGTTCAACGATAAATCGAGGATGCGAATACTGTTAGGTGAACTGCAGACACGAAAATTGAAGCTTCCAGAGAAAGAATTGTTGCTGATATTGAACACAAGAAGATTAGGATAATCCCCAAGCTCGAGCAAATCCCCAGTGAACTGATTGCTAGAAATATTCAAAGATTGGATGGATGTAAGACCAGATAATGCTCCCCAAGCTGGTCCAGACAACATATTATGGCTCAAATCGAAATACTTCAACTTCTTCAAGAGCGAAAATTCAGAAGGCAAATCACCTTCGAGATGATTGTGCGAGAGATCGAGCAATTTCAGCTCACTCAGACTGCCCAAGGAGGGAGACACGAAGCCTTTGAGGCCTCGGTCTGACAGATTCAACTTAGTAACTCTAAAGGAAGTTGATGAGTTACTTAATTTCTCGCAGAAAACACCATCCCACCTACAGCAAAGAAGATCATCGGACCAAGCATCAATAATCAACCCGCCGGTGAGGTTACTGGCGAATTCCTTCAATGCCAAGCGATCACTTGGATCACAAGATTGTGCTGTGGTTTTCAGACATAGAAATGAACACAAAGACAAGGCCAGGAAGACCCATTTCAGGAAAATCCCTGGAAAAAGCTTCAGCATTGTTATTATTCAACTCTGATCTTCAGCTCAAATCAAGGCCAACGGTCCCATCAACTCGTATGGAGAAACCTGCACGCCCACATGCCAAATAGCATCTCACGGACGAAACGAAGCAGGGAGAGCATCACCTGCTTCCGCCAAAAAACGAATCCTCAGACCTCGAAACCAAGGAAAGAAGCGGACAGCAACTGAGCTCAACCGTGCATGAGTAGAGCTCAGATGTCACTCCACGAAGAAACAACACACGGGGCTCGCTCTTCCTCCTTTTTGGGTGCTCTCAGCAAGCGCCTCAGGACACCACAGAAGCAGCGGCGGCAGTGAACGCAAATTAGCAGCACCAGAAGCAGCTTAAAACCTCTCTTGGGAACACAGTTAAAATAATAAACCCTGTGGAAGAAGCTCGCCTCGAACTCGCGTGCCCCAAAACACAAAGACCCACGAGGCAGAAAACCCCCCCGGCGCCGAGGATAGCGGCGCTTGCAAGCGAAGCAACGAGACAGCCAGCCCCAACGATCAAACGGCGCTACACTCGATACCAGATCCCAAGATCAGTCGGGCTGGTTAAAAAAAAAAGAAATGAATCTTGAAGCAGCAAAACCAAAGATAGCGTGAGAGAGAGAGAGGGAGGGACAGAGAGTTGAGAAGCACGAATTTTTACCGGCGAAGAGGGACCGCTATTGGAAGGCCTTGAGATTTGGTACTGCAGCAGCAGCAGCCACCGTCACTTGCGACTGAAGCAATAGTCTCCTGAGAACCCAACAGCGACAGCGGGCGAATCCTCTCTTCTCTTCTCTCTCCTTTTTTTTTTCTCTTTCTTCCTTCCCTTCCCTTTTTTCCTCCTCGTGGGTCCAAATTCCCTGCTCGCGAATTCAAACAAGGACGTCGCTCTCGCCCTCCATTTTTTGCCCTTTATCAAACGAACACTTGCGAGTAAAAAAAAGAAGGGAACGGACGGGGTGGAGATATAAAGAAAAGAAAAGGAAAGGAAAGGAAAGGAAAAGGGAAAGCGAAGTCGATAAGGTATTTTCAAAAACGGAGGAAAGGAAAAACTTCTGCCTAAGTTGAGAATCTAACGTCACTCCTCTTAACTCGATAAAGCTCGCCTTGCCTCTTCCTTGTAATTATCCGGTGCGTGTGAAACGAGGACTGCTGCCCTCGAATTCTACGGGCTCTGGACAGGGAAATGGGAAAGTAAAATAGGCAACTGAGATTCCGGGCGACGATGTTTGAAACGGAGACGCGAGGGCTGACTTTTTTTTTCTTCCGTCCTTCTCTTTGGACCCATCTTCATTATCTAATTCCCTATCTTTTTCTACCTCCCTCTCTCTCTCCTTCTTGGCTTGACACGCAGGGGGCCCTTCCCCCGGGCCGGGCTCCGGCCTGACTGATTGTCAATACCTACATTTTGTCCTTTTTGTCCAGTGTCGCCTTGTGTGGGGAAACGAGTAAAAATTGGCGATTACGGGGGGGGAGAAAGTGGTGGGGTTTCGGAAGAGATTATGAGGGGTTTTTTCCTTTTTTTGGGGTCACAATTATGAGGGTTTTTGGGGGCATTGGGCTTTTGGTGGTGGTGCGGCCTTAACTAGCGTCTCTCTCGCAAGTGGACGCAGAGGCTTTGGCTTGTCGTCCCACGTTGCCTTACATGCGCGTGTGGAGTGTGGAGACAAAAATTAACGAGGGGGGTTATAGCTCGTGGCTTCCCCCTTCCACGGTCGCCATGTGCAAAGATCTAATATCCATAAAATAAAATAAAATAAAAATATCAATTTTGAATTCAATTTCAATTTAACCTCGAGCTTCTTTTCATTTGGAAAAAATCGTCAACTTTAAGTCTAGTCTGCTCTACTTCAAACTTCAAACTTCTTCTTTTGAGCGGCACCAAAATTCCATGTCCGCAAGTACGCATGGATGGATGCCATGTCTGATAACCAGTGGCTACTTGAACAGCAAGTTCATAAGGGATAGATTTAGGATTTGAGCAAAACTCGATGGGTTTTTTTGAACAAGAAAGAGTTGGGGATAAAATTGGGACTATATGTAAAATTTGCCATTCTTTTGTGGACAGAAAAAACTTCAGGATAAATTTAGTTACGCATATAATAGTTGAGGCTTTTTTTAGACAAAAAAAAAATGTCCGGTTTAAAATTTGGATTGGACCTAAATTTTGGGGTCCTTTTAGGGTATTAGCCTACATGTAAAGGAGGTTTTCTTTGGCGGTGTGGATTTGGGTCCAGATAGATCATATCAATCATAGATGGTTGATCGTCATAAATCTTATATGGATCTAAAAAAATCGTAATAATTATGATTCATCCTTTAATCGATTTTAGTCTAAACAAAAATCGAGGCACACGGGAAAGCATTAATCCAATGTATTTGTAACATGTTGCATGTGTAACTAAAAGGTATTGTCATGACATCTATATTTTATTGGATTAGGTGGATCGATTTCCATTTAACTCTATAAAGGGTCAAGTTATGTCACCTCAAAACTTGTTGCCCATAGGTTCATGGGTTTAACCGAGGGATATGAAGTTACGATGCACGTGTGAGGTACAAATGTTCTCTTGTCAAAACTCTCGAGGGGCCATGGAGTAATTGTAACAAAATTATCTATGACATAAATATGACAACACCATATAGACTACGATATGTATATAAATCTATCTTATTATATAAAATAATAATAGATGTCCAAATCTAGTCATGATTAATTTGAGACTTAATTGTTCAATTAACCTCGAAAGGACAATATGACAAGATTCTAAGATGATTCGAGTTTTAGTAGATAGTCGTGGTAATTCGCGTGACGAAACGTCTTACCATAAATATCAATCAACATACCACATGGAGGATCACTCCCGATCCCAGCAGCTGGCAATTTCTCATGATGAAACAAAACCACACTCGAAAAAGCACAGGCCTGAACGTGGGACTCGAGCAATGAGTGCTCCTCCCTTACTTCCTATGCGCATCCCATCATGTTAGGTGTGCCGTCTCCATGTGCCGGGCACGCGTGCTCTGCCTTCGAGCGGCGCGTGTCGCGGACGCGCGCCCAGCTGAGATTGGCGGAACCGGGGACCGAGGGGAGCGGGGCGGGGAGAAAACGAGGGGGTGGAAGGGGGTTGTCAAGTCAAAGACGTGACGGGAGATTTGTTGACCGGGATCAGCCGGTGCAAGTGCAAAGAGAAAACGGGGGCGGCGGTGAGCGGACGTCACGGGTGATGCGCTTCTGCGCTGCCGTGATCTAAGCGGATTGTGGGGGTTTTTTTTGGACGGTTCCCCAGCCACTACGCTGTCAGGTCAACCACTCGGCGCCTAATTTCACGTGATCCCTCACCAAACCCACCTCCTCTTCTTCTTCTTCTTCTTCTTCCTTCTTCACTGCTCACTGCAATCTCGAAGCATAAACAAAAGTCTTCCAACGTGGAAGGTGAATTCCCAAGATCTGTAAGGCAGAGAAATTCATGGAATTGAAGGTTCGCCGGGGGGGAGGGATTCTTGTGTGAATAATCGATTAATTTTTTTGGTTCCCGGTTGTTTGCAATGCACGGACAGTTTCCATGTTAAGTTGGAAATTATCAAAACAAGTTACTAACTAATTATATGGATTTCAATTTAGTTATTTTGTCAGTTTGCTAACGTAATTTTTATCAATTTTTGTCAAAAATCATTGACACAAACACAAAGTTGCTCATGTTTTTGAATTTTCAAAAATTTTTGTCCAAAAAAAAAAATTTCAAAAAATTTATAAATATTTTACTTCTTTTCCTTTTTCTTTTTCACTTATTATTATTATTATTATTATTATTTTTACTTCTTGTTTGCTAGTCACCGACACAGGCAAGGCAACGTGCGAGGGCTAGCAAGATTGACCCTTGCCAAAGTCACCTGATTATCAAAGAAAATTTTACATTGGTAAATCCGTCGATAATTTTATAACTAAATTGGTTACACCAAAAGATTTATAACTAAATTAGCATCTGTATAATATGTTTAAGACTTTTTGATAATTATCTCCCGGTATGCTTGAGAAGTGTATCGGAAGCATTAATTGACATGACTTTTGAGATGAATGGATCACGTGATATATATGTCAAAACGTCATTTCTTCAACCGAGTGTCCCAATTTATATATATTTATCGTCATTAAGTGACTAAATCACGTGATATATATGTGGAAACAATGTTATTTCTTCAACCGAGCATCCCGATTCATGTATATTTATCGTCATTAAGTGACTAAATCACGTGATATATATGTGGAAACAATGTTATTTCTTCAACCAAGCATCCCAATTCATGTATATTACTATTTGGCTAATCAATGCCAGGTCAACGGAGCTCTTTCTCCTGTCCTTTCGTCTCATTTTTTTCCTGCAGACACACAAACATCGAGCATTGAATTCCAGGCTGCAATCACGATTATTAGTTGCAGCCGAGATTGTGCCAATTACCTAATCCGTTGAAGTTTATAGATTCGGCTTCAGAATTGTCAATTTAGCTAGCAGCCATTAGACCAACCCCCACGACTTTTTAGGCGAAGATGCTATCGGTGGATTTTAGAGAATTTACATCCACCCCATTGAGTAGGAAAAATTTGTCAATTTGTATAATTTCCACTTTGTTGAATTTTGAATCCCAAAGTCTCAATGGCAGCGGAGAGAAAATGCATCCCGAGGTCAATTAAAAATCCCATTAGTTCAACGATGCTACATTTGTCACCGTACGGATCGTAGTCACTTGCGGAGCAAGCTCCTCCTCCTTTTTTCTCTCTTTTGACTTTTTCAATTGAGTATCTACATGACGTCTCGAGATCTTGAGTGGATGAATGGGATCTAATAGTGTTATTCATAAGTAGGATCCGTCCTTAAATGATCATCACCCTATGCAATCGATTGAAAATACTGTTTCGAGAATTCAATTTATAGGAATTTAAGCAGAATAACAAAGTAAAAGAATCATGAAGCGTGGCTTTGGTTTTATGTGTGCTAAATTACTATATTAAAACATAATTTTCCGACGTTGCATCCCTATGGTTTACCGAATCATGTCACATATGGAGATATGATTACATATCAAAAAGATGAGTTCTTTCCTAGCAAAGGAATTATGATTGGGATGTCTTCTCCCTTTTTATTTTTGTTGTTTATGACTTATATGTTTATGGTGAAAAGCAAATCTAATCAAAGGTGAGGAGGTGCTAGATTTGACAAAGGTGGAATGATGGTAATTTGGCATGGCATTCACCACGCAAGGGTTCTCACTTTAGCCACCTTTGTTGAAAAAGACCCATGATTTCAAAAACCAAGCTTGTGCACTACGGTTCCATAGGGCACCAAGGGAGAATTCACCCCTTCAATCTTGATGGGAAGTTCCTTCACGTAAAGCCACCATGAATGATAAGAACTTTTCTTTCTTTTTCTTGCCTTTTGCTTTTTTTAAGGGTTTTTGTCCAAAGTTGCAACCCCTCTCTCTCTCTCTCTCTCTCTCCCCCAAGTCAGCTTTTGATGGAAAAGAAAAGATGATATACTTCGTCTCCTCAACACGTTTGTTATCATGCACTGTGGATTTATGGGGGTGAAGAATGAGTGCATTTCCGACCTTTGTTCTAATCAGTCCTCGCTTTCCAGGGACATGCTTAGACACGCTCTCTCTTTTTTAGCACTTTGACCCTCTAACTTCGTTCACTCTTTTCAAAGTTCCAATTAATCTTTTCTCGCCAGAGTTCAGCAACAACATAGATAAATGTGTCTCAACTTGATCCGAGACGATCAAAGCAACAAAACGAATCAATAAAGTCATATGATGTGACTTCAATGACTAATGCACTTCATGTCCCACGACAAATTAGATGGTTGTTCATACAGGAGGTCTTCTCATCAGTAAATCTAGTTGGAAAAATGTATTGAGCAATAGTCAATTAGAGAGAAAAAAAAAGGGTCTTTAGGTTTTAAGTTGAGTTGAGAGGAATCTATGTTAGTCAAAGGAACAATTATCATCCAACATGTGATGAATCCCGATAGTAGCTCGCGCTTTTCTCTCTTGGCAGTCCGAGTCAATTAGGGGTGATTGGGTCCAGAGTGGGTAGGGTCTAGACTTGGACCCCGTACCCGACCCTATTATAACCGATTCCCATTTTCTGGACCCTATACCTAACCCTATTTGTATTGGATCATGTATCCGACCCACCCTGTTTTTCTGATTTGGTTCCAGGGTAAACCCTATTTCCACTTAAACCTGTTTTGCAATCTCCTGATATCCTATACAACTTCAATTTTATATTAATACACAAGAAAATAACGTAGTCCGTCTAATTTGTAATGAAACATTAAACACTTGTAATAAATAAATACATGAACTTTTTAACTAAATGAAAAATTAAAGATCCATGGGGCTAATTATAATAAATAAAACTATAATGCAAAGAATTAGCAACAACTACTATATGAAACTACTTATTTATGTAAGCATAACTCCTCTTACAAAAGAAAAATAAGGCGAGTCAATCCATGTAATATGGCGACTACGGAACGGTGCGAGAGGGAGCCGATGAGGGAGGGAAGTAAGTGAGGAAGAGGGACGACAAAGGAGGAGTGTCGTGTGTATTTGAGAAAGCCAAGAAGGAAAAACGTCGTGTGATTGCGGGAGTAAGAATATAAATTTGGGGAAAAAAAAGGGTTTTGGACCTCTACTTACAAAACCGGTCCAAGAATCGATTCCAAAACCGGTTCGAGAACGGGTTTCCGAGTGGGTAATCACTAGGAACCTGTTCTCGGATTGGTTTCAACAGGAACTGATTTCCGATCCTGTTTTCCGGATGGGCCAGTTCGGTTGCACGCCCCTAGCATCAATGTATCTAAAGATAATGTGACCCAAATCTGACTGAGCATGCGTTAATTTTGAGACCACCTGATTCCATAAACTACATATCTATCTATCTATATGTATGTATGTATGTATCTTTATGGATATATGCACATACTAAATGTATATAAGCATGCATTTTTATAAGTCTCATCTTATGTTAATGTTTTATGATTGTCGTTAACTAGTGTCATGCACATTCTTTAGAGCTGGGCTTGTCGTGCGTCATGGGCCAAGAATAATGGTACTTTTTCTCATCCTCCACTCCGTCATCAGGCCTAGTAGGGACCTGCCTTTCATGCCCAGGCCCGACCACCCGGTCCAATGGTTCCCAGAAAGATCGACGTGATGAAAATCCAAATCCCATGTACGAGTCTGGTTTGCAATTTGCTCGAGAAGGCCTTTTGATTTTTCAGTCAAAATCAACGGACACATATTCTAGTTTGGGAAAAATTATGAACAAGCTCGAGGCGAGTGTAGAAGATACACAGAAGAGAAATCTAGAGAGCTCAACGACTACGTACATAAATCACGTGGGATACTCACTGATACCTCGTTCTGTCATTTAATTTTTCTCTGACACGCTATTGTCAGTAATATATTAAAATCTGTCAACCTGACCAACATACTGTGCGTACCAGATTCTGTCCAAGGAAAGAAGACAGATGACTGTTTTGGAAATTTTTCGCTTGGTTACCTATGTTTGATACGGGATACGAGGATCTTCCTTATCCATGTCGACCGAGAGATCCATTCTGCTCCACTTTGTCCGGAGGGTGATCACCAGGAGCGTGGCAGTTTGCGAGGAGAGACCACAGATCAGGCCTATCCACAAACCCTGTGCAAAAAGACAGAACACAAAGTTGACTTGATCAATCTGAAGTTTCAAACCAGGACCATTCACTATTCAGAGGAGTGCTCATCCAGAGGTTGCTTTCACCTTGACATCTAGATTCAACTTGAACCCGAGAAGGACCGCAATCGGAACCCCGATGCAGAAGAAAGTCACCAAGTTGACGTAAACGGCTAGATGCTGCCACCCACATCCCCGAGCCACCCCTGACTCAACAAAAAGTTTCGTTCTCGTCAGCTAGTGACTAAAGGAGGATAGGAAGCAAGTTGGAATGAGCTTGGGGTATGCTCTTCGTTCACATTCTGCAACAATTGTACCTGATAAGACCCCTTGGACAGAATCAAGCGTGATGGAGATGGCAAGCAAGGGCGTCATCGAGCCGAATTCTGTTATGATGGAGCTGCTGTCGCTGAACAGGCCCGCCCAAATGCTGTGTCCGAAGGCTAAAGCCAGTACAAATGCTACTGCTAGCAAGATAGAGAGCTTAAGCGTCACAGCCATTGCGTTCTTTGCTCGGTCAGTGTTGCCAGCTCCCAACTCATTGGACACCCTTGTGCTGCACAAACCTTCCTCTTTTAGCAGATTAATAAAAATTAAACTCAAAAAACCAAGCCATCAGAGGAAGTAAGATGACAACAAAGGCAACAAGAGTGCTTCCAAACCTCGCCGCAGCACTGAGTCCGTATGTAATCATGTAAGCAATAGTTTCCGTGTTCACACTAAAAATTTCAAAGAAAAGAAAAGACATAAGAACAGAGAATGATAGTTATATCCATTTGCGACGAGAAATGCAGAAGCATTACAAGAGACGCAACAAGATACCTACCACATCGCAATCAAGGAAGTAGTTGTTTCGGAGTTCTTCATTAGTCCTGCTAGTAAAACCAGAATCTCGAAGGCCCAATATTCCAAGCTGATGAGGACAGTCGATCAGAGAACAACATCAATTTGCATATTGAACATTCTCACCAGAAGATTATCAACTTGTCGAATATGTTTAGGACACATTAGGATGATGAAATGAACAGTCAAATTATTCATCCACATGCTCCTTCAGTAGAATACGAGCTTGAAAATTAGATCTCAATGTGACATAAACCATCAGTAGATTAATTATGTGAGAAAAGAGTCATGCTTTGACTTCTTTCTGTTAAACCAAATAACCATACCCAGATAAGTCACTCGAGTGTTAAGCATTGATGATGAGTTCAACATGATAAATGACAGATAATTATTGAAGAAGCTCACGTACCAAACCATTGCAGCCGAAGGCAATGCCAATCTCAAATTAGTGAAGATGTAGCTGAATGACTCGAACGAAATTCCTTCCCACGAATTCTTGCATCGTTTTGAACAAGTCACGTAAATGGCCAACATAAAAACTGAGAGCCACAAAGAAATTGAAGCCGCCAAAGGAGCTCCCTCGAAACCCAGCACTGTCCAGTGGACCAAGGCATACGCAATGCCTATGTGAATAACAAACGGAACAACCGAGAGAATCATCAGTGGTAATACAATACTTTGCGTTTGTAGGAACCTCAGGAGATTCTGCAGAAACCCATATGCGAAAATTCCCGGGATGAGGAATTTCATGTAGAGAGCTGCTGTTTTCGAAATTTGCGTATCTTGATGAAGCAGGATCAATACAGGCTCGGTGAAGAACCAGAGTATGGAGATTAGGATGGAGAAGAACAATGATACAATGCAGGAAGCCTGCAGATGAATTCCCAATGTTCGATATAACTTTGCTCCAAATCCTTGTCCGCATAGAGTTTCAAGTGCTCCACTCAAGCCGGTCTGAGAGGACGGGAATGAAAAAACTAAGTATACACAAATTGCATGAAATGAGCAATCAGGCATGTAGAGTAATCATTTCATAGTAAAACTCAGATTGATTCTTCGTATTTCCATCGGCAGATTAGAGTCATAAAACTTCCATGTCATTGCATAGTCTGGGCAGTCTTCTATTATTTCAATCTGCAGCTATCGACCTATTAAATCTACTTTACCAAACTGATATCAAAGTTTCCGAGTTCAAAATGGCAAGCTGGATTGATCTTTGGTATGTGATTGTTATTAAAGTGTTGAGTCTCAATAATTTACTCGGTGCGAAGTTGAACTCTCTCGACTTGTGAGTTATGGACCACATAACAATTATGCTTTGTTGGAGGAATTTAAAATTGACGATGAAGGCCACTTCTGCAATGTTTATGTGGAAAATAATTCATCAAAACATCAGTAAAAACGCTAATATCCGTTGGAACACATTTCTGGTGAAATGTGGATTGTACACTTCGTTGTCTTGGGTGGGTGGGGCATGAGTGGCTAGACACAACTTGCTTTTTCTGGAAAGATTTCTAAAAGGAAGTAAAAAGTTGCTTGGATACGCATGCATCAGGTTGCGACGAAATAATATAAAAACCAAAGATTATAATTAGTGGAAAAAGAAATCAAAAGCTGGCTAGGCACATGCACAAGCAACAGTCACATGCCTGACTAATTTCCGCGTGCTGCAAGAGTTTCCCTCCCTCATGCTATTCCACTCTCGTTGAATTCCATGTGCTCCAGTGAAAGTCGTGCAGATATAGAGCGACGGTAAGATTCTTTTTCTATCTAAAGTCTCCTCGCTTTTGTTATTTTATGCATATGCTAGCCGACATGTTCCCGTCATGATGATTTCTCTGTTAACATAAGCACGTTGCGGGTTGCCTTATCTCATTGACCATAATATCTATACGCATATTATTACTCAATGTGCGATGGTAATGCCCCTTCTTTTCTCCCGTGAATAGCTCAACTTGAAATCTTAGGATACAACACTAGCCGGCTAGTCATCGTTAGTGACAAATAAGTGGAATAATAAAAGCAGATGTCAACTCTTTTGATTGCATAGATCCATACTTTAAATCTATAACGTTGCAATAAGACAAAATTATACGTACAAATGACTTTTATCGATAGATCATCTCAAGAGTTACTTCATAGGTGAAAGCCTCTTTGCTGAGAGGCATAAATATGCTCAAGTGAAAGGCTGTCAGACTAGGTTATTTGTCACCCTAACTTTGCGATCCAAGTTTGTCGGGATTATATTAAAGAAATTTGTACTAAGTGGCGATTAAGACGCTATGCTTAGTTTGAGCCGTGTTGTGATATGGGTCCGAGAGTCTCCATGGTATGCCCGTTTTCCAAGTCTGCCCTATGTAGATCTTCGGGCCTGAAGGGAGAAAGTAGCTGCCAGGGCTATGATGAATCTACTACTTTGTTCCTATCCACAAGACTTGATGGGCTCTTAAGTTATACTTTTCCCATTTCAGTAAGATAAGCTCCCGTGTATCCTGAATCTCATGCTTTTTTTTGTTTCCTAATATTTTAAGGCCATGGAAATAATTGATGGGTCTCAAAGATATTTGACAAGGTTATCTACACATCAAAGTTGAATTTCTGTTCTTATTTCCTTTTTATACCAGAAGAAAGTAATAAATGATAGCTACTATATACGCATATTGAAGAGAATAAAGAGAGCAGAAAGGTTACCATGAAGGCGAAGCCGGTGACGGTGGCCCAGGAGTTGGCAAGGGTGGCACCGGCAAGATCGAGCTCGTCGAGGTGGCCAGCGAACATGACGGAGGCCAAAAGGATCCCGTAGTAGAAAAGGTTGGTCAGGATCATGGGCATCGAGAACAGCACTTGCTTCTTGGCTTCTTCCACGTCCAACACCTTTTGCCACCATGTGAGTCTCCTTGCGATGGAGGGTTCTCCTCCTCCTCCTCCTCCTTCATGAAGAGCAGGTTGAAGCAGGGGCAAGGAGTGATCTGAAGTCATCTTCTCTTTCGATGACGGCAACCCGGACGTACTTATCTTCTCTTATTCGCCACCACCTCCAGCTTTGGAGTCTGGTTGTGGATCGAGTACTGATCTCCTTGTCGTTTCTCTGTTTCTTTTGTATTCCCCATATTAGTCTAAAGAAGACGGCGACAGAAGAAATTATATGAAACCTTGTCGTGAAATCTTTATCTATGTGGGCCACATGATGTGAGTACAGTAGACCCGGTCAAATGGGCGGCATGGGAAAAAGGGCATAAAGAATACAAACCGCCTCTTAACTTTTAGCCAAATTTCTAATACCATTTCTAAAACTTTATTCAACGTGGACGCTAAACTATCATGTAAATGTTTGACATAGCCCATCTATTTGCTCAAACGACAAATCAGACGCTACCTGATGACTTGGCTCATCATGTGCCGAGTTGGATTTTCAATAATAATTAGCCAATATGTCTATGTTTTTATTTATCTTCCTTAGAAAAGGAAAAGAAAAAATAAGTGTTAACACGTGTGTTGGACATGAATTATTATTTTATCCTAATTTAAAATAAATAACAAGTAACCTTTTTTTTATTGTTCAACGTTCAAACTTAATGCAATAGAAGCCACATAAGCAAACTTGAATTAACGGAAAACGATATTAAATATTTTCATATAATTGATTCTCAAACTATATTGAACATTTTAAAAGTACATGGTGGCATTGAAAATTGGATTAAAGTAAAGTAATATTGAAAATTACTTAGGTATTCTTTTTGTTGTGTTCTTTGCTTTTGGACAGTAAATTCAATGACTAGAATTGGAATGTGCGAATCGCAATATTGATCATACCAAGATAGTACGTGGTGACATTGCAAATTGGATTAGAGTAAAGAAAAATTGGAAATTACTTAGGTATTCTTTTTGTTGTGTTCTTTGCTTCTGGACAGTAAATTCAATGCCTGGAATTGGAATGTGCGAATCGGAATATTGATAATACCAAGATTGACAGCTAAGGCTAATTAATATTTGTGCGAATCGCAATATTGATCATACCAAGATTGACAGCTAAGGCTAATTAATATTTATTGACAGTTAAGACTGTTTTCCCGGTTGACGAAGTGTGTTATTATTTCCCGGTTGACGAATTTTCATGAAAAAGGAATATATAGAAGTCACAGTTCCAATTATAAAGGCCGTGAAAAATCCAACAAGAAAAGAAGAAGAAGAAGAAGAAGAAGAAGAAGAAGAAGAAGAAGAAGAAGAAGAAGAAATTTATAGTCACAGTTCCATCTATAAAGGCCGTGAAA
The DNA here is from genome assembly GCA_014182575.1 of Eucalyptus decipiens. Lineage (NCBI taxonomy): Eukaryota > Viridiplantae > Streptophyta > Magnoliopsida > Myrtales > Myrtaceae > Eucalyptus > Eucalyptus decipiens. The sequence goes on along the minus strand of CM024614.1, from coordinate 12,755,495 downwards.
AATCCAACATAACGTTTGGGTATTAATGAATTACAAAAGAAATTTTAAGATATTCTTTTGGTTTCTCTCATGAAAAAATTGGACCAAAGGATGATAAATTGAGGGAAAATTATCTGATCAGTCCTAAATTTATTTTATGGATACCAATTTAGTCCTAAACTTTTCTATACCTTGGGCAAAACTCAAATGTAGTTCTTTTGGTCAACTTTTATCACAAATTGCTAATGTAGTGATCTAGTCATCTCTAGCTTCCTTATGTGGCACATCATTACGTCAGCGATTTCTCGCAAAAGTTGAAATTTCGAGCAAAAGTTTAGGACTAGATTAGCAAAATTAAAAAGTTTAGTTCGGAGTTGACATCTACACAATAAACCTAGAAGTGATTAGACAATTTTGGCTTAACATGAGCGATATCAATGATGCCATGATCATGGTATTTGTCCACAAATCCACCCCAAATTCCACATTATGGTGGTCTTAGGGATGTTTCAAATGACTTCAAAATGGACCAACTCGCCCACCAACTACCTCTTATTTTGGCTGCTATTTACTTGGAGAAAGATAGGTCCATCCCAAGTCCCTGTCCATCCGCAAAACGACACCCCACACCATGTGCAGAAATCACCGGTGATAATGAAGTTTTTCCAAATTTACATTGGTTGTGGTAATTCATAGATCCAAAAGATAATTCACAACATTTAAGATTTATAGATATTTACGGATTTATGGGTAATTACAAAGCCAAGGCTTATTTTACAAACACAAAAGAGTGTAATTAACGAACATTGTTTTGTATTGATGATGACATCGTATGCTGCTACAATTAGATTTTGGTCGCAATTGATCGAGAGTGAGTATAATCATGAATATCAAGAATCAACAATTAATCGATTTTTTTAATTATAAGGATATTACTACTTTAAAGGTGGATTATTTTGTTTTAAGAGATGTTACTGCTTCAAAGGTGCATCATTCATTTTGAGGATTGTGGCTAGAAGCAACTTACTGCCTAGGAAAGATACTCATTTGTGAAGTTCTCCTATAGATAAAATGAGGGAAAATTACCAAAAAGTTCTAAATATATTGCATTTATTCAACTATAAACCTTTTAATTTAGTCAATTTAATTTTATTATACTTGTGCCAATTTAGTCATAAACTTTTGATTTTGCTAATTTAATTATAAATCTTTTAACATTTTGTCAATTTAGTATTAAACTTTTTGATTATTCGTCAATTTAGTCTTTTTGGCTAATTTTATCCTAAAATCGTTGACATGATGATTTAGACAGTGTTAATCGTTGTAGATGGCACGATCAACACTAATATGAAAGATTTTGGTAATTTTTTTTTTTAAATTTATGATACCTTCCTTTTTCTTACCTTTCTCTTTTTTCACACAGACATGATCAATCATATGATTTGAAATCTCTTAACCTCACAAGATGAATCCTTTCACACTTCATAGCTTGAGCATGTCTTCACTAGTAATTATCCTGTAATTTTGTAATTTACTATTTAGAGAGAGTGGTGATTTGATTCCCAATGAGTCTAAATTGGTGTTATGACTTTTGTCTAATGGTGAGTCTCAAATTGGACTTTTCAGACTGGGAATCAAAGTAAATTATCTGGGTAGGTCTTGATAGGAATTTATGGCCTTGCATGGTAATGTTCTTTTTTTCTTGTTTATGAACACAAATTTTGTTTTTTTTGTTCCCTTTAACAAAAAAAAAGTAAACGCGTTTGTTTGCGTTTTTGTTCAAATCTATTTTTTGTTCCCTAACAAAGTTGGAATGGAAATGAGAAATAAAAAAAGTTGTTTTTTTGTTCCAGAAACACTTTTGAAGAACATTTTTTCTCTCTTTTCTCTTTTCTTCTTCTTTTCTTCTTCTTTTTCTTTGGTCGGTTGTCGGCCCCGGCCATGGCTGGCGATTGGCCGTTGAGGGCCAGCGACGCTATTGAGGGTCGGCGACCTCGCTTGGCCGGGCGAGCTCGAGCTCGCTTAGATCCGGTGAGGCCGAGCCTCGCCTGTGGGGGGACGGCGACGCTCGGCCTTGCCGGATCCGGGCGAGGCCAAGCTCGCCCGGCCACCGGTGAGGTTCGGCCTCGCCGGGGCCAATGAGCCTCGCCGTGGCCGGGCGAGGCTGTTGGCTCCCGTCGACCGATCGCCAGAAGCCAGCGAATGGCCAAAAGAAGAAAAAAAAAAAGAAAGAAAAAAAGGAAAAATAAAATAAAAATATTAAAAAATTAAAAGAAACAAAAAAATAATATAAATTTACCAAACGTGTTTCTATTCATTTTTTATTCCCAGAACAAGTTTACCAAACGCGTCTTTTTGGTCAAAAATTGTTCTCCGGAACTGAAATAATTTTTTCTATTTCTGTTTCTTGAAATAATTTTTGAACAGAAATATTACCAAACGCGCCATATTCGTCTGTCAGTCCACTGGTGTAGCATTGATGGTTCACTACACTGACTGGTACGTGCGCCGACATTGATTGTGACTTCTGATTTTAATTGCCGTCTTCTTAGCATTCTTTTGCTGGACAGGTAATGCGTCTGAACTGCACCATTAATGAGGCCAGTCTAGCTGCTGTTATTATTGCGTTCCTCTGTCACACGAGTCTTGACCTGAAGAAAAATTTGGTCATATGCCATGCAGTATTTGCTAGGTTGGGCGTTCTATAGTCTATAGTTGGTTGAAATAGGCATCTAGACTATGGTTGATTGAAATGTCTAGATTGGTATGTGTAGGTCAACAATCCGGCTGCTGCCTAAGCTTACAGACTTTTGGCTATACTTACAGTCCGAAGCTCGGATTTTCATTGTCTCCCTACTCTAAGCAAAGGGAGTTGTTTCTCTTGTCAGGTAGTCAACGAGTAAGATGCTTACTGATCGCTCTTCCTGTACAGCAAACAATTTTAACCGTTCTTTGCATCCTTTGCTATAGCAGTCAGAATTCATTTAGAGAGCTCGGTTGAAAACGAAAGAGAGAATCTGCCCCATTCTAAGTCCTTGATCATCTGTAGTCACAGATACACAGAAGAGAAACTAGAGAGCTCGATGACTCTGTGCATAAATCACGTAGGATACTCACTAATACCTCGTTCTGTCATTTAATTTTTCTTTGACATGCTATTTAGCAATAATATATTAAAATCTGTCAACTAGACCAACATATCGTGCATACCAGATGCCCATATCCATAACAATGGGGCATGGATTTCGAATGGTTTCTCTGCTTTTAACATACATGTTTGAGTCAAGTGAAAATGTCGTTTGCTAGGCCTCGATGCTCTAATCATGCAAGGGAAGAAGATAAATGAGTTTTGGAAATTTGCTAGGTTACATGTGTTTGACTATGGGATACGAGGATCTTCCTTATCCATGTCTACCGAGAGATCCATTCTGGTCCACTTTGTCCAGAGGGTGATCACCAGGGGAGTGACAGTTTGCGAGGAGAGACCGCAGATTAGGCCTATCCACAAAACCAGCGCAAGAAACAGAGCACAAAGTTGAGTTGATGAATCGGAAGTTTCAAAGCAGGACCATTCACTATTCAGAGGAGTGCTCATCCAAAGGTTGCTTTCACCTTGACATGTAGATTCAACTTGAACCCGAGAAGGACTGTGATCGGAACCTCGATGCAGTAGAACGTCAAGAAGTTGATGTCCACGGCCAGATGTTGCCACCCGCATCCCCGAGCCACCCCTGACTCGACAAAAAGTTAGCTCTCGTCAGTCAGTGACCTGAAGAAGATAGGAAGCAAGTTGGAATGAGCTTGGGGTATGCCCTTCGTTCACATTCTGCAACAATTGTACCTGATAAGACCCCTTGGACAGAATCAACCGTGATGGAGATGGCAAGCAGGGGCGTCATCGAGCGGAATTCTGCTATGATGGAGGTGCCGTCGCTGAGCAGGCCCGCCCAAACGTCGTGTCCAAAGGCTAAGGCCAGTACAAATGCTACTGCTAGCAAGATAGAGAGCTAAAGCGTCACGACCATTGCGTTCTTTGCTTGGTCAGCATTGCTGGCTCCCAACTCATTGGACACCCTTGTGCGGCACAACCCTGCCTCTTTTAGCAGATTAATAAAAATGAAACTCAAAACACCAAGCCGTGAGAGGAAGTACGATGACAACAAAGGCAACAAGTGTCCTTACGAACCTTCCCATGGCACTCAGTCCGTATGTAATCATGTAAGCAATAATTTCCGTGTTCACACGAAAAATTTCAAAGCAAAGAACAGACATGAGAACTGAGAGTGATAGTTTATCCTTCTGCAACAGGAAATGCAGAAGCATTACAAGATATGCGACAGAGATAGGGAAAATGTCACAAATGGTCATTATACTATTACCTAATGTGCAATTTGGTCCCTGAACTTTCAATCGGCTCAATTTGGTCCTTGAACTATTGATAAATATCTGATTTGGTCCATAAACTTTCAATCGGCTCAATTTGATCCCTAAACTATTTGATAAATGTCTGATTTGGTCCCTGAACTTTCGATCGGCTCAATTTAGTCCTTGAATTATTGATAAATATTCGATTTAGTCCTTAGTTACTGTTTTCCTTTTTATTTTGTATTTTTTATTACTTTTTAATTTTTAAATTTTTAATTTTAAAATTTTAAAATTTTTTTTTTTGCTTATTCTCTCTTCCCTCCGCCGGCTCCGGCGAGGGAGCCGGCTCCGCGAGGGTCGCCCGCCGGCTGGCTCCTTGCTCTGACGCAGCGAGGGCGCCCCTCTCCAAGATCGAGCGAGGGGCTCCTCGCAAATCCGGCGAGGGAGCCCCTCGCCGGCGTCCGAGCGAGGGGCTCCCTCGCAGACCGGCGAGCGAGCCCCTCGCCCGACGCCGGCTGCGAGGGAGCCCCTTGCCCGATGCCGGGCTGCGAAGGAGCCCTCGCCGGCGTCGGGCGAGGGCAGCCCTCGCCGGCGTCGAGCGAGAGGCTCCTCGCAGATCCGGCGAGGGAGCCCCTCGCGGCGTCGGGCGAGGGGCTCCTCGCGATCGGCGAGGGGCTCCTCGCTAGATCCGCGAGGGAGCCCCTCGCTCGACGCCGGCGAGGGCTGCCCTCGCTCGCGTCCGGCGAGGGCGACCCTCGCCGGAGTCGGCTTCCCTCCGCCGGAGCCGGGCGGAGGGAAGAGAGAATAAGCAAAAAAATTTAAAAAAATTTAAAAATAATTAAAAAAAAAAAAAAAAAAAAATAAAAAAGGAAAACAAGAATTAAGGACTAAATCAAATATTTATCAATAATTTAGGCACCAAATTGAGCCGATCGAAAGTTCAGACCAAATCGACATTTATCAAATAGTTCAGGGACCAAATTGAGCCGATTGAAAATTCAGGAACCGAATCGGATATTTATCAATAGTTCAAGGACCAAATTGAGCCGATCGAAAGTTCAGGGACCAAATTGCACATTAGGTAATAGTATAGGGATCATTTGTGACATTTTCCCACAGAGATACCAACCACATCGCAATCAAGGAAGTAGTTGTTTCGGAGTTCTTCATTAGTCCTGCTAGGAAAACCAGAATCTCGAAGGCCCAGTATTCCAAGCTGATGAGGACAGTAGAAGAACATCAATTGGCATATTGAACATTTTCATCAGAAGATTATCAACTTGTCGAATATATTTAGGACACATTAGGAAGATGAAATGAACAGTCAAACTATTCATTCCACATGCTCCTTCAGCAGAATATGAACTTGAAAATTAGATCTCAATGTGGCATAAACCATCGGAAGATTAATTATGTGAGAAAAGAGTCATGCTTTGACTTCTTTCTAGTTAACCAAATAACCATAGGCAGATAAGTCACTGGAAGTGTTAAGCATTGATGACGAGTTCAACATGACAAATGACGGATAATAATTCAGGAAGCTCACGTACCAAACCATTGCAGCTGAAAGCAATGCCAATCTCAAATTAGTGAAGATGTAGCTGAATTACTCCAACGAAATTCCTTCCCACGAATTCTTGCATCGCTTTGAACAAGTCACGTAAATGGCCAAAAAAAGAACTGATAGCCACAAAGAAATTGAAGCCGCCAAAGGAGCTCCCTCGAAACCAAGCATCATCCGGTGGACCAAGGCATGCACAATGCCTACGTGAATAACAAACGGAACAACCGACAACATCATCAGTGGTAATACAATACTTTGCGTCTGCAGGAACCTCAGGATATTCTGCAGAAACCCTTACACAAAAATTCGTGGGATCATGAATTTTATGTAGAAAGCTGCCATTTTCGCAATTTGCGAATCTTGATGAAGCAGGATTGATACAGGCTTGGTGTAGAAGCAAAATATGGAGATTAGGGTAGAGAAGAACAATGAAACAATGCAGGAAGCTTGCAGATGAATTCCCAATGTTCGATATAACTTTGCGCCAAATCCTTGTCCGCATAGTGTTTCGAGTGCTCCACTCAAGCCGGTCTACGAAGACAAGTGAGTGAAAAAACTAAGTATACACAAATTGCATGAAATGAGCAATCATGCATGTAGAGTAGTCATTTCATAGTAAAACTCAGATCGACTCTTAGTCATGTCCACCGACGCGTTAATTATAAAACTTCCATGTCATTGCACAGTCTATGCAGCCCTCTATTATTTCTTGTCTGTAGCTATCGATCTATGAAATCTACTTTACCATTATGATATTATACTTTCTGAGTTCAGAATGTCAAGCTAGATTGATCTTTGGTATGCGATTATTGTCACGTGTTGAGTCTCCACAATTTACTCGATGAGAAGTTGAACTCTCGGCTTTGCGAGCAAAGGAAGAAGTATACTACCTAACGGTTACCCTTCGTTGGAGGAATATAAAGCCGACGATGGGGCCACTGCTCCAATGTTTATGTGGAAAAAAATTCATCAAAACATTAGTAATAACACTAATATCTGTTGCAAAATATTTCTGGTGAAATGTGGATAATACACTTCGTTGTCCTGGGTGAGCCCAACTTGCTCTTTCTGGAAAGATTTCTAAAAGGAAGTAAAGAACAGATTGGATACGCATTCATCAGGTGGCCGCAGGGCGAAACAATATAAAAATCAAGGGAAAAAAAATTCCAGCTCGAAGTACTTTGATTTTCTTAAATAAAGGTCTAAAATAGACCTTATTTCAATTAAGAGCCTTAAATAACTAGATCAATCTCAAAGAAGTGTTTGAAGTGATTATGGTTATTTCAAATAAGAACCTAGCCTTGCTGATCCTTGGCCGGCAAAAAATTCCGGCCAATGAGAGATATTTTCGTCCAAATACAATTTAAATTTAAAGTAAACCAGATTAATTTTTTTTAAAAAATTAAGGAAATAATAAAAACAAAAAACAAAAAACAAGCTAAAGGGCTCCCTCCCGCCTGTGGCTGCCGTCCCATCGCCGATGGGGTGGCAATGATGGCCGGCGGGATCGCCGACACCTCCTTGCCTCGACCTGGCCGAGGGCTTGCTCAAGGGCCGACGACCCTTGCCCATATCTGGAAAAGGGTTGCCGCCCTTCTAACTAGGGTCACCTAGTCCTTGTCTCTAGTCAACAAGGGTCGCCGATCCTCACCTAGGCATCAACAACCCCACCAACCATCACCATTGCCCCCACCAACGATGGGGCGACGGCCACAAACGGAAGGGAGCCCTCCTCCCATGTGTTCTTTTTCTTTTTCTTTTTTGTTTAATTTTTTTAGTTTGTAAAGAAAAAACAGAAAAAAAGGAAAATTGTCCCTTGTCAAATAATGAGTTCAGGCTCTTACTTAAAATTGATATGGTCATTTCAAGTTTTTATTTAAAATAAAGTCCACTTTATACTCTTATTTGAGAAAATAATGGTATTCTGGATCTTTATTTGAAACAATATCCACTTTAAACTCTTATTTAAAAAATGATGGCACTTCAAGTTCAAATGTGGAATTTTTCCAAATCAAGGATTGCAAGAAGTGGAAAAGGAAACCAAAAGCGGGCTAGGTCTATGCACGAGCAACAATCACATGCCTGGCTAGTTCCATGTGCTGCAAGAGTTTTCGTTCCTCATGTTATTCAATTCTTGTTAAGTTCTTCAGCGACACTAAGATTCTTTTACTGTCTAAAGTCTCATCGCTATCGTTATTTTGTTCGTATGTTAGCTGACTGGTTCCCATCATGATGATTTCTCTATTAATTTAACCAAGTTGCTGGTCACCTTATCTCATTGATCAAAATATTTATTTGTATATTTTTACTCAAAATGAGATGGTAATGTCCTTTCTTTTCTCTTGTGAACAGCTTAACTTCTATTTTTAGGATACAGCACTAGCCAGTCATTATTAGTGGCAAATAAGTAGGATGATAAAAGCAAACGTGGACTTTTTTGATCGCATCTATATTGCTGTAATCGGCCAGACAAAATTATACATACAAATAACATCTATCGATAGATCGTCTAAAAAGACCTATCAAGAAACACCAAATAGGAGGAAAGCCTCTTTGCCGAGAGGCATAGACATGCTTAAGTGAAAGGCTATCGATCAGGTTGTTGGTCAGCTTAAACTTTGCGATCCAAGTTTGCCAAGGCTATTTCAAAGAAATGTGTACTTAGTGGCGTTCGGGCTATTGCTTAGTTCGAGCCGTATCGGGATATGAGTCGAGCATTTTGGAGGGCTGCTCCCTTTCAAGTCCGCCCAACATTGATCTTCGGGCTCGAGGGACTACACGATAGCCGTGCCTATGATCAAGTTTACTACCGAGTTCCCGTCCACAGGATTCAAATGGTGATTATGAGAGTGGGCGAAGCTATAGAAGCAAAATGGGACTCCAACGAAATGTAATAATAATCTGTGTATCCTGAATCTTATGCATTTTCCTTTTTTTTTTTTCTGTTTTATTTTTCCGTTTCCTAATATTTTTAAGGCCATGTAACTTATTATGAGAGTGGGCGAAGTTTACTTAGTTTGTTTTTTTTTTTTTTTTTGGCCTAGTACTAAGCATGGAAATTTAATCGGGGAATTAAATGGGGCCTAAAAAGATTCAAAATTGGGATCTTCAACTATGATATTATGTAAAAATTTTGTGAGACTACTGTCAACTATTTTAAAAGCTTAAATTATTAGATTAATGTATGATATTATATTTAATTACTTTAACAGCCGAAACTTATTTTACGAACACAAAATATCATTAACAAGCATCATTGTGCGTTTATGACGTGATAAGTTATGTTGTTATGATTAAGTTTTGGTAGCAATGGGCTAAGAGTGAGAATAAACATGATTACTTGGTTTATAAATTACACTAGAAGTTACTACTTTAAAGGTGGATTACTTTATCTTAAGAGATGTTACTACTTCGGAGGTACATCATTCGTTTTGAGGATCGTGGCTAGAAGCAATTTACCAGCTTGAGAAAGATTCTAATTCGTGAAGTTCTCCTATTATTAAATTAACACAAATATAAGCCAATTTAGACGGTTTAAAATCTCTTAAACTCACAACATGAATCCTTCCGCACTTCATTACTTGAGAATGTCCTCGGTGGTAATTCCTGTAATATCGTAATTTATTATATCGAGAGTGTGGTGATTTGATTTCAAATAAGTTCAAATCACATGGACATGATTATTTGTTGCACATTTTGTGGTATGCAGATGAAAAAGACAAAAGTATCACACACATGCGCAAGAAGTGAGAGAGAGAGAGAGAGAGAGAGAGAGAGAGAGAGAGTATGTGTGTGGGGGTAGTAAACGCATGGTCAATTTGATATTTGGAGGGTACTTTTGTGAATCAACTTAGAAAGGTGCGTAATTAATAAAAATGGGAATTGGAAAGAGCTCCCGCGCTTCCAGAATGCACTAAAAAGCCAATGGCCGACGATAAAGTCCGTCCATTTTTCACATGCGACTCAGAAATTTTGCGATGGAAACGATATAGAATTGATCTAAAGCTTTATTGATTTCGTGGAGGATCAATAATTTGAAAAATATTTTTCTAACTTTAATCGTTACCATCGCTTGAGAATATCTTCAACTAGATACTAATGATTACAATTAAGAAAATATTTTCCTAATCAATAATTTTTCATGAAATAAACAGAGCGTGGTTATAAGTTTGGTTTTGTGAGATTCAACCGTCCTTGCCATTATCTTAGGACAATTCTTGGAAAGGGAAATCAAGTCATGACGCCCGGCCCATCATCCCTCGGCCATAGCCCAAAAAGCCCGTTCCATTTTCCATACATATTCCCCCAGGTCAATCGGGCTGGGTTTGGGTTAGCCAATGCTTGGCCTGTTCGCGGAAATTGTCAAGAGTTCATTTCCATCTTCGACTAGCTTTGTGGGCCGCATTTACATGGTACCAAAGTAAAATGAAATCGACACTTGTCTCTTTGTTGCCCAACCAACCGGATGACGTGAATGTCAGACATGAGCATGAAGAAACCACCGCGTTGAAAAGGAAAAAAAGAAAAAGAAAAAAGAAAAAATAGTTCCCAAGCAATCAATGTTTGAAGTTGGTCTAAAGACACTGACCCATTTTGCAGGAGCCGAAGACCTCGAAGAGAATACTTTAAATGACCATACAATATATTAAATACTAATAATTTGATAATAAAGTTAGAGATGTATTAGTTCGTATCTCCTAATACACCCCCTCTATTTCAATACTCTGCAATAAGTCGTATCCTTTCCTAAATAATCTCGACTTAGCGATCATTGCTCGCCCTCATCAAAAGAGAAAACTAGAGAGCTCAATGACTTTGTATATAAATCACGTAGGATACTCACTAATACATCATTCTGTCTTTTTATTTTTCTTTGACATGCTATTACCACTAACATATTAAAATCTGTCAACTTTACAAACATATTGAGCATACCGGATGCCCATATTCATAGCCATTGGGGCATTGATTTCGAATGGTTTCTTTGCTTTTAACATACACGTTCGACTTGAGGGAAAATGTCGTTTGCTAGGCCTTGATGCTCTAATCATGCAAGGGAAGAAGATGAATGACTGTTTTGGAAATTTGCTAGTTCACGTCTGTTTGACTATGGGATACGAGGATCTTCCTTATCCATGCCGACCGAGAGATCCATTCTGGTCCACTTTGTCCGGAGGGTGATCACCAGGAGAGTGACAGTTTGCGAGGAGAGACCGCAGATTAGGCCTATCCACAAACCCTGCGCAAGAAACAGAGCACAAAGTTGAGTTGATGAATCTGAAGTTTCAAAGCAGGACCATTCACTATTCAGAGGAGTGCTCATCCAAAGGTTGCTTTCACCTTGACATGTAGATTCGACTTGAACCCGAGAAGTACTGCGATCAGAACCCCGATGCAGTAGAACGTCACGAAGTTGACGTACACGGCCAAATGTTGCCACCCACATCCCCGAGCCACACCTGACTCGACAAAAAGTTGGCTCTCGTCAGTCAGTGACCAGAAGAGGATAGGAAGCAAGTCGGAATGAGCTTGGGGTAGGCCCTTCGTTCACATTCTGCAACAATTGTACCTGATAAGACCCCTTGGACAGAATCAATCGTGATGGAGATGACAAGTAGGGGCGTCATCGAGCCGAATTCTGCTATGATGGAGGTGCTGTCGCTGAACAGGCCCGCCCAAACATTGTGTCCAAAGGCTAAAGCCAGTACAAATGCTACTGCTAGCAAGATAGAGAGCTTAAGCGACACGACCATTGCGTTCTTTGCTCGGTCAATGTTGCCGGCTCCCAATTCATTGGACACCCTTGTGCTGCACGACCCTTCCTCTTTTAGCAGATTAATAAAAATGAAACTCAAAACACCAAGCCATCAGAGGAAGTAAGATGATAACAAAGGCAACAAGTGTGCTTACAAACCTTGCCGCAGCACTGAGTCCAGATGTAATCATGTAAGCAATAGTTTCCGTGTTCACACTACAAATTTCAAAGCAAAGGACGGACATGAGAACTGAGAATGATAGTTTTATCCCTCTGCAACAGGAAATGCAGAAGCATTACAAGATAGGTGGCAGAGATACCTACCACATTGCAATCAAGGAAGTAGTTGTTTCAGAGTTCTTCATTAGTCCTGCTAGGAAAACCAGAATCTCGAAGGCCCAATATTCCAAGCTGATGAGGACAGTAGACCGGGTAAGAAAATTAATATGCATATTAAACATTTTCATCAGAAGATTATCAACTTGTCAAATATGTTTAGGACACATTAGGATGATGAAATGAAAGGTCAAACTATACATTCCCACATGCTCCTTCAGCAACATATGAACGTGAAAATTATATCTCAATGTGACATAAAGCATCAAAAGTTCTTTGAGAGAGAAGAGTCATGCTTAGACTTCTGCTAGTTTATCAAATAATTATAGGCAGATAAGTCGCTAGAAGTGTTAAGCATCGATGATGAGTTCAACATGACAAATGACAGATAACTATTCAAGAAGCTCACGTACCAAACCATTGCAGCCGAAGGCAATGCCAATCTCAAATTAGTGAAGATGTAGCTGAATGACTCGAACGAAATTCCTTCCCACGAATTCTTGCATCGCTTTGAACAAGTCACGTAAATGGCCAGCATAAAAACTGAGAGCCACAAAGAAATTGAAGCCGCCAAAGGAGCTCCCTTGAAACCCAGCACTGTCCAGTGGACCAAGGCATACGCAATGCCTATGTGAATAACAAACGGAACAACCGAGAGAATCATCAGTGGTAATACGATACTTTGCGTCTGTAGGAATCTCAGGATATTCTGCAGAAACCCATACGCGAAAATTCCCGGGATGAGGAATTTCATGTAGAGAGCTGCCGTTTTCGCAATTTGCGAATCTTGATGAAGCAGGATCAATACAGGCTCGGTGTAGAACCAAAATATGGAGATTAGGGTGGAGAAGAACAATGAAACAATGCAGGAAGCTTGCAGATGAATTCCCAATGTTTGATATAACTTCGCGCCAAATCCTTGTCCGCATAGTGTTTCAAGTGCTCCACTCGAGCCAGTCTAAGGAGAAAAGAGAGTGAAAAAACTAAGTATACACAATTTGCATGAAATGTGCCATCATGCATGTAGAGTAGTCATTTCATAGTAAAACTCAGATTGACTCTTCGTCATGTCCATCGACGAGTTAGTTAAAAACTTCCATGTCATTGCACAGTCTATGCAGCCCTCTATTATTTCTTATCTGCAGTTATTGATCTATGAAGTCTACTTTACCATACTGATATCATACTTTCCGAGTTTAGAATGTCAAGCTGGATTGATCTTTGGTATGTGATTACTGTCACATGTCGAGTCTCAACAATTTACCCGATGAGAAGTTGAACTCGCAGCCTTGCGAGCAAAGGAAAAAGTATACTACCTAACAGTTACCCTTCGTCGGAGGAATCTAAAGTCAATGATGGGGCCCCTACTGCAATGTTTATGTGGAAAAAAATTCATCAAAACATTAGTAATGACACTAACATCTGTTAAAAAAATATTTCGTGTGAAATGTGGACGGTACACTTCATTGTCCTGGGTGAGTGTAACGACCGGGGCATGAGCGGCTAGGCACAACTTGCTCTTTCTGGGAAGATTTCTAAAAGGAAGTAAAGAACAGATTGGATACGCATTCATCAGGCGGCCATCGGGCGAAACAATATAAATATCAAGGATTACAATAAGTGGAAGAAGAAACCAAAAGCTGGCTAGGTACATGCACGAGCAGCAATCACATGCCTGGCTATTTCCTTGTGCTACAAGAGTTTTCCTTCCCCATGTTATTCAATTATTGTCAAGTTCTTCAGCGACGCTAGGATTTTTTCACTATCTAAGGTCTCATCGCTATTGTTATTTTGTTCGTATGCTAGCTGACAGGTTCCCACGATGATGTTTTCTCTGTTAATTTTATAAAGTTGCTGGTCACCTTATCTCATTGATCAAAATATTTATTCGTATATTTTTACTCAAAATGAGATGGTAATGTCCTTCCTTTTCTCTTGTGAACAGCTTAACTTGTATTTTTAGGGTACAGCACTAGCCAATCACTACTAGTGGCAAGTAAGTAGAATGATAAAAGCAGACATGGACTCTTTTGATTGCATGGATCCATGCTATGAATCTATAATGTTGTAACCAGCAAGACAAAATTATACATATAAAGAACATCTATCGATAGATCGTCTGAAAGACCTCTCAAAAAACACCAAACAGGGGAAAGCCTCTTTGCCAAGAGGCGTAAACATGCTCAAGTGAAAGGCTATCGATCAAGTTGATAGTTAACTTAAACTTTGCGATCCAAGTTTGCTGATGCGTACTTAGTGGCGTTCGGGCTAATGCTTAGATTGAGTCATATCGGGATATGAGTCGGGCTCAAGCGTTTTCGAGGACTGCCCCTTTTAAAGTCTGCCCCGACAAAGATCTTTGGGCCTTAAGGGACTACGCGGCCGCCACGCCTATGGTCAAGTTTACTACCGAGTTCCTATCCTGAATCTTATGCATATTCCTTTTTTCTCTGTTTTATTTTTCCGTTTCCTAATATTTTAAGGCCATGTGGTATGTACATCAAAGTTGAATATCTTTTCTTTTCTTATACTAGGAAAAAAGTAACTAGAGTCAGATACTTTATATGTATATTATATTTAAAGAGAACAGAGGGAAAGCAGAAGTTGCCGTAGTGGACGGTTTACCATGAAGGCGAAGCCGGTGACGGTGGCCCAGGAGTTGGCAAGGGTGGCCCCGGCGAGCTCAGGCTCACCGAGGTGGCCGGCGAACATGACAGAGGCCAATGGGATGCCGTAGTAGGAGAGGTTGCTCAGGATCATGGGCATCGAGAACAGCACTTGCTTCTTGCCTTCTTGCAAGTCCAGCGCCCTTTGCCACCATTTGAGCCTCCTCGTGATGGAGCCATCTCCTCCTCCTCCTCCTTCTCCGTCTTCTTCATGTCGAGCGGGTTGAAGCACGGTCGAGGAACGGTCTGAAGCCATCGTCTCCCTTCGATGATGGCGAGCTGGACGTGCTTTATCTCCTCTTCTTATTCACCTCCGCCTCCAGCTTTGTCACTGGTTCTGGATCAACTACTGATCCTCCTCGTCGTTTCTCAGGTCCTTTTATGTTCCCTCCATTAGTCCAAAAAGGAAGATGGCGACAGGCGAAAGAAGAAATCATCGAAACCTTATCGTCATATTCTTTTCCTTCGTCTTTTTTCTTTTCTCTTTTGCTTTTCGAAATTAAATTCGACGCCTGAAGTTGGCACGGGCGAATCGCAGTGTTGACTGTACCAAGGCTTTCTTTTTGGACGGCCATACCAAAATGGGAAAATTACTAAAAAAATTCCAAACTTATTATAATTGTGTCAATTTAATCATAAATTTATTTTTTAGACCAATTGAATCCTAAACATTTTATAATTATTCTCAATCAGTTCATCCAGCCAAAGTTGGCCGGCCGGCGTCAACAACCATTTTTTAACAATATTTTATTTTTTGAAATATTTTATTTTATTTATTTATTATTTTTTCTCTTTTTTTTTTTTCCCTTCTCCCTCCTTCTTCTTTTGGCTCTAGCAACCAATAGGCTCACCTCGCCAGTCAGCGAGCTTGCGCCCAGTGACGACGGGGCAAGCCCCTACTGGATTCAACGAGGGCTCACCTCACGCGACGACCACGCGGTGAGCCCTCGCCAGATCCGACGAGGAGGGCCTTGCCAAAAGCGACGATGAGCACCCCTCGCCGAATCTGGCAAGGGCTCGCCTCGCCCGACGACCGCGAGGAAGCCCTCGCCAAATCCGACAGGGACTCACCTTGCCATCGCTGGGCAAGAGCATGCCGACTAGCAAGGCAAGCCCGTCGAATCACCTCACCAAACCCAACGACGGTGGAGCTCGCCTCACTAGTAGCTAGGCGAGTTGGCCCTCACCCAGCAACGGCGAGTCGAGCTAGATCAGTAGCCTCAGGCCGGAGCCAAAGGTAGAAGGAAGGAGGAGAGAAGAGGAGGAATGAGGGAGAGGGAGAAGGAAAAAAAAAGATTAAAAAGATTAAAAAGACTAATAAAATATTATTAGAAAAAAGGTCGCCGACACCAACCGATTGCCACGTCAGCATCGGCTGGCCAATTTTGGTCGGATGGACTGATCGGGAATAATTGTAAAAGGTTTAAGACTCAATTGGTCAAAAAATAAGTTTATGACTGAATTGGCACAATTGTAATAAGTTTATGACTTTTTGTGGTAATTTTCCCATACCGAAATTGACTGCTAAAACAATATAAATACATACTCGGTCAACAAAATTTTATTGAAATGTGCTCTAATGCCATCATCGAAAGGGTGGACGGTCTTAAAATCGATCGAGATTTTACATGGAATTCGAAACTTGTGTTATCGAAATCAATTTTCTAATTTTTGAAATTTGAAACCTATGCTTGAATCTAAAAATACCTTGTCAATTGATTCCAAAATTCATCGGGAATCATCCAATTTCTTCTTCTTTCTTTTCATTTTTTGTCAAGTAAAATGAAAGTGAACGTAATAACAGAGAGTCCTATTTGTCAACAATAATGATTAATAAAGGATTGACATGCAAAATAAAATAAATAATTCAAAACACATAACTGTGGTTCATTGATTTCCAATTTGGTTCTTACTTAGGAACCAGAAACCCAATCCCATAATACTGGTTTTACTTTTTTTGGAACTAAACTGGTAATCGTAAGAACCTCAAGCCGGATCGGTTACTATGGCCGATTTGATTCTATTTTCAAGTAGAGCGAAGAAAAGTAAAGGAAATAGATATGATCTCTTAGTTTTTCTAAAAATGTGTTAAGATATTTAAATATTGAATTATGTCTTAATTCAAGAGCTTAAATTTGTAGAGTAATCAATAGTTATCATACAATATTTCAACATGTTGTTAATTTTAATAGAAAAATTAAAAACTAGTTTCTTGATACCCAGGCAAGTTGCCATTATGATTGGTGTGGTCCTTTTTTGCCTAATATTAAGTGTGGACATATTTAATTGGAAAGACAAATAGAGCCTAGAAAGATTTAAACTGTAGACATTCAACTCTGGTATCAAATGAGAATTTGTAAAATCACTGCCAATTGTTTTAAAAATTTAAACTATTAGAAAAATGCATGATTTTATATTTAATTATTTCAACACTCACCATCGCACTTAGTCTGATTTTTTTTTTTTGTACAGTACTAAATGTGGATATATTTAATTTAGGATACAAATGAAATCTAGAAAGATTTGAATTAAGAACCTCTAGCTCTAATACCATTTCAAATTTTGTAGGACCACAACTGACTGTTTAAAAAGCTTAAACTATTAGAAGAATGCGTGATTTAATATTTATTTATTTCAATAGAGAAATTCCTCAATTGCTTATTGATTACTATTTAGAAAAGTAGAAAATCCACAAATTTTTAAACTTTTTGGCTATGCGACACCAATAAGCCGAACTCTTTTTTCATCTTGCCAATACCCTAAATAGCAACCTAGAAATATATCGAATCCCAACTCTGTCCATAATGACCATTAAAAGTCTCAAGCGACATTTGGAGAAGTTATGTATTATGGAAGAAAGTTCAATATAGTTTGTGGGATTTTTCTCTTATTAAAAGATTGGAGCAAGAGATGGCAATTTGAGGGAAAATTTTCTCAATCAATTATAAAACTATGGCACGGATGCCAATTTAGTTGGAAACTTTTCTAGCTCGTCAATATAGTCCTAAAATATTTCTGTCGAAATGTGGACGGTACACTTCATTGTCCTGGGTGAGTGTAACGACCGGGGCATGAGCGGCTAGGCACAACTTGCTCTTTCTGGGAAGATTTCTAAAAGGAAGTAAAGAACAGATTGGATACGCATTCATCGGGCGGCCATCGGGCGAAACAATATAAATATCAAGGATTACAATAAGTGGAAGAAGAAACCAAAAGCTGGCTAGGTACATGCACGAGCAACAATCACATGCCTGGCTTTATCCTTGTGCTAGAAGAGTTTTCCTTCCCCATGTTATTCAATTATTGTTAATTTCTTCAGCGAAGCTGGGATTTTTTCACTATCTAAGGTCTCATCGCTATTGTTATTTTGTTCGTATGCTAGCTGACAGGTTCCCACGATGATGATTTCTCTAATAATTCTATCAAGTTGCTGGTCAACTTATCTCATTGATCAAAATATTTATTTGTATAGTTTTACTCAAAATGAGATGGTAATGTCCTTTCTTTTCTCTTGTGAACAGCTTAACTTGTATTTTTAGGGTACAGCACTAGCCAATCACTACTAGTGGCAAATAAGTAGAATGATAAAAGCAGACATGGACTTTTTGATTTGAACTAAACGTGGACATATTTAATTGATGATACAAATGGAATCTAGAAATATTTGAACTAAGAACATCTAGCTCTAATACCATTTCAAATTTTGTAGGACCATAACTTACCATTTAAAAAGCTTAAACTGTTAGAAGAATGCGTAATTTAATATTTAATTATTTCAATAGAGAAATTCCTCAATTGCTTATTAATTACTATTTAGAAAAGTAGAAAATCCATAAATTTTTAAACTTTTAGGCTATGCGACACCAATAAGCCAAACTCTTTTTTCATCTGGCCAATATCCTAAATAGCAACCTAGAAATACATCGCATCCCAACTCTGTCCATAATGACCATTAAAAGTCTCATGCGACATTTGGAGAAGTTATGTATGATGGAAGAAAGTTCAATATAGTTTGTGGGATTTTTCTCTTATTAAAAGATTGGAGCAAGAGATGGCAATTTGAGGGAAAATTTTCCCAATCAATTATAAAACTATGGCACGGATGCCAATTTAGTTTGAAACTTTTCTAGCTTGCCAATATAGTCCTAAATTTTGGGCGAAACTCCACTATAATCCTTATAGTCAACTTTTACCGCAGATCACTAACATAGTGATCCAACTATCGTTGATCGTCCTACATGGTGTACTACCACGTCACCAATTTCCCTCGAAAGTTGATCGAAATAACTACATTGAAATCTCATTCAAAAATCTAGAATAAAATTAGCAAAAGTGAAAATTTTAAGAGTGAATTGATATTCATACAATAAATTTAGAAGTGACTAGACAATTTTCCCTTTTTAAATGGGACATACTAATGATGCCATTATTCTTGGTATTTGTCCACAGGTGTACCCCAAATTCCACATTAGGGTGGTCTCTAAGGATGTCTGAAATGACTACAAATAGGCCAGCTCTCCCACCAACACCTCTCATTTCGCTTGCCACTTACTCAAAAAAATAGATGCATCTTAAGTCCTTGACTGCCCCAAGAGCATTCTAGTCCACCACGCAATGACAGACATCCTCAATTCATCCACATTCCATCTCGTCTCTCGGCTAAAATAGGATGCCTCACCATGTGCAAAAACAACCGGTCATCGTGAAGTTCTTGCAACTTTACGTCGGTTGTAGGTCATTTATAGGTCCAAAAGATAATTCACAACCTATGAGATGATCTTTATTTATAGGTATTTACAGACTTAAAAAGATAATTTACAGAATGTGAGAATTTTGTGGATCATTGCCAACTTTTATGAAAATCTAAGCTGTTAGATGAAGCCATGAGTTTACATTTAATTACTCTTAACACTCCCATCATGTTTAGGTTGTTTTTCTTCTTGTACTAAGCATGAAAATTTAATTGGGAAAGTAAATGGGTCTAGAAATATTTAAATTCAAGATCTTCAACCTCGATACCATATGAGAATTTTGTGAGAACATTACTAACTAGGGGTGTGCATGGTCCAGACAAGTAGTTTTCGACCTAGAATCGGGAACCGCCCGCTAAAAATCGGTTCCGAAAAATTGAAACCGGGATCCACTTGGGAACCGGACCAGACCAGCAGTTCGGTTCGCGAGTGGATCCATGGAACCGGTCTTACAATAGCAAACACAGCCTGACCCCACAAGGTGACAAAAATCAAATTGCGATCAATTTGTTCATACTCTATCATCTTCCTCGCATCAAACCACCACCCCCCGAACGCCCGGAATTATCACAATTGAGATGCATCCACTCAAACGATGAGCACTCATTGTCCCATCTGTTGCTAACTTGCTATCGAGGGCGACGGTGTTGAAACATTGACACCGGAGGACCAAATAAAGAGATAGCGAAAGGGACGGACAAATGGACCTGCTGTTGATGAGGGCAATGGCAATTTTCCGAAGGGCCAAATAGAGAAAGGGATGGATGGACCTGCTGTGATCGAGAGTTTCCTCGCAAACCCTAGCCGAGGGGGTTCTTGGGTTTCTCGAAATCTCCGATCTTGATGCGAAACAACCTTGGTTTTTCACCGAAATTGCCAGTTCTTCGCCCGATCTATTCTTCTTCTCCTCCTCTTGCAGCCCTGCTTCATCGCGTGCTTGCTTTTTGCCCACTCACTGCTCGGCGTTTTGTCAAGGACTCAAGGTGCGTTTTGGACATTTTAGCTTCTAAACCTCTCCATTTGGTTTGACTAGAGATTACCCAAATGGGCTGGCCAGACCCTACTTTGGACGGCTTTGGACTTTTTAGCTTTTAGGCCAACCTTGCTTCTTCGCGATCTTGACTAAATTTTTTTAGTTATTTGATTTGGGTTTATTAATTAGTAATTTCAATTTTATTAATAGTAAAAATTAATATATTATTTTAATGTAATCGGTTCGGTCCGGGTGGGTGGGTGGACGGATCCGCCCATGGAACCGGGAACCAGACCAGTTCCCTCAAGAACCACCGGTTCCAGGTGGTTCTGGTCCAGTTTCGAGCAGTTTGGGCGGGTCCTAGTTCTTTTGCACACCCTTATTGTTAATTACTTTAAAAACTTAAATTGTTAGATGAATGTATGATATTATTTTTAATTACTCTAGTATGATAGTTGAAACTCTTTTTACGAACCCGGATATCATTAACAAGCATCATTGTGCATTTGTGACGAGATAAGCTATATTGTTACGCATAAGTTTCGCTAGCAATGGGCTAAGAGTGAGTATAACCATGATTGTCAAGAATTGACAATCAATCGATTTACGGATTCAACGAGACATTACTACTTTAAGGTGGATTACTTTGTCTTAAGAGATGTTACTATTTCGGAGGTACATCATTCGTTTTGAGGATCGTGGCTAGAAGCAGTTTACCAACCTGAGAAAGATTCTCACTCGTGAAGTTCTCCTATTGTTAAAATTAGCACAAATATAAGCCAATTTAGATGGTTTGAAATCACTTAAACTCACAAGATGAATCCTTCCGCACTTCATAACTTGAGAATGTCTTTAGTGGTAATCATCCTGTAATGTCGTAATTTACTATATTGAGAGTGAGGTGATTTAGTTCAAAAGAGTTTAAATCACATGGACATGATTATTTGTTGCACATTTTGTGGTATGCAGATGAAAAATATAAAAGTATCACGCACATACGCACGCGAAGTGAGAGAAAGATGTGTGTGTGAGGTGGTAAATGCATGGTCAACTTGATATTTAAGGGTACTTTTGTGGATCAACTTAGGAAGGTGCGTAATTAATAAAAATGGGAGTGGAAAGAGTCCCCACCCTTCCAAGTTTCGCAAAAAGTCAATGGCCGACGATAAAGTTCATTAATTTTTTACATGCAACACAGAAATTTTGCGATGGAAACAATATGGAAATGATCTAAAGCTCTATTGATTTCGCAGAAAATCAAGAATTTAAAAGATATTTTCCTAATTTTAATCGTTACCCTCACTTACAAAAATGAGCCAATGAAAAATATAAAAAGATCACGCACATACGCACGCGAAGTGAGAGAAAGATGTGTGTGTGAGGTGGTAAATGCATGGTCAACTTGATATTTAACGGTACTTTTGTGGATCAACTTAGGAAGGTGCGTAATTAATAAAAATGGGAGTGGAAAGAGTCCCCACCCTTCCAAGTTTCGCTAAAAGTCAATGGCCGACGATAAAGTTCATTAATTTTTTACATGCAACACAGAAATTTTATGACAGAAACAATATGGAAATGATCTGAAGATCTATCGATTTCACAGAAAAAACAATTTGAAAAACATTTTCCATCGTCTCTTGGCCATAGCCCAAAGAGCCCGTTCTATTTCCGTACACATGTTCCGCCAGGTCAACCTAGCTGGGCTTGGGTTCCCCAATGCTTGGCCCGTTCGCGGCAATTGTCGAGAGTTCATTTCCATCTTCTACCAGCTTTGCAGGCTACATTTTTTTTTTTGGTACCAAAGTAAAAAGAAATTGACACTTGTCTCTTTATTACCCAACCAATTGGATGACATGAATATCGGACAAGATCATGAAGAAACCACCACGTTGAAAAAAAGAAAAAAAAATTAGTTCCCAAGTGATCATTGTTTGAAGTTGGTCTTTAACTAACTGACACCAACTCATTTTGTGTGAGTTGAAGATCCTAAAGAAAATACTCTGAGTGACCATACAAGATATTAAATAGTGATCATTTGAAAATAGAGTTAGGGTTGTATTAGTTTGTATCCCCTATTTTACTTTGATAGTCTGCAATAAGTAGTACACTTTCCTAAAAGATCTCACCTCAACAATCATTGCTCGTCCTCGTCAGAAGAGAAAACTAGAAAGTTAGTATACTCACTAATACCTCGTTCTGCCTTTTTATTTTTGTTTGACATGCTATTATCACTAATATTTTAAAATCTATCGACTTGACAAACATATTGTGCATACCAAATGCCCATATCCATAACCATGGGGCATTGATTTCGAATGGTTTCTTTGCTTTTAACATACACGTTCGACTGGAGTGAAAATGTCGTTTGCTGGGCCTTGATGCTCTAATCATGCAAGGGAAGAAGATAAATGACTGTTTTGGAAATTTGCTAGTTTACATAAGTTTGACTAATACGAGGATCTTCCTCATCCATGCCGACCGAGAGATCCATTCTCGTCCACTTTGCCCGGAGGGTGATCACCAGGAGTGTGGCTGCTTGCGAGGAGAGACCGCAGATTAGGCCTATCCACAAACCCTGTGCAAGAATCAGATCACAAAGTTGAGTTAATAAATCTGAAGTTTCAAAGCAGGACCATTCACTATTCAGAGGAGTGCTCATCCAAAGGTTGCTTTCACCTTGACATGTAGATTCAACTTGAACCCAAGAAGGACTGCGATCGGAACCCCGATGCAGTAGAACGTTGCCAAGTTGACGTACGTGGCCAGATGTTGCCATCCGCATCCCCGAGCCACCCCTGACTCGACAAAAAGGTTCGCTCTCATCAGTCAGTGACTAAAAGAGGACAGGAAACAAGTTGGAATGAGCTTGGGGTATGGCCTTCGTTCAGATTCTGCAAAATTGTACCTGATAAGACCCCTTGGATAGAATCAACCGTGATGGAGATGGCAAGCAGGGGCGTCATGGAGCCGAATTTTGCTATGATGGAGCTGTCGTCACTGAACAGGCCTGCCCAAATGCTATGTCCAAAGGCTAAAGCCAGTACAAATGCTACCGCTAGCAACATAGAGTGCTTAAGCGTCACGGCCATCGCATTCTTTGCTCGGTCAATGTTGCCGGCTCCCAACTCATTGGACACCCTTGTGCTGCACAATTCCTCTTTTAGCAGATTAATAAAAATGAAACTCAAGAAACCAAGCCGTCAGAGGAAGTAAGACGACAAGAATGGCGACAAGTGTGCTTACAAACCTTGCCGCAGCACTGAGTCCGTATGTAATCATGTAAGCAATAGCTTCTGTGTTCACACTAAAAATTTTCAAAGCAAAAAACAGACATGAGAACTGAGAATGATGGTTTTATCCTTCTGCAATGAGCAATGCAGAAGCATCACAAGATACGCAACAGAGATACCTACCATATTGCAACCAAGGAAGTAGTTGTCTCGGAGTTCTTCATTAGTCCTGCTAGTAAAACCAGAATCTCGAACGCCCAATATTCCAAGCTGATGAGGACAGTAGACCGAGTAAGAAAATCAATATGCATACTAAACATTTTCATCAGAAGATTATCAACTTGTCAAATATGTTTAGGACACATTAAGATGATGAAATGAACAGTCAAACTATTCATTCCACATGCTCCTTCAGCAGCATTTGAACTTGAAAATTAGATCTCAATGTGACATAAACTATCAGAAGTTCTCTGAGAGAGAAGAGTCATGCTTAGACTTCTTCTAGTTTATCAAATAACTATAGGCAGACAAGTCGCTAGAAGTGTTAAGCATTGATGATGAGTTCAACAAGATAAATGACAGATAAGAAAGCTCACATACCAAACCATTGCAGCCGAAGGCAAGGCCAATCTCAAATTAGTGAAGATGTAGCTGAATGACTCGAAAGAAATTCCTTCCCATGAATTCTTGCATCGCGTTGAACGAGTCACGTAAATGGACAACGCAAGAACTGATAGCCACAAAGAAATTGAAGCAGCCAAAGGAGCTCCCTTAAAACCAAGCACTGTCCAGTGGACCAGGGCATACGCAATTCCTATGTGAATGACAAACGGAACAACCGATAACATCACCAGTGGTAATACAATACTTTGCGTCTGCAGGAACCTCAGGATATTCTGCAAAAATCCGTACGCGAAAATTCCCGGGATCATGAATTTCATGTAGAGAGCTGCCGTTTTAGCAATTTGCGAATCTTGATGAAGCAGGATCAATACAGGCTCGGTGTAGAACCAAAATATGGAGATTAAGGTGGAGAAGAACAATGAAACAATGCAGGAAGCTTGTAGATGAATTCCCAATGTTCGATATAACTTTGCGCCAAACCCGTGTCCGCATAGTGTTTCAAGTGCTCCACTCAAGCCGGTCTAAGAAGACAAGAGAATGAAAAAACTAAGTATAAACAAAAAGCATGAAATGAGCAATCGTGCGTGTAGAGTAGTCATTTCACAATAAAACTAAGATCGATTCTTCGTCATCATCATGTCCATGGACGCGTTAGTCATAAACTTCCATGCCATTGCACAGTTTGTTCAGTCCTCTATTATTTCTAGTCTGCAGCTAGCGATCTATGAAATCTACTTTACCATGCTGATATCATACATTCCGAGTTCAGAATGTCGAGCTGGATTGATCTTTGGTATGTGATTACTATCACGTGACGCGATGAGAAGTTGAACTCTTGGCTTTGTGAGCAATGGAAAACGTACACGACCCAATGGTTACTCTTCGTTGGAGGAATCTAAAGCCAACGATGGGGCCCCTACTGCAATGTTTATGTGGAAAATAATTCATCAAAACATTAGTAGCAACATTTAATTTATAAAAAAATCTGGTGAAATGTGGATGGTACACTTCGTTGTCCTGGGTGAGTGTAACGAGGGGGCACGAGTGGCTAGGCACAGCTTTCACTTTCTGGAAAGATTTCTAAAAGGAAGCAAAGAACAGATTGGATACGCATGCATTAGGCGGCCGCCGCGAGTCAACATAAAAACCAAGGATTATAGTAAGTGGAAAAAGAAACCAAAAGCTGGCCAGGTACGTGCACGAGCAACAATCACATGCCTGGCTATTTCCTTGCGCTGCAAGAGTTTTCCTTCCTTGTGTTATTCTACTCTTGTTAAATTCTAAGTGCTCCTGTGAAAGTCGTGCGGATATAGAGCGACAGTAAGATCCTTTTACTTTCTAAAGTCTCGTCGCTATTGTTCGTATGCTACCTGACATCTTCCCATCATGATGATTTCTCTGTTAATTTAATCAAGGTGCTGGTCACCCCATCTAATTGACCATAGTATTAATACGCGTATGCTTACACAAAATGAGATGCTAGTGCCCTTTCGTTTCTCTCATGAACAGGTTAACTTGTTTTTATAGAATACAGTGCAAGCTAGTCATTGTTAGTGGCGAATAAGTAGAATGATAAAAGCAGACATCGACTCTTTTGATTGCATAGATCCATGCTATGAATTTATAACGCTGTAATCGCGACAATCGGCAAGACAAAATTGTACGTACAAACAACATTTATTGATAGATTGTCTAAATGACCTCTCAAGAAACACCAAACATGGGAAAGCCTCTTTGCCGAGAGGCGTAGACATGCTCAAGTGAGAGGCTGTCAACCAGGTTGTTGGTCAGCTTAAACTTTGTAATTCCTGTTTGCTGAGACTATTTTAAAGAAATGTGTACTAAACGGCGGTCAGGCTACGTTGAGTTCGAGCCGTATCAGGATAGGGGTCGAGCGTTTTTGAGGGATGCCCCTTTTCAAGTCCGACCTATACAGATCTTCGAGCCTTAAGGGACTCGGCGACCACCGCATCTCCTAAGTTATACACTGCCTATTTCGGTAAGATAAGGTCCCGTGCAAGACCAAGGTGTTGATAAACAATAATCTGCGTATCCTGAATCTTATGCCTTTTCCATTTCCTTTTTCTGTTTTTCTGTTTCCTAATATTTTAAGGCCATGGAAACAATTGATGGGTCTCAAAGAAATTTGACAAGGCCTTATGCACATCAAAGTTGAATGTCTTTTTCTTTTCTTATGCCATAAAAAAAGTAACTTAAGTCGGCTACTATGTAATGTCTATTGAAAGAGAACAGAGAGAGAGGGCAGATATTGCCGTTGTGGGCGGTTTACCATGAATGCGAAGCCGGTGACGGTGGCCCAGGAGTTGGCAAGAGTGGCGCCGGCGAGCTCGAGCTCGCCAAGGTGGCCGGCGAACATGACGGAGGCCAAGGGGATGCCGTAGTAGGAAAGGCTGGTCAGGATCATGGGCATCGAGAACAGCACCTGCCTCTTGTCTTCTTGCAAGTCCAGCGCCCTTTGCCACCACCTGAGTCTCCTCGTGACGGAGCGACCTCCTCCTCCTCCTCCGTCTTCTTCATGACGAGCGGGTTGAAGCAGTGGCGAGGAACGGTCTGAAGCCATCGTGTCCCTTCGATGGCGGCGAGCTGGACGTGGTTATCTCCTCCTCTTATTCACCTCCGCCTCCAGCTTTGTCAATGGTTCTGGATCAACTACTGATCCTTCCTCGTCGCTTCTCAGTTCCTTTTGTGTTCCCTCGATTTGTCCGAAGATAATAGCGACAGGCGACAGAAGAAATCATGCGAAACTTGGTCGTGATATTCTTTTCGTTTGTGTTTGTGTGTGTGTGTGTGTGTTTTTTTTTTTTTTTTTTTTTTTTTTTGCTTTGTTTTGGAAATTGAAGACCATTGAATTTGACATCTGGAGTTGGTAGGTTGCGAATGGCAGTGTTGACCAGACCTAGATTTTATTTTTGGACGGACCGTACCAAGATTACCAGCAAATACTATATTAATATTTGCTCGGTCAATGAAATTTTAATGGAATGGGTTGTAATGGTATGATCACGAGTGGGGCGTGGAGGGTTTTAGAATCGACGGGATCAATGCTTAGAATCAGTGAAAATTAGGTAAATTGTAGTAGGTATGCTATCCTATAGTAGGTGAACCTCATGTTCAAGTCTTTCGGAAATTGCCTTTTAGCTATAAATTATCTAAAAATTTTAATCAGAACATAAAGGTGCTCAAAAATGTCGAACGGTAACATTTTTAATTAACTGAGCTGCATTTCTCAAAAAATACTATCAAGCTAAAGAAAATGATGTGTTTAGAGAGACATGAGAGAATTGTCACAAACACACATTTTAAAAACATTACATCCTAAAATCTAGCTTATCGAAATTTATTCCTTAATTTTTGGAATTTAAAGCTTATTCTGCGTACATCGGAACCTGAAACCTAACTTGTTGAAATGCACATGTGAGTAAGTTGTATTACAGAAGTGCCACATTGGAGAATTAATGTCATGTGAAGCAATTAACAAATCCTAGTTGGCTCATAATTAATTGACTTAAGCTTTTGATGAAGGTAGATTGAAATAGACATGTTGACAAGCTTGGACTTATGCTCCCTTTTGGCGCTCTTTCCAAATGAAGATATTAGACTCATGCGTGCTGCCAACCTTATCGAGGAGTAGCCAATTTCTTCTTTTTTATTTTTATTTTTATTTTTTTCATTTTTAGTAAACAAGATGAAAGTGAACACAACAACAAAGAGTCTAATTTGTCAATAAAAACAATTCATAAAAGATTGACGTGCAAAAAAAAAAAAAAAAAAAATATATATATATATATATTCAAAACATATAACCAAGGTTCATTGGTTCTAGGTTCAATTCCTACTTAAAAACTAGGAACCGAATCACAAAATACTGATTTCACTTTTTTGGAACTAGATCAATAACCGTGGAAACTTGGAACCAGACTGGTTACTATGGTTAGTTCGGTTCGATTTTCGACTCTACTCTACATAGAAAGGCAAAGAAAAGTAATAAAATGAAACATATTTGATATCTTAGTATTTCTAAACATGTGTTAAAGTTTAAATATTGAATTATATCTTAATCTAACTGTTTAAATTTTGAGATTAATAGGTGGTTATCCTACTATATATCAACTTGCCGTCAATTTTAATAGAAAAAAAATTAAAAACTGATGATTTCTCGGTGCACGGACAAACTGGCTTTATGATTGAAGAAATACGGTCGAGTTGTCCAAATCTTACATAAATGCTGCATTTGTTTCACGTGTCCCCTTGCCTTGACCCGAAGAACCAAAAATGACAAAGGAAAACTTCCCCCGCCTTGAAAATTAAAGAGAAATCCCCCGCTAGCTTATTAATGAATATTTAAAAAAGTAAAAAAAAAAAAAAACCACAATCTTTTTTAACTTTTTGTTGGTGCGAAATTAATACATCGAACTCTTTTTTCATCTAGCTGATGCCCTATAAGCGACCTAGAAATATATCGCATCACAGTTCCATCCATAATAATCATTAAAATTCCAACGTAATGTTTGGAGTAATTATGTAGCACGGAAGAAAGTTCAATATTTTTTTTTTTTTTTGGAATTTTCTCTCATTGAAATATTGGAGCAAGAGATGGCAATTTGAGGGGAAAATTGTCCAATTAATCATAAAACTATTGTACGGATGCCATTTTACTCATAATATTTATTAACTTACCAATTTAGTCATAAACTTTGAAAAATTCCAGTGCAATCTTTTTACTCAACTGTTTCGGAAATAACTAATGTAGCAATCCAACCACTATTGGACGTTCTATGTAACACAACACCACGTTACCAATTTCCAACGAAAGTTGGTCGAAATGACTATATTGGAATTTCGCACAAAAGTCTAGAATTAAATTGGTAAAAGTGAAAATTTTAGAAGTGAATTGACATCCGTACAACATATTTAACATGTACCCTACCATTGATGCCATTATTCTTGGTATTTGTCTACAAGTGTACCCCGAATTCCACATGAGGGTGGTCTTTAAGGATGTCTGAAATGACTACAAATAGGCCAGCTCTCCCACTATCTCCTCTCATTTTGGTTGCCACTTAATCGGAAGAAAATAGGTGCATCTGAAGTCCCTGGCTGCCGCAAAAGAGTTCTAGTCTGCCACGCACTGACAAACATTCTCAATTCATCCGCATCCCATCCCGTCTCTCGGCTAAAATGAAGCCCCTTACCATGTGCAAAAAATGACCGATTATAGTAAAGTTATTGCAAATTGTCACCACCAAATTTTTGGGTGCACCACCTAGGGTTTGGCTAATGGATTACTAAGCCTAAACTTAACTTGGACTCTCCCAAGCCCATACCAATTCGTGACTTGAGTTCAAGTTCTTAATATGCAATTGATAATTAGAGTCGCCACTAATCTATTTTTGGTGAGTCAATTAGAAACCCAAGTAGAGTAACGGGAGATTTACTTTACTTCTGTGAATCAGAGATTATAAGTTCAGGGACTTGATTACGCTAGATTTCTCTAACACTCTTTCGGTACCTTTCTCTTTTATTTCGAAAAAACCGTTTTGCAAGTAGCTTGAATTAATTTTAATATACCTCCGTAACATGTGAGATGATCATGCGGATACACAATCCATCAATTTCACGCCCAAGAAAACGATGAATAAATTGCAGTACTTACTTGATAGCAACGAAAGCATCTGCGTTGTTAAATCAGAATTTACATCAACAGTCCTAAATATGATTTCTAATTAATACGCAATCACTCTATTTTTGTTTTCGCTTATTTAATGAGAATCTAATCTATATGCAATGCAATGCAATGCTACTAATCTAACATAAAATGATATAACATGACAACATAACATAAATTACATGACATAAATAAAATATAAGCATGTAGTCTATCCTAATGAAAATTATCTAAAACTATAACTAAGTAGAAAATAAAATTAAACATGCAATCCTACCCTAGTATGCAATAACATGCAAAGAATGCCCTAACTCTAAGTTTTTTTCTTTTTTTCTTTTTTTCGAAATGAAAATTGTCCAATAACTAAATGTGCAATCTAAATTAACCAAATGACATAATTCTAATGACAGACAATTTCTAATCAAATGAACCTAGCAATAATCACTAAATGACGTGCATTTCATGAACCTAATTCTAGATGGCATGGGCATGATTTTTTTTGTATTTTATTCGTAATAAAATTTGCTGAAACTAAAAATGTAACTAAAAATGTAACTAAAGTGAAAACTAAAGTGAAATGTTATCTATTCTAAATACCTTCTAGACATGCATTTTAAAAAAATCTAACTAACCTATCATGCAATCAATTCTAATCTACATGGAATGCAAATGCCATTTTTTTTTGTTGTATTTTCAGGATAAACAAAATAATTGAAAGATAAACACCAAATCATCCATCGTAATAAAAAATGTTATCCATCATTCAAATTTAAATTCAAACTTAATTATTTCGCTAATAAAATCAATAAATTGATCTTAAGCCTTAAAGATCAAGATATCAATTTTACTCGCCTTATAGATGGAATAAAAATTCATGTGCAGTCGCGAATCGAGGCGGTACATCAGGAATTTCAATTATACATCGATAAATATTTCAAACAAGGTGACAAAATATCAAAAATTAAAACAAGATAAAATAAATTTACATAGTAAAATAAATCTACCTAAAAATAAAGTAAATCTCTACCTAAATTGGAATTTTTCAAAAATCTGATCGGTTCAAGTGAACCATGATGGAGGCTCGGCGCGGCACGGCTCAAGGACGGTGGCTGTGGTGGTGACTTGGTGTGGCTCGACAAGGCCGCGACAAGTTCGATGGGTCGTCGTACGGGACACCAGGAAACCATATCAAAATCCGAATGGTGAGGCTGGGAAGGAGGAAGCAATCTGTGACGTTGGGCTGATCGGATAGCAAAAACGTTGATGCGGCAAGACCGGCGAGCTTCACCAGTATTGGGCTGGGGGCAATTCAGGATTGAAGAAACTGCAGTCGCGTCTACATGCTGCCCAGGCCGTCTTGAAGCAAACAGGGACTGCTGGCGGAAGCAAGGCTGCAATGGGGGCGATAGCGAAGCACTTGGCGTGGCAGAGCAACGGGAACAGAAGATTAATTGACGCCGGGCACCTTCACGGACACGATATCATCACCGAGAAAGAACTGCAGGCGCGCGTGGAGATCGTCGATGGAGTCCCATTGAACTCCCGAAGGTAAGAGGGCAGAGCTTTTCGTTATCAATTTTCCTCACGATCCGCCTTTTCCTCTCGATTTCTCAAGCATGTTTTCTCAATTTTGTCATGTACTCAATTGTGCCGCCCGCAAAACCCTACACGAACAACCTATTTATAAGCCACGGACTAAGGTTTTAATTTTTCCGAATCGATATTCACGAAAATTTCTTTTCCAAACGCAATATTTGCTCATACTTACCCTATCCGAACATATCCCGGAAAAATTTCAAATCTCTATTTTTCACGAGATAATATTCGATCATTAAAAAAAATAGGCTTGGGTCAATTTGCTCGCTTAATGGGCTTAATCCAGCTGCCAAGTTAAAGCTCAGAATCACTAATTTGAACCCACCCGTCATCGGTCCAATAAATAGATGCAAAAAAAATGCAAATTGAAAATAAATGCACCTAAATCCAGGGATGTGCAAAATACCCGGAACCGCCCGGACCGCCGGAACCGGACCGGAACCGCCCGGAACCGGCGGTTCTTGAGGGAACCGGTCCGGTTCCCGGTCCAATTGTTGAGAACCGATGGGAACCGGTCCGGTTCCCAATTCCATGGGCGGATCCGACCGCCCGCCCACCCGGACCGGATCGGTACCTATTTATAATTAAAAAAAAAAATACTAAACAAAAGTCGCGACTCACGATCGCGAAGGCCCCTACCCCTAATTCGCGAAACCCTAATTCGCGTCTCTTCTCTCTCTGTTTCTTCCTCAGCCTTCGGTTCTCTCTGTTTCTTCCTCAATCTTCGATTCTCTCTGTTTCTTCTCTTCGTCTTCAATTCATCCCTGAGTATCCACGCCGCCGCCGCTCCTCCTCCGCCATTGTCCGCCCCCTCGTGTCGGTCGCCACTTGCCACAACCGCCGCTCCTCCACCTCTCGCAAGAACTCTCGATCGAGCCCTTTTTCCGTCACTCAACAAGGTATGAAGCCCTAATTCGCGTCTCATCTCTTCCGATTTCTTCCTCAGTCTTTGATTCTCTCTCTGTTTCTTCCTCAATCTCTTCTCCTCGTCTTCGATTCCTCACCAAGCATCCACGCCGCCGCCGCCGCCGCTGCTCCTCCGCCACTGTCCGCCCCCCTCACGCCGGTCGCCACTCGCCACAACCGCTGCTCCTCCACCGTTGTTGTCCGGCCCCTCGCGCCGCCGCCTCCCACCACAACCGCTTGCTCCTCCGCCTCGCAAGAACTCTCAACCGAGCCCCTTTTCCGTCACTCAACAAGGTACGAAGCCCTAATCGCGTCTCATCTCTTCCGATTTCTTCCTCGCCTTTGATTCTCTCTCTGTTTCTTCCTCGCCTCTTGTCTTCGTCTTCAATTCCTCCCCAAGCATCTACGCCGCTGCCGCTGCTCCTCCTTCGCCACTGTCCGCCCCCTCGCACCAGTCGCCACTCGCCACAACTGCTACTCCTCCACCTTTACTGTCCGCCCCCCTCGCCGACGCTTAGTCCCTTCGTCTTTGATTCCTCCCTAAGCCTTGATGCCGCCACTGTTGCTCCTCTGCCACTGCTGTCCGCCCCTTCGCATTTGTGCAGGTGATTTAATTGTCTACGCCCTTGTATATTAATGAAAGACTTGCAATTGTAGTATCCTGTTGATTTGCTTCTCCCTCCAGCGGCTCTCTGGCATGGAAAGGAGCTTTGCTTCAACGAAAACACCGCTTGGTTGGAGTTCCACAGCAACATCGGGAGGAAGTTAGGCGGAGGCACGCTTCACATCAAGGTCCGTTCTTTAGTTTTATCGCGTTGCTTTGGCTTGGTCTCTATTTGGTTTTGAGTTGCGACTCTAGAAGATTTTAGGGGGTTTTGACTCTTGAGGCTGTGGCCACTGATCACGAGAGGCTTTCTGGTCGACTATTATGTTCAGTTTGGCACGGTGGAATGGAATGGAATAAGGAAATGACGGGGAAAGGAATGGGTTGGAGTGATGATTCCAAGTCTTGGTTTTTTTCTTGGTGAATAGTGGGAAACGGAACGGAATAAAAATCCTTGTGTTTGAACGTGATTCTGGATAATTTTGGGAGTTTTGAGCTTGTGGCGATTTGGTAATGTGGAGAGATGGTCACTGTTCACGAGCTTTTGAGATTTTCTGGTCGATTGTCAATGCTTAGTTCAATTTACTACAATTTGATTTTGTGATAATTCTGGGAGATGTGAGGTTGTATCGGTTTGTTGATGGGGTCTAATGGCCATCGTTTGCCAGCTTTTAGCAGTTTCCGATAAATTCTTTTTAACTTAGGGACTTACTTTGAGCCTTCTATCTTGGTTACTTTGAGGTCGATTTTTCTAATTGATTCAAAGTACTGAACTGGATTAAGTTTCTATCTACTTATGTTCCATTTCTCATCAACTGAGCTGTCTTACTTCAATATGTTTCTAGTGGATTTCGTCACTTGCCGTGGTTTCTTTTCTCCTTCTTTCAGTGATTTCACTTGCACTAAAGTACATTTTCGGTTTTGTCCAAAAAAAAAAAAAAAAAAGAGAGAGTACATTTTCAGTTCTACATTTGAGAAATTGTGATTGTGATCTAGACCTAAAGAAGTGCTGTAGACTCCATCATTTGATGGCTAACCATAATGCATTGCTTGATTCAGGTGATTCATTAACATGTCAATGGAAGTAGAGGAATCCTATGATGCAATAACGCCAATAGTGGAATCAACATCACAAGAACATGAAGGAGGTGAAAACTTTGAACAAACATAAAAAACAAATCAGGTATCCGGTTTTTGGCCATGTCCTAGTAAGCGAAAATCA
The DNA here is from genome assembly GCA_014182575.1 of Eucalyptus decipiens. Classification (NCBI taxonomy): domain Eukaryota; kingdom Viridiplantae; phylum Streptophyta; class Magnoliopsida; order Myrtales; family Myrtaceae; genus Eucalyptus; species Eucalyptus decipiens. Next base: position 12,721,238 of record CM024614.1, on the reverse strand, counting down.
GCAACTTGGCTTCATTTTCGAAAAGGAACAACTCACACAAATGGGAAAGTTGATGTATTTTGCAATTACTGCGGATCCAAGTATTCATACCACGTTGATAATGGGACTTCAAATATGTTGAAGCACTTAAGAAAGTGCAATAAGTATCCTCGCAATGTGGATAAAAGGCAAAAATTGTTTGCATCACAAAGAGTAGATGGAACTCAAATGATAGGAGGAGATACTACTAGTAGTACTGGGAGTGGTGGAATTTTAACGACATGGAAGTTTGATCAGGAGATTTGTAGGCAAATGCTTATTCGGATGGTTATAATTGATGAACAACCATTTTCGATTACTGAACGTGTTGGATTTCGTGATTATGTGAATCAATTACAACCTCTCTTCAAGCATATATCGCGATTTACGGTGGCTAGGGATTGCATGAAGTTGTATTTTGTGAAAAAAGAAAATTGAAGGCTTCCTTTCGTAAGCTTAATTCTAGGATTGCCCTTACAACTGATATATGGAGTTCCATTCAGAATTTGAACTATTTATGCCTTACTGCACATTTTATTGATGAAAATTGGAAATTGCACAAAATGATCATCAATTTTGTGGTGATAGCTAATCACAAGAGCAGGGATATTGGGAGAGTTATTGATAAATGCATATATGAGTGGGGAATAGAGAAAAAAGTGTCCACAATTACAAAGTGGATAATGCTAGTTCAAATGATGTGACCATTAATTATTTGAAAGAAAAATTTTCAAGAGAGAGGCTATTGATCTTAGATGGTGAATCTTTACACATGAGGTGCATGGCTCATATATTAAACTTGATTGTGAAGGATGGCTTGGCTGAGATACGTGATTCCATTACACGTATTCGAAACGTGGTTAGGTATGTGAGAAGTTCTCCTATGTGAACTAAGACATTTTGAGATTGCATTGAAATTACAAGAATTGCTTATAAGGGTTCAGTTTGTCTTGATGTCCCAACTAAGTGGAATTTCACTTACCTAATGTTAGAGAGTGCCATAAAGCTAAGAAAAGCTTTTGAAAGGATGGAGGAAGAAGATGTTTCTTTCCTAACTGAGCTTAATTCTAATACTCCAAGTAGCGTTGATTAGGAAAATGCTATTGTTCTTTCTAATTTTTTGAAGAAGTTTTATGATACCACCAAGAAGATGTCCGGAACTTTGTAAATCACTTCAAATGATTATTTTGTGGGGATAGCTTTTTTGTACAAATATTTGCGAGAAGCAATGAAGGCTTTTGATCATAGGGTGAGAGTTATGGGCTTGAAAATGAAAGAGAAGTTTGACAAATATTATGGAAGTTTTGAAAAAGTCAATATGATGGTATTGATTGCGGTAACATTGGATCCTAGAAAAAAGTTGAATTATGTGAGCTATTGTTGTAGACTCATTTATGATGATGCTGCAGAAGTTGATGAGATGTTTGATAAGGTGAAGTTTGCCTTGGAACGTGTGTATAAATTTTATGAGAAATCTTGTCACACTTCTAGAGACAAAAATTCGAATGGTGAATTGGTAAGTTCTACTAATATCGGTAGTAGCTGCCATTCTTATCTCAATGAGGGAAATGAAGAGGACGATTGCAGCTTAAATTTCGTTGTGCAAGAGCCTTCGTATGATGACTTTCTTAATGAGGAGAAGAAAAAGTACGATGGCAACTTATCTGAGCTCGATCGATATCTTAAAGCTGAACTTGAAGATGGTCACGATCTTGACATTTTGAAATGGTGGAGTGTTGCTGGCCAAAAGTTTAAAATCTTATCTTTGATGTCTCGGGATATTTTGTCTATTCCCGTTACTACCGTTGCTTCAGAATCAACTTTCAGTACTTCTAGTCGTGTGCTTGATGGTTTTCGGAGTTCTTTGACTCCTAGAGTTGTGGAAGCTTTGATTTGCACTCAAGATTGGTTGAGAACAATTCTTGATCCGATTAATGTTGAAGAATGTATTGAAAATGCGGAAAAGTTTGAATTTGGTAAGTCCATATCATTTTATCATGTAATTTTTTTGTATAACTATTATCTAATAATTGAATACTTTATTTAATATCTTCTTTTTGTTAGATATGGATGATGTTAGCAAGGAGATTAACAAGGAGATTGACGGTCCATAGAGTTTACAAGTTGAAGTGGGAGGAATCTATGTGGTGAGATTTTCAATAATTGTTTTGAGTTCAATTTTTAGTAGCTCACGCATGCTGCCTTTGGTGTTGCTCTTGCAAGAAGTACTTCTTGCTGGAGTTGATGGATCTTGTAGCTGAAGTTTTTTCTGCTTGTTGTTTGAGGCAGCAATTATGTATATAAAGCCCAATCCAAAGCTGCAATTTTGGTGGTTATTTGGTCCATTGTGACTTTTCATAGATTGTGTGTAAAACATAGAAGCTTTGTTGTCCCTAACATTGTCATTGAATTTCTAAGATGATTTGGGCAGAATTTTTACATAAAAGAATTCATTATTGCATCTTATTCAAAACTTCCATCACATCCTCTAGTAGGCCTAGCGAAATGCAGTTAAGGAGGGTGGCAATGGGAAATCCTGTTTTATAAATTTTTCCTTACTCTTTACCTATTGAGATCTATGAATTACTAGAAGTGTAGCAAATCTTCCTAGTCTCTGCACTTTTGGTTGTTGTTTATTTAACTTGTGTTGGCTTGAACACAAGGACATGGAGCTTGTGATTTCTTTCAATAGACAAATTCTCTGGTAGAAAATGTGGCCCCCAAAGATGTTGCGACTTCTGTTGTTGCACCTCCGGAAGTCATGGAAATTGAGTCGACAATGGCATATGTTGGTGAAGATTACAAGGTAGATCCATGAGTCATCTTGAAGGTTTTTTCCCCCACCTCACTATTTTATCTATTTCTTTGCAAGATGGGAGATTTCTCTTTCTTCCCCTTATATAAAAACGTACATTTGCTTTTGTTCATGGGTTGTGTGCCGTATTGGAAGATCATGAGCATGTGCGGAGGTGGTGGATGTGGTGTGGGGTGTGAGGAACAAGGTAATGGCGTGTCGGCTAGCTCAAAATGTGCCATCGCATCACGAAAGATAATCGAAGTAGCCTCAGTTGGAACTTGTTTCTGCTGTCCCTTGTTCTATCTCTTTCTCTTTGCTTTTTTTCTTTCCCTTTTGCTTATTTTATTATTGTTTTCATTATTTTCTTTCGAAAGAATTCATGGTGGATAATGAGCTTGAGAGGGAGGACTAATGCAAAAGAAATTCGTCTATTATTTGTCTATTAATTATTGTTTTAGTTTTTGGAGATTGGAACTTGGAATTTTAGAGCTCAAAACTTCCAAACCGGCGGTCCGGGAAACCAAAATTGTTTCGCTGTTGAAAACCAGAATTTTTGGCGTCAAAATCGGTTCTATGGATCCACCCGGGAACCGGACCGGACCGGCGGTCCGGTTCCCGGGTGGATCCCGGTTCCGATTTTTCGGAACCGGTCCTTAGCGGGCGGTTCCCGGTTCTAGATCGGGAACCGCCCGCCCGGACCATGCACACCTCTACCTAAATCTATATGCTATGCAATTAATATTTTTCAATAATAAAATTACCCTTAATTTTAATGCGATAAATGACTAAACGAATCGCCAAAATTTAGGTATCAACACAAATTTACGTTGGTTGCTGGTAATTTATAGATCCAAAAGATAATTCACAATCTATGAAAATGCCTGGTCAATTTAATATCTAGAGGGTACTTTTGTGAATCAACTTAGAAAGGTGTGTGTTTTTAATGAAAATGGGAGTGCGAAGAGCCCCACCCTTCCAAGATTCTCTAAAAGCCAATGGCCAACGATGAAGTTCATCCATTTTTGACATGGGCGACACAACAATTTTGCCATGGAAACGATATGAAATGATTTAAAGTTGCGTTTATTTTGCGAGAAATCAATAATTCGTAATATATTTTTTCAAACTTTAATCATTGTTATCGCTTTAAAAAATGAGTCAAAGAAATATATTTTCATTATTATTAACAACTCATGCCTAAACAATTTGTTGATAAAGAGAATATATTCTGCTACCTCTTTTCTCAAGAGATATTGAAGATTAAAAATGAATAATTTTTTGTGAAATAAACAGACCACGGGTATAAGTTTGGTTGTTCGAGATTCAACCGTCTGTACCATTATCCTTTGACGGCTATTGCAAAGTGAAATCGAGTCATGAAGTCCGGCCCATCGTCTCTCCGCCCTAAAAAAAAGGAAAGCCCATTTCCATTTCCGTACACATGTTCCCCCCAAGTCATTTGGGCTGGGCTTGGGTTCGCCAATGCTCGACTCGTTCATGGAAATTGTCAAGAGCTCATTTCCATCTTTTACTAGTTTCGCGGGCCACATTTAGATGGTACCAAAATAAAAGGAAATCGACCGTTTGTCTTTTTAGACCCACCAACCGGATGACATGAAAATCAGACAAGATCATTAAGAAACCACCACGTTCAAAATAAATTAAAAAAATTTCCCATGCGATCATTATTTGTAGTTGGTCATTTAAGTAATAACACAGACTCATTTTGCTTGAGCTGAAGAACTTAAAGAAAATATCCTAAGTGATATTACAAATCATTGACTAGTGACAATTTGAGAATAGGATTTGTATCGCTTATCGATACACCTTTTCTACTTCAATAGTCTATAATAAGTTGTACCACTTCCTAAATACTCTTGCCTTGGTGATCACTGCTCACCCTCGTCGTATTGGGTATAGGTATTTACTCATCCAAGAACCATAGAGGGAGTCATGGTGCGTTACCATAAGTACTCACGCAACCAGTCCCAAGTAGGCTAAACCTCCAAAAAAAGTCCTAAATGGACACATAAGGCGGTGATCATTAAGGAGATGTTCACTTAATAGAGCCTTTTAATCCGATACGAGATTTTAGAACACTATTTATTGTAATAAATTGCGTCAGGAACCATCTCTCATTCGATGGCCTGAACTTTCCACATGCTTTTCAAAAGAAGATGGTCAATCCAGCATATGAATTCGTGCCAGAGAAACGAGGACACACACAAAAAAAAGAAGCGGAAAACTACAAGATGACAGCATATTTTATTTATCTTGGGCATGTATATTTTACTGAATGTGATGACAGCATATCTTCTTATTTTTTCCGAGGACATGAAATGTCTGTCTCCTCAGGCGGACTCGAAAGTCTTCTTTTTCTTCTTTTCACTTTACCATGATGACAACACGTGTTCGTTTTTTGCTAGCCGGCCAAAAGGGGGTTAAGACACATTATAAGTATATTAGAAATAGAAAAAAAGAAATTATTGCAGACGGGCTTCTTTTTATTTGACGGGAAATGAATTTCAATGGGCAAAATGAGGAAGATGTAGTTTTCGTTCAGCATTTATGAGAGATTTACTGGATAAAGTATGAGTTATGTTGATTTTTAAAACAATCATTCGGAACTTCATTCGATAGATACAAATTTATTATATTATCTCGATCAATGATTTTCTATTACAAAATTTTGGACAAATCTTGATGTTAAATGTTACTTTTTTATATCCACTCTCGATATGTTCTTATGAAAGGAAAAAAAAAAACCGACTTCATGTCTTAATTTCTTTGTAGAAACAAATTCATGAAAGCCCCATGCATCGTAATACAAAAATGACAACCGTAGTTTATGGAAATAAGAGGCAGGAAGACAACTTAAGAAGGTCAAAATATTAGTATCTTTGTGCCGTAAATCTCTTATGGATTCTACGTGTAAGTTTTGAAGTGTAATTTTACTATTCATTATCCACAGTGCCATAAATACGGGGAACTATCCATTTTATATTGCTTTCCAACATCATTCTCAACCACTGGGGGTTCGCCCCAGTAGCCACCCTTCCAACTTGAAAGGAGGATGGAGAGGTTTAAATCATCACATTCTCAGGGGGATTAGAGTGGGGACGATTTCATTTCAGGAGTGGGTTTCGACTCCCACGCCCTGCACGGAGGGGGCAAAAATCTGAGAATGAGTGTTAGAATAGGCTTAGAGTAGGACAGACCAAAAAAAAAAAAAAAAAAAACTCATTCTCGCATTTATTTGACCATTATAACGATTATATCCTCCTAATGATTATGTAATAATTTTTTATTTTCTAAAAAAATAACAGTTTAGTTTGGACTAGAAAAACCTAAATCACAAATAATTATAAATTATTATAGAATTCACTTTTTTTTAAATTTATGATTTATAATAAACTAATATTCTCACAATAAACCCTCTTAGTTATATCATGAAAAATGGAGAGCGACTTTTCCTCGGATATACGAGTTAAATTCTCCAAATAATTTATGCTGAGGACACGTAGCTTTCTGTCCCGAGGCAGAGGACATCAAACAACGACGTCCACACGAATGCAAAACATCCACGTTGACCCAGTCAACGAAATTGCTTATTCTTGGGCACTGCACCGGAATATCTCTCCAAGCAATTATACGAACCATCCGCCCACGGTTCTCGTCTACTTCACGAGCTCGAACTGCACCGTACTCCTCCTCCTCCTCCTCCTCCTCCTCCTCTTCCTTCTACAGCCCATCAATGAATCTTCCGGAATCCCTCACCTCTTTCTCCGTCGTCTGCATCTTCATCATCTGCTGTTCCCTTTCGTCTCTGGATCGAGTCCAAGCTCGCCAGCACGACGTCGGTGGCAGAGATGGCTGGGTGGTTCATCCCGCGGAGGATTACAGCCAGTGGGCTGGTCGGAACCGGTTCTTGGTCAACGACACTCTGCGTAAGTTCCTCTGGGATTTCTTCTCGATTTAGTCTCGACGATGAATGAAAGGACGATCGCAACTTATGTTGATGTTCTTCCCCTTTTTGTCTTTTTTGGGTCTGTTGCAGTTTTCAAGTACAAGAAAGGAGGGAACTCGGTGCTGCTGGTGAACAAGGACGGGTACGAAAAGTGCGACACCCATAACCCTATCAAGAAATGGGACGACGGCGACACCGCCTTCCAGCTCGACCGGTCCGGACCTTTCTACTTCATCAGCGGCCAGGACGAAAACTGTCAGAACGGCCAGAAGCTGGTCGTCGTCGTCCTCGCCTTCAGGACTCGCCCTTTTCCTCTCCCCCCGCCTAAAGCTCTGCCTCCTCATGGCTCCTCGCCGACTCCGGCGACGGCTCCCGGAGCGGCTCCGGGTTCGAGTGCTCCGGCGACGTCTCCGGCGTCCTCCACGTCGCCAGCTACAACGCCTAGACATGCGCCGGCAACGGGACCGTCGTCGTCTCTGTCGCCGTCTCCGACCGTGACTCCAGGTTCGAAACCGCCTGTATCGAGTGCGCAGGCGACATCTCCGTCGACCTCCACATCGCCAACTACAAGTCCAGCACATGCGCCGGCAATGGGACCGTCGTCTCGGTTGCCGTCTCCGACGGCGGCTCCAGGTTCGGAACCGCCAGTGTCGAGTACTCCAGCGACATCTGCATCGACGTCCACATCGCCAGCTACAACCCCAACACAAGCGCCGGAAATGGGACCGTCGTCTTTCTCGCCATCTTCGACCAAGGGATCGCCGTCATCTGCTCCAACGGCAACAGCTCCAGCATCCGGTCCAACCGCCCCCGGCGCGCCACGAGCGTCGCCGCCGGTGCCGTCCACCGCTTCACCAACTCCAGGAGGGTCAGCTCAGTCGTCTCCACCGGCAGGGACGCCCACCTGTTTGCCAACGAACTGTGCACCGGTGCTGAAGCCTCTCAGTCCGTGGGCATTGACATTCTTGATTATGGTTTTGATGCAAATTTAACGGGGATTCCAGGACGAAGTAAAATGCAGCGTGTTTATGTTGGTTTTTGCTCTGAGCGACGTTAGATGCCTTTGTTCCCAGGGCACGTTGACGAAAAATTACACATGTAGTGTGTGTGATTTTTTCCTCATTTGCATTTCACTATTCCATGATCTGACTAGATGGATGTATGGAAATTGAAAATGAAGGACCCTTCATTGCGGCTGTCGTTGATCTATCTCCATTTATTTTCTTATAGTTTTTATTCTTATTTCTATTTTTGTACTTTTAGGAAAAAGAAAGATTGATAGAAATGTTATCCATAAGCGGTCTTATCACAAAATGCGTCCATTATGCATGAGACTGTGTATAGTAATTTGTCATTGGTAAATTGCAGGAAGTTTACTTCGGCCAAAGAAGAAATTAATAAACTTTTCATGTGAAAGTTTATACTGATCTTTATTCAAGAGATTATACAGCTATTGAATTGACAAAATACAACTTACATTAACTTGGAGTATTCTTATATATATGTGTGTGTGTATTTAGTTGTTTTCACCTACTTAACAGTACTCGTTAACGAATTCATGCTTCTTTTGAGGGTGTGATAAAAGACTGCAAGCGGATCAAGGCGGGCCCTAATTTAAAGTAGCTTTAAAGAAACGCCAACCCGTCCTGAAAGCAAAAAAGTCAAAAAGTGAAAACTAGAAATGCCTTAATCATTTAAAAAAAGTGCTGCTTAAATTCATAGCTTCCTGTGGCAAATAAATAAATAAGTAAAGTTATAGCTTTTTGCGCTATCAGAAAAATAAACCTATGAGAGCATGCAGGGATAGACCGAAGAGGCTGGTGCGGGTTAGGATTAATTTTAGGTATATTTCATTTATGATTCATGATATGTTTATTTCGCAGAAAATTAATAATTTGAAAAATATTATTTATGCCGTTTATAAAAATAAATAGACAATTTTTTTTTTTGTTATACACAAAAATATTTAGAATTTAATTATTATTAATGATGAAAATATTTTTCATTAATTACTTATTTTAAGTAATATAAGCGATTATATTTATAAAAAAATTAAATTATTTATTTTGTTGCGAAATAAATGAACCCTTAATTTTAATTTCAATAGTATCTATTGCATTACAATTTCATTAGTGAACTTTTGCATGGACTTTTGGATGCGATAGGCAGGCCACAAATTTTCTGCTCCACATGCTATTATCGCATCAGTTCTACCTTGTCAACATTTCGCTTGAAAATAAGAAAATTGTCGGAGTTTCCAAGAGTGCATCAATTGCAAAACAAATAAAAAATTTAATACATTTAGTGATTGAAATCAAAGTTCATAAATCTAATTGCATAATCTATTAAATTTCAATGATCATGGATGAAATTAATCCATTAAACCTTATTTTTGTTCGACTTTGTTTCTTATAGTTTGCAAGTCTCTTTCTTTGAAATTTTTCATGTAAATCAACATATCCTTCTAACTCCTTGACCCATTCTCTTCAACTTAAAACTCTACGTGCCTCACCTAAAGCATTCATTTGTAAGCTTTACAATCTCCCTCTCATATAAAAATATATAAACACACACTCGGGATGAGCGATTTGTGCCAAAAATCAATCTAAATGAAGATCATACTCTCTTTATAATATCAAAGTTAGTTTTGTGAACTCATATTAACATAACGGTAAATTTATTTGCACAGGTTTGGCCATATTGAGTGTAATTTTACATGTATTCGAGCAAACTCAGTTAGTGGTCGATTTGTCCGGATTTCCAAAATATACAAAATAATTTTAATTTTTTTTTTAAAAAAGGCATGTACTTTCTTTGGAAATTTGGTCCCTTTGTGATGGATTTATTAGATGGGCTTAAGGCCCGTCCGCCCCTGCTGGGCCCAAAAAGCCCGGCCCACGGGAATAGGGCCCGTGGATGGGGGAAGGTATAAAAGGGATGAGAGAGAGAGAGAGGACGCACCTCTTGGAATAATAAACCAACATACGTTCCTTTTCTTCCTTTTTTTCTTTCAAACGCTCAAGGTGACACCGTTTCCTTATTCAAGTCGAATTGGCATCATCGGATCAGAATTTCTTCCTCGATCTTCGGCATTGGTGTTTAATCTGTGGCTAACAAGGTACGCTCGAATCCGTGGTGTGCTTTACGATCGGTGATACATGTTTTTCCCGGGCTACGCTTTCGCATTGATTTAGGGGTTCGATTTAGTGTCGAATCCGGTTTTCAGGGATCCGTTATTCCCAACATTGGTATCAGAGCCCTAGTTCATGTTTTCCCGACCTGTTTTGATGTTTTTGGTTGATTTTTCGCGAAAGAATTCTCGGCCGTACGGATCGGGCGTGAAATCCCGACACCCGAGCGCTATTCGGCGATTTTTCCGAGTTTTCGTAAGTCGAAAACGAATTCTGAAAGCATTGGGTGAAAGGCGACATCGAGACGAGTCCGGCGACATGTCGCAAGCCGCCGGGAGACGCCGCACACGCCCACACGCGCGGCCGGAAGGCGCTGCACGAATTTTGGTTTATATGTAATCCATTTTCTTTTTATTATGCATGTGTTGCATGAATTTTGGAAAATTATGTATTTTCCCTAATGTGCATTATGGATTATAAGTGATCCAATTGTAGTTCTGCATTTGTTGCAGGAACTATGATGCGTCATGCACGGATACCTTATCCAGAAACGGACGAGGGAAATGCAAGACTTAAAAGGGTGATGAAAGAATTAGGCGATTATCGGTGGCATGACGGTGATTTAGTATCACATGTGGTCAGGGTCAATCAGATGATACATGAAATCATTTGGAATGGTTATCTTATGCCGGATTTTGAGAAAGTGCCGGCTATGATGAACACTTTTCCACCTGAATGGCAAGCAATGTTAGATCAGTTATGGGAGGTCAACGTAGTCCCGGGTTATAGGGAGCTAGTGGAAGCTTTTGTAAGAGAGTACTATAGGATTGAGTTGGCCAAAACTCCAACCCTTAGAATGAGCGCCATATGGCGTAGGGTGAATGCGCCTTGGTGGCGACATGAAAGCTCTCCAAGAGTTTTTCCATGGTTGGCAAATGTGCCTTCGATTTTCTCGAGATGTTTTGACCGATAGATTAGAAGGGACATTCCACGATTATTTCTTAGATTAATTATGAGATTTTTATGGATGTAAATATCTCTGTATATATTGCTTAGTGTGATATATTAGTTGTATTATGTTGCAAGTATGATTATTACATTTGAATATAAATTATTATTTGCTTTACATTCTGGCGATTCTTTGTGGGTAGTTATAGAAGTTTTTGTAACTTCATAGGACTTATTTTGCATATGACAATTATATTAATAACAATTTTGATTTAGGATTTTGGAGGATGATTGGAAACATAGTGACCTTTTGATTCTAAAACCTTACTTGAAATTGTTCATTGATATAATGGGTCTTTGCAAAAGTAGATGCATAAGTGATAGGCATTAATTATTCGTGCATGTATGTCGATGTGTTCGGAGATGGTTTCAAGCAACTAAGAACGTGATTGCTTGATATGAACGGCAACAATTGAGAAATATTGAAAATGAAAATTCAATATGTGCTGGAAAAGCAAGAAGCACTAGAAGCTCTTGACCATGTTATGGAAGATCTTATGAATGTTGTGCGTCACCTTGAGCTAGGCGAGGACGCCTATCGGCATTTGAGTCGATAATAGATATTTGCAATGCTGGTTCTAGCTCGAAAGGGTTTTGTGCTCTAAGTGCAAGCGTATTGATTCGTTCAATATGTGAGAATGCAAAGGATTAAGTCCTTGTTGCAAGAAATCAAGAGTTAACCAACACAAGAGAGGAAAACGTCCTCAAGTGAAGAAAATGTCAAGGGTGAGGTGTTACAATTGTGACAAGAGAGTCACTATGCTCGCGACTGTCGTGAGCCAAAGAAAGTAAACACCTCTTGTACATTTGAGAACTTTGCTTATGTGTCAAGTTCTGCATTATTGACTGAATCCAATCCTTTGTGGATTGTAGATTTAAGAACGACAGACCATGTAAGGAAGGATAGAGGATCCTTCATGGAATTCGAAGAATACCTACTTTTGGAATTAAGTGGATCTATGTGGGATATAACTCCAGAGATGAAGTTAAAGGGATTGGCACCTTGCCAATTGAACATGCGTGGTGGACGCACCTTGTTCCTACATGATGTTCCATATGCTCCAGAGATTTGTCGAAATTAAAATGTCTGTTTTGATGTTGGTTAAGCTTGGTTTTAGTGTGAACTTCCATAATAGAAGATGTAGATTTGTATTTGGATACAAACTACTATGGTTGTGGTAACTTTCTAGATGGTTTCATTGTACTATATATTGACTGTAGTGATGTTAATGTTTGTTATTCCCTTATCACGTTTTCTAATACCTATGATAATGATGTGAGTGTGTGGCATGCTAGGCTTGGTCACATTAGCCAACAACGTATGAATAGACTAGCCAAAGAGGGCTTGTTGGGCAACATTGAAAAAGTCGATTTGCCTATATGTAAGCATTGCCTAAAAGGGAAAACAACACGGAAACCATTTGGGAAAGGGAAAAGAGCTGAATTTTCTCTGCATTTAATCCATTTTGATGTCTGTGGTTCAATGAATGTGAGAGGAAGGCAATGGGCTGTTTATTTTATCACTTTTATAGATGATTCTACTCGATTCGGATATGTCTATTTGATTTCTCATAAATCTGAAGCATAAGTTGTTTCAAAATGTTTATGAACTTGGTAGAGAATCAATTAGATAAGAAAATAAAAGTATTGAGATCCGATTGAGATCAAGAATATTTATCTGATGAGTTTAGAAAATCATGTGATGAAAAAGGAATAGAAAGACAGTTGTCTATTCCATATACTCCTCAACAAAATGGTGTTGCGAGAGAGAAGAAACGAGAACCCTACTTTGAAATGGTTAGGTCCATAATGGCACATGTTAACTTACTTATCATTTTTTGGAGTGATGCGTTGTTAACTGCTGCCTATATATTTAACTAGGTGCCTTCCAAATTAGTTATTTCCACTTCATATAAGTTATGGATAGGTAGAAAACCGGACTTAAGTTTTCTTAAGTCATGGGGTTGTGCTGCCTATACACATGAATCCTCTCACAAGTTTGGGAAATTAGGTCCCAAAGAAAATAAGAGTATTTTCATGAGATACTCCGAACACTCGAAAGGGTATGTGTTCACAAGTGAGCAGGAAAGTGGGAGTGTAACTGAATTTGAATCACGAGATGTCACATTCTTAGTGGATGAATTTCCTAAGAAGGACGAAATAGGGGAAGATTAGTCCCTATTTGAAACCTTGGATCAAGATAATGATATTAGTGGAGTTCATCCAAGTGGGAGTAATATGAGAAGTGATGAATTGAATTCAACTCATTCTCAATTGCAATCACATGATGAGACGACATCATCATTACCTAATCCAAGTGGGAGCATAATGGGGAATGATGTGCTAAGTGTGGAATTTCCCATACGGCGAACAAGTCGCCAAAGTATTTCCCGTCGATGTTTTGACATTGAAGAGGAAACTTTTATGATTGCTCCACAAGATGAGGATGAGCCAAGAAATATTAATGAGGCTCTAAATTGCCCTAATAAGGAAAAATTGATTTATGCAATGAAAGAGGAAATTGAGTCAATGAAGTCAAATCAAGTTTGGGAACTGGTTGATCTTCCAAAAGGACACAAAGCTATTGGGAACAAGTGGGTTCTCAAAATAAAGCGAAAGGCTGATGGCTTGATAGAAAGGCATAAGGCTCGCCTTGTGGCGAAGGGGTATAATCAACAAGAATGAATTGATTATGAAAGTACATTTTCTCCTGTAGTGTGATTTACCTTGATTCGCATAATTCTGGCAATAGTGGTTAGTATGGATCTTGAATTACATCAAATGGATGTAAAGACTGTTTTTCCTCAGTGGTGAATTTGAGGAAGAAATATATATGGAATAACATGTTGGTTTCATAGTGAAAGGCCAAGAAGAAAATGTATGTCGACTTTGGGGGTCGATATATGGCCTTAAGCAGTCGTCGAGACAATGGTATATACGTTTTCATAATGCCATAATGGCATATGATTTTACAATGATTGACGAGGATCATTGTGTATATATCAGAAGATCCAATGATCAATTTGTGATCATATCATTATATGTTGATGATATACTAATTGTTGAAAGTAATATGGAGTTATGTTAATCTTTGTGAAGAATTGGTTATCTTCCAACTTTGATATAAAAGACATGGGTGATGTTGCATACATTCTTGGAATTAAGATTTCAAGATTGTAAACCCATAGACACTCCTATTACAAAAGGTGAAGTATTGAGCCATAAACTGTGTCCAAGGACTCTATAAGAGAAGGAACAAATGAAACATGTTCCTTATGCTAGTGTTGTTGGAAGCTTGTTGTACGCTATGATGTGTACAAGACCTGACATATGTTTTGCAATTGGAATGGTGAGTAGATACCAATCCAATCCAGGTCAAGCACATTGGAAAGCCGTTAAGAGTATACTGAGGTATCTAAAGGGAACTGCTGATTATACGATGAGTTATTAAGAAAAGGATCTGCAACTCAAAGGCTATTTTGATACTGATTAGGAATGAGATTTAGATGAAAGAAAATCTATCTCTGGGTTTGTTTTCTTACCGAATAATGGCACCATATGTTGGAGCAGTAAGAAACAAACATGTATAGCCTTGTCCACGATATAAGTTGAGTTCGTGGCATTATCGTGACAAATATAAGAAGGTGTTTGGCTTAAGAGATTTTTTTGGATCATTTAGGTGTTATTGGAAGTACTTTGCAGATTTGTTATTCGTTAACTGTGATAGCCAAGTAGCAAAAGTGTACACCAAAGATCCAAAATATCATGGCAAGACCAAACATATAGATACCAAGTATAATTTTGTCAAGGATATGATTGCACGAAAAGATGTGAACTTAGAGTACATACTACGTATAGAATGGTAGCAGATCCTATGACAAAGCCAATACCTAGAGATGTGTTTTGTGGCTATATGAAATCTTTAGGATTGCGTAGAGACTGATGTACTGAATATTGCAATTTCCCTAAATGTTCACAATTTGATGAATTTGTGTTTTCATCATTAATGCCTATGAATCTTTGTTTGATCTTTATGCATCTTAATGCTCAGTGCATTATTTTAAGTTAAGAGAAGTATGTCGGACATATATAAGATTAGTCCACTCACATAGGTAATCGCCTCTGTTTACTGTGTGATAAATAGAGATGAGACTGTTTTTAAACTTATTATCTAGGTGATAATCGAGAGCTCAAGCTTAAAACACGTATGTCGCCTTAACTGAGTGTTAAGATGAGGACATAATTCTTACGATGTCCGAAAGTAAAATACCCCACATATTTTACTTTATCTCGTCTAAGATGCCGATATGAGTTCGATGAATGTTGTAAATGAGTAGATACGTGAACTCAAGTTAGACATTGGGTATGTCCGAACTATCATCTCGTACGGTATTGAATAGTGTAGACATGCGCTCCATGGGAAAGGAGTTAATACCGTAATACGTATTTCATACTACGTATGCATGAGACGACCAATAAGAGTGGCAAAAAGTTTGATCTCAACTTTTATGCGTGTGAGGCTCTTGAGGGAATGAGTTCCTCAATTTTTAGTCCCCTCATGACTCTTACTTATTCTCAAGATTTCTATTTAGTATTTGCTATCTTAGGATGTTGCCAATGGTCATGAGTTTGATTCGATCTAATTTGGCATTTCTAGAAAAGCAAACTGAATTGAAATTGAGAGTTTGAAGGAAAGAGGAAGATCGATTTTGGAGAATCACATTGTAGTTTTGTATTCACCGGTTAACCAATTATGACTGTCTTTGTGATAATCATAATTGTGAATACAATATATATATCATTGTTTAAAAGAGATCAAGAGAGATATAAATGTGATCGATCGATCTAGGTGCGCATACTAAATCTACTCGGGATGTGATGCCCATTATGAGCTGCTATATATTCCTAACGGATATATAGCAACGAGCTCTCAAAGTATGCTTTGGTCGCACGGATTATTCACCGGTATGAATGTTGAAGAGAGGAAAAAGAGGATTACGGTTCGGCCCATCATGTTAAGTGAGAGTCTATGATGGATTTTTCTCTGATGGGGATGAGTAGGGCATGTCCGCCCATGTTGGTTTTGTACCACCATGTGCGAGTGGGAGATGATGGATTTATTAGATGGGCTTAAGGTCCGTCCGCCCCTGCTGGGCCCAAAAAGCCCGGCCCACGGGAATAGAGCCCGTGGATGGGGGAAGGTATAAAAGGGATGAGAGAGAAAGAGGACGCACCTCTTGGAATAATAAACCAACGTACGTTCCTTTTCTTCCTTTTTTTCTCTCAAACGCTCAAGGCGACGCCGTTTCCTTATTCAAGTCGAATTGGCATCATCGGATCGAAATTTCTTCCTCGATCTTCGGCATTGGTGTTTAATCGTGGCTAACAAAGTACGCTCGAATCCGTGGTGTACTTTACGATCGGTGATACGTGTTTTTCCCGGGCTACGCTTCCGCATTGATTTAGGGGTTCGATTTAGTGTCGAATCCGGTTTTCGAGGATCCGTTATTCCCAACACTTTGCACGGGACCTGGCGGTGAGCCTAATTGACCCTCCAAGAATGTTCCGAGGACTACACCATGTCTCATCGTCCTAAACCATGTCTCATCGTCCTAATTTGACAATTGTCATCTTTCGCAATGAATGGTCCTAAAAATTGAGTTCACACATCAAATTCAAGACAACATGCAAGGGAGCTGATGCGTGGAAAAAGAGGGCGAGAGGAAAGACTCGAGATTTGTTTTTGCTGAACCAAGAAAAGACGGGGTCTGTAAGGAGAGAGCCTCTACCCACATGCAACTTCATTGCGCTGAAGTCGACAGCGCAAATTGTCCGGGCCATGTGTTTGGACTTTTCTTGCTTTGTTCAATCGCATTTGTACCATTGTTTGTTCACATTGGACCGCCAAACTCTATATACCAATTAAGACTCAATGTTACTCGAAACGGAAGTCGTCATGATTGATAATAATATTTGCCTCATTTGAATTAAGCATTGGATCACTCAATTAATCTTTTTGAGAGATTTTTACGTAATATTATGATATATATAGTATCATCTCTCGAATCATATGGCATATATTGAAGATTTTCATTCAACATTTAAAGAAGCATCTCATATTAGCCTTGTCCGCATCAAGAATGCTTTGGGGTTCTTTGGCGTCATTATCGACACGATCTATTCATCTTGCTCGACTAGGCCACTTCTATCTGAATAGTAATTCAAGGAGGGATGAAAGTTATTGTTTCGATTCACATGAGAAGCCACGTGTGTGGATATGAACACACATCAAATCAGATGAGAGATCGATGCGAACGCTTCACCACGACCAGCCAACTGCACTTCTTAGTCTCATGTACTGGAAAAGAGCTACTTCGACAATGATAGGTAAGTAAAGATTCTTTGGGAAGCTGTGATGGGTGTTTTATCGCCTTGATCGTAATTTCTTATGGCTGAGTAATTTTTCAAATTCCAACTTATTGCAGAGAAATTATTCGTGGGTTCCGCTTAATTTCATTGTATTTTTTTTTTCGTATGTAATTCTAGCTTTCTGTGTTTTGTAGATTTTCTTGGCTCTCAATTATGTCGATATAGCGATGGTGAGTTTCCCTATCCTCCTTTGCTATTGTCTCTGATCTTTTTGGGAAAGGCAGTGTGTGCGAGTTGTTTATTTCAAGAATTGACTAGGATTAGTTACTAGTTCAAATTTAATACAAATTTATATTTTTGGGGAACTCAGATGTAGTTCACCTCTTTTTGGGTCCAACGTTTATTAGAAAAAGCAACCCCATATATTGATCCCGAGATTGAATGCTGCCTGTCAGCAAATGATATTGCAAGTTGACGTGTTCTTTTGTCTTTTTGCCTGTCCTCTTTCAACACAAGTCCAAAGCTGATGGATGTTCAAAGGGCAGACGATTATATTGTTCTTTTTTTTTTCTTTCTTGTTTTTTTCGGCGCGTAGAAGTTGGTACTGAAAAATTTGGGGCCCCAGTTATCTTGTACGGCTAAAAATGTTAAGAAGCGATGTAGTAATGCTTTAAGACCAACCCAAAATTTAGGGATTAGCCAACCGTGAGAACCCATCGTACCCTACTTGCATTAGTTAAATTTCTTATCTCAAAAACGCTATGACGATTCAGTTCGGTGTTCTTAAAGCTCAATTTTGAACGACACGATTAGAAACCATCCGATGACTCTTAGGACTATGGTGGCTCTCCTATCAGCTTTGGTCACGATAGCCAAGTCCACAGCATAGAGTACCTTTGTAAGGCCTTATAATGGAAACGGTGGATCTTACGGCGGCCGTGTGGGTTATTTTTTATTGATGTAGATGGAGGAGGACTGATGAATCCCAAGGCGAGCCGTAGAGCACTAGCCTAAGCTGGGAGTATGCTCAGAAGAGGCTCCATTCCATGTGGCCACCGGCTAATCCATACAGCCGTGGATGCAGCGTCATCACCCGGTGCAAGAGGTACGCTGACTAATGGCACCATGGGCATGATTTCCAGAGGTGACAGAAGCTCACGTGATGCAGCCCGATTATGGCCCAACTTTTTGGGGAACCTCTCCCTGAGAAATAAGCGACATTCCTAAGTTGTCACTCTGTACGCAGTTGGCAAAAAGGAGAAATTAAGGAAGAAAGAATGAGCAGAGCTGCAAGAAAGCAATGCAGAAATAGTAGTTATGCAGCCCACGTGGTCCCTTTGCTTTGCCATCCCTATCACATGGGTTCGAACCCAAGTTGCTGGCGGCGCAAGCCACCTGTCATCTCAAAAAATTTCGCGCATTCCGTGACGTTTAATCAATACTTCAGAACTACCCCAAATCGTTTTTTAATTTCTCGAAGCTAATTCTATTTGGTGCAAAGTGGAACATTGGCCGTAGGAGATTATATTTTCATAATCTTGTTCGAGATACTTTTGATACGCTGACATCATCATGCTTTCACATGCTTAGCAACATATAATGACTAAAGAGTAATATAATATTAGATGGTCTTACGAACTATCGTCAGATGTATTGGATGAGGATTTCTCGCGTAAGCTCTTCATATCGAGTTGATTTTGTGTGAATCAGGATGGTCCGTGCATTACAAAATTGTCAGCACGGGTGTTTAAGTGTATGGACAAAAAGGGGAATGGCTGTCGTTTTCGATGCAGTGTTTATCGTCTCTTATGATTCGTGATTATTGTATTTGAAGACGGTGATCTTTTGGATAAAAGTATGGGTTCCGCTTATAGAAGACACAGCGGGCTCGGTTAAAGGAGTGAAAACCGACCAACCGGCCGACATCTGGAGACCCGACCCGGAGAAAAAGCGAAATTGGCATTTGGGTAACCGAAAGGGCGATGCAGTGCGCATGCCGTTTCAGCTCTACCCCACTCGTAACCGTCTGCTTCTCCCCCCACATTCATCGTGCATTTTCAGCGCCTCCATCATTCCGAAAGGTCCTACCTCCGAGAGCGAGAGCGAGAGAGACAGAGGATAAGGCAAGGGAGGATTTCGAGCGAGTTCGACAATGTTTTTGAGGATAAGTTGAAAAACAGGAGAGGTGGTTTTCTTCAAAAGAACCACCATCTCCGTTGTCGTGGCTTTCTCTGCAACAAATATTCAATCGCAAGTCAAAGTCAGACAGTGCACACTCTAAAACATGTTGTGAGAGAGAGAGAGAACCTTCTGATCCTGCGCTTTTCACTGTAATACAATAGGCCGAGAAAGGACATTGCTATCAATGTCTTGAATGTAAGGACGCACCTTCTCCTCCAACATCTCATTCAGCTAAAAATCAAAATAAATCATTCTGTGTGAATCCAATGGATGGCGTGGTGCTAGGAGTACAGCATGTAAATTTTTTATCAAATGAGAATAAAGGATTCACTAAAGGTGTAACTTGGGAATGGATGAGCTTGTTGCAAATCCAGTTTGAGAAATTGATAGCATTTTCCTGCCAGCTTGAACTCAACGGATTTCTCTTCCAGAAACAGGTCTGGAATAGAAAAATTATTTCTGGAACAGAAATTTTGGGTTGTCATGCACCCCCTTGATTATTGGAAGTTTTTGTCGGTCTTTTATATGGGTATGAAAAAATGTAACTCTAGAATGGCATTCTCTATTGTGAGTTCCCTTTTACAATCCCGCCTCCGACCTGCAGCACATAGTCCACAGCATGAAAGATCCATGAAAGACCCAAGCATTGCCGCATTCTGGTTGATCACCTTCCCTCAAATTGTTGGTGGATTTGAATATGATGATGAAGTCAAACAGAAGATATGGTGGCAATACAAGGTTCTTATCTTGTTTGATTTGCTTAATTTATTCCTCATTCTGAAATCCGTTGTTGTCTCAGTATATCTAGGACTATGAATTAACATAACCATTAATGAACTGCTTGTTCTTTTGATTTCGGAATCCATGAGATATGATCAAATTCGAGATGTGGTAGCTAATTGTAAACCTGGCTGGGAGCATATGCAGGAGGTAAGATGAAATGATGACCACATTACATATGGCAAATTCTTCAGTTCTAAACTGATTACACTCGATAATTCATACATTTTCTTTTCTTCATGATGCTAATGATCACCTGGTTGGATTTAGTTGGATTCTAACATTGTGGTTGTTGGCTAGTTGTTTGCTTTAGCTGCTGCTGTATCTGGCTTTAGTATCAAACTGTGACTTCCGATTGTCAAGAGGTGTGTTATAGAGTATACATAGAAGAACATGTAGCTCCCTTTAAGTGCAGAACCTTCCTCTTTTTTGGTTCCACGAGCAAGTAATTTGTGGATAATTTGTTGGAGAAGTCAATATTTGCAAAACCCCAAAAACCTCTTGGCGATGTTACGGACAAACTGAGAATCATAATCAATATCTTATACATCTACATGTGATTGTGCAGGTTCTTGATTAATCAATTTTTGGCATGACCATTATGAGTACCAACACTGAAATCAAGATGTTCCGCACTATTGCAGGCTTTAATTTCTATAGATCCAGTCCGTGCACGGGATGATCCTGTTGTCGTGAAGAATGTTCCTTACCACAAAGCCAAGAAGGCTCTGGAAGCGGAAGTAATGAAACTCGATCCTCCTCCAAGGCCTCAAAATTGGGGTGTAAGTATCTTATATATTCTAGTGGTTCTTGTCATGGATTTGCAGAAATTTGCTGATTTGTTGGCTTGTGTACTTCTTCCATCTGTTGTATTACTCTTTGTTGGATTGCGTCGCTTCTTGTTAAGTATAAAATAACTAATGTCCCTTCGGTTATTCAACTTATGTGTGGTGTAATTTGTTTGCTTTGATGGTAGAACTAATTTCACATATTGGCAGGAGCTAGAACTTCCACTCAATTCTTCTTCTTGGAATGAAGAGGATCTAAAAGATCCTGATAAATACTATGAAATGACCGTACTACTTAATGCCCAAAGAGATTGCTGATAAAATCTTAGATGCACAATGGCAAGCTAAATGGCGACAGGAAAAGGTTTGTTGACTCTAACAATTATTTCTGGGTTTTTCAGCTGTTTAGGGGGTGCATGACAACTCAAAATTTCTGTTCAAGAAATAGTTTTTCATTGGGCACTTGTTTACGGAAGAGAAATCTATTTGATAAACCTTATTCAATTTTTCTATTTCGGAATAGATTTCTATTCTAGAATTAGGTTTGGAAGAAAATCGGAAGCTAAAATTTTCTACTTCGATTTCGGAAGAGAAATCGAAATAATTTCTCTCACTAAACCTTAATTTCGGAAGTCCTCCCTCATCTCCTCTACATCTCTGCCTCCTCCTCCTCCTCCTCCACCTCTCCTCATTTTATTAAAAATAAAAATAAAAATATTCATTTTATTCATTTAAAAATAAAAACAAATTTATTAAAATAAATAAATTATTTTTATTTATCAATTTATTTTTATTTTATTAACAATAAATTTATTAAATTTATTTAAAATAATTTATTTATGATAAATAAATATAAATTTATTTTTATTTGCCTTGAGTGTTTTGCCAAATAATTTTTTTATTTTTTTATTCATTTTAAAATAAACTTATTCGTAAAATAAAATAAAATAGAATAAATAAAATAAATTTATTTTTAAGGATATTTTTATTTTAAAATAAGATTATATTTATATTTTATCTTTTATGATTTATTTTATTTTATTCATTTTTTTTTTTTGGTTACTAAATCATTTTTATTTTTATTTTTTATATTAAAGGTCATCGGTCGTTATCGCCGCCGTCTGAAAGGAAGAAATTTTGTGTCGTTATCAAACGAATTTCTATGTTTATAGTAGAAATTTTGTGTCGTTATCAAACAGTTATTTTTGCTTAGAAACTCTTCTAGAAATAGAAATAGAAAAATCTATTTCTGTTCCAGAAACTATTTCTGGAATAGAATGATTGTCATGCGCGCCCCAAAGTGCCGACTAGTTTTTCTTGAATCTTTCCTCTCCTGATAATTACTACCTTTGGCTTAAGTGGATGTGTATCCATCAGGATTATATAACCTAAACAGCTAGCAGGTTGCAGTTCAACTCACAATTTACACAAATCAACCAACATTAACCCCCCAAGAACTAGCTATTTGAGAGAAAGATGAAAGGTACTCCTACACTAATTTAGCACATTCATCCTGCAGAAACCTCCACTTCCAGACATCATGAGGGAACAGGTGTTGCCTGCTAGCAGATTATCCATATTTGACTTTTATCTTTGGTAGAGGAAATACATGCAAATCAAAATTGGATGAATATCACTCCTGAAAGAACTGTGACGCAAAGTGCTAGAGCATTAGCACCTTACAAAGGAAGTGCTACAACTATAAATTGTCAAACTAAAGAGATAGGTCTATACCGAACATTTCATCCTAACATGCATGTTTTTCACCAAATTATACCAAAAGCAAGCGAGAAATGAGTGACAAAGCTCAGCATTTTCTTATTTAACTGCAGCTCTTACCACAAGAAAGATGCCTTTTCTTAGACACAAAGCGGGTACACAATTTCATAACAGTTTGCATAGAAAATCTTGTGTAATGAGGATGGATATCACTAAATAAGAGTGAAGAATCTGAAAGGGGAAGAAGACAATAAGCATATACTAGCCTCATAGGGTAGTCCAATTTTCTCATGACATTATAGGCCAGCCATGGAGGCTCCATAATCTACAAAAACAAAATATTGTGAACGTAAGCACTACAGAACAGCTTATTCATATGAGAGTAATAGATTTGATACGCAACTCACATCATCTGCAGAAATTCTGACTTGTAATTTCTGTTTGCATTCAGGACAGCCCATGACTCTCTGCAACATGTGGAAACAAAGAATTGATGCTTTGACAGACTGGTTTTAATTAATATGTTCGCAAGGCTGATGTATCTTGCATACTCCGCCATTTCCTTGCTAGCACTCTCATCTAAAAGGAAAATTTGAGGCATGGTGCTGATTCCTTCAAATTTAAGATCTATAGCTCACAGAACTTGGCTCTTTTATTGAGAATGATATACTTCTGATTGTAGACTATCGTAAGCACATCTAGATATAGGAGACAGTTATTCTTGTATCTATATAAAAATTACTGCTCATGAAAAATCAAGAGTTGTTTGCTTTTTATCCACAAGTAGTGGGTAAACGAAATCCATTGTTCCATCACAACTTGGGCAATCGAATCATGAAGCCCAGTCCATCGTCTCTCGGCCATAGCCCAAAGAGCCCTTTCTATTTCCGTACACATGGTCCGGCAGGTCAACCTAGCTGGGCTTGGGTTCCTCAATTCTTGGCCCGTTCGCAGGTCAACCTAGCTGGGCTTGGATTCCCCAATGCTTGGCCCGTTCGCGGCAATTGTCAAGAGTTCATTTCCATCTTCTACCAGCTTTGCGGACCACATTTATACGGTACCAAAGTAAAAGGAAATTGACACTTGTCTCTTTATTACCCAACCGACCGGATGATTGAATAGTGGACAATATCATGAAGAAACTACCACGTTGAAAAAAAGAAAAAAAATTAGTTCCCAAGCGATCATTGTTTGAAGTTGGTCTTTAAGTAACGACACCGACCTATTTTGTGTGAGCTGAAGATCTTGAAGAGAATATTCTAAGTGATCATATATTATATTAAATAGTGATCACATGAAAATAGAGTTAGGGTTGTATTAGTTCGTATCCCTATTATGCTTTGATAGTTGCAATAAGCAGTACACTTTCCTAAATAATCTTGCCTCAGCAATCATTGCTCGCCCTTATCAAAAGAGAAAACTAGAAAGCTCGTGCAAAAATCACGTAGGATACTCACTAATACCTCGTTCTGCCTTTTTATTTTTCTTTGACATGCAATTATCACTAATATTTTAAAATCTATCGGCTTGACAAACATATTGTGCATGTTAGTTCCCATATCCATGGGGCATTGATTTCGAATGGTTTCTTTGCTTTTAACATACACGTTCGACTCGAGTGAAAATGTCGTTTGCTGGGCCTTGATGCTCTCTAATCATGCAAGGGAAGAAGATAAATGACTGTTTTGGAAATTTGCTAGTTTACATATGTTTGACTAATACGAGGATCTTCCTTATCCATGCCGACCGAGAGATCCATTCTCGTCCACTTTGCCCGGAGGGTGATCACCAGGAGTGTGGCTGCTTGCGAGGAGAGACCGCAGATTAGGCCTATCCACAAACCCTGTGCAAGAATCAGATCACAAAGTTGAGTTAATAAATCTGAAGTTTCAAAGCAGGACCATTCACTATTCAGAGGAGTGCTCATCCAAAGGTTGCTTTCACCTTGACATGTAGATTCAACTTGAACCCAAGAAGGACTGCGATCGGAACCCCGATGCAGTAGAACGTTGCCAAGTTGACGTACGTGGCCAGATGTTGCCATCCGCATCCCCGAGCCACCCCTGACTCGACAAAAAGGTTCGCTCTCATCAGTCAGCGACTAAAAGAGGACAGGAAACAAGTTGGAATGAGCTTGGGGTATGGCCTTCGTTCAGATTCTGCAAAATTGTACCTGATAAGACCCCTTGGATAGAATCAACCGTGATGGAGATGGCAAGCAGGGGCGTCATGGAGCCGAATTTTGCTATGATGGAGCTGTCGTCACTGAACAGGCCTGCCCAAATGCTATGTCCAAAGGCTAAAGCCAGTACAAATGCTACCGCTAGCAACATAGAGTGCTTAAGCGTCACGGCCATCGCATTCTTTGCTCGGTCAATGTTGCCGGCTCCCAACTCATTGGACACCCTTGTGCTGCACAATTCCTCTTTTAGCAGATTAATAAAAATGAAACTCAAGAAACCAAGCCGTCAGAGGAAGTAAGACGACAAGAATGGCGACAAGTGTGCTTACAAACCTTGCCGCAGCACTGAGTCCGTATGTAATCATGTAAGCAATAGCTTCTGTGTTCACACTAAAAATTTTCAAAGCAAAAAACAGACATGAGAATTGAGAATGATGGTTTTATCCTTCTGCAATGAGCAATGCAGAAGCATCACAAGATACACAACAGAGATACCTACCATATTGCAACCAAGGAAGTAGTTGTCTCGGAGTTCTTCATTAGTCCTGCTAGTAAAACCAGAATCTCGAACGCCCAATATTCCAAGCTGATGAGGACAGTAGACCGAGTAAGAAAATCAATATGCATACTAAACATTTTCATCAGAAGATTATCAACTTGTCAAATATGTTTAGGACACATTAAGATGATGAAATGAACAGTCAAACTATTCATTCCACATGCTCCTTCAGCAGCATTTGAACTTGAAAATTAGATCTCAATGTGACATAAACTATCAGAAGTTCTCTGAGAGAGAAGAGTCATGCTTAGACTTCTTCTAGTTTATCAAATAACTATAGGCAGACAAGTCGCTAGAAGTGTTAAGCATTGATGATGAGTTCAACAAGATAAATGACAGATAAGAAAGCTCACATACCAAACCATTGCAGCCGAAGGCAAGGCCAATCTCAAATTAGTGAAGATGTAGCTGAATGACTCGAAAGAAATTCCTTCCCATGAATTCTTGCATCGCGTTGAACTAGTCACGTAAATGGACAACGCAAGAACTGATAGCCACAAAGAAATTGAAGCAGCCAAAGGAGCTCCCTTAAAACCAAGCACTGTCCAGTGGACCAGGGCATACGCAATTCCTATGTGAATGACAAACGGAACAACCGATAACATCACCAGTGGTAATACAATACTTTGCGTCTGCAGGAACCTCAGGATATTCTGCAAAAATCCGTACGCGAAAATTCCCGGGATCATGAATTTCATGTAGAGAGCTGCCGTTTTAGCAATTTGCGAATCTTGATGAAGCAGGATCAATACAGGCTCGGTGTAGAACCAAAATATGGAGATTAAGGTGGAGAAGAACAATGAAACAATGCAGGAAGCTTGTAGATGAATTCCCAATGTTCGATATAATTTTGCGCCAAATCCTTGTCCGCATAGTGTTTCGAGTGCTCCACTCAAGCCGGTCTAAGAAGACGAGAGAATGAAAAAACTAAGTATACACAAAAAGCATGAAATGAGCAATCATGCGTGTAGAGTAGTCATTTCACAGTAAAACTCAGATCGATTCTTCGTCATCATCATGTCCATGGACGCGTTAGTCATAAACTTCCATGCCATTGCACAGTTTGTTCAGTCCTCTATTATTTCTAGTCTGCAGCTAGCGATCTATGAAATCTACTTTACCATGCTGATATCATACATTCCGAGTTCAGAATGTCGAGCTGGATTGATCTTTGGTATGTGATTACTATCACGTGACGCGATGAGAAGTTGAACTCTTGGCTTTGTGAGCAATGGAAAACGTACACGACCCAATGGTTACTCTTCGTTGGAGGAATCTAAAGCCAACGATGGGGCCCCTACTGCAATGTTTATGTGGAAAATAATTCATCAAAACATTAGTAGCAACATTTAATTTATAAAAAAAATCTGGTGAAATGTGGATGGTACACTTCGTTGTCCTGGGTGAGTGTAACGAGGGGGGCACGAGTGGCTAGGCACAGCTTTCACTTTCTGGAAAGATTTCTAAAAGGAAGCAAAGAACAGATTGGATACGCATGCATTAGGCGGCCGCCGCGAGTCAACATAAAAACCAAGGATTATAGTAAGTGGAAAAAGAAACCAAAAGCTGGCCAGGTACATGCACGAGCAACAATCACACGCCTGGCTATTTCCTTGTGCTGCAAGAGTTTTCCTTCCACGTGTTATTCAACTCTTGTTAAATTCTAAGTGCTCCTGTGAAAGTCGTGCGGATATAGAGCGACAGTAAGATCCTTTTACTTTCTAAAGTCTCGTCGCGCTATTGTTCGTATGCTAGCTGACATCTTCCCATCATGATGATTTCTCTGTTAATTTAATCAAGGTGCTGGTCACCCCATCTCATTGATCATAGTATTTATACGCGTATGCTTGCACAAAATGAGATGCTAGTGCCCTTTCGTTTCTCTCATGAACAGGTTAACTTGTTTTTATAGAATACAGTGCAAGCCAGTCATTGTTAGTGGCGAATAAGTAGAATGATAAAAGCAGACATCCACTCTTTTGATTGCATAGATCCATGCTATGAATTTATAACGCTGTAATCGGCAAGACAAAATTGTACGCACAAACAACATTTATTGATAGATTGTCTAAATGACCTCTCGAGAAACACCAAACATGGGAAAGCCTTTTTGCCGAGAGGCGTAGACATGCTCAAGTGAGAGGCTGTCAACCAGGTTGTTGGTCAGCTTAAACTTTGTAATTCCTGTTTGCTGAGACTATTTTAAAGAAATGTGTACTAAATGGCGGTCAGGCTATGTTGAGTTCAAGCCGTATCAGGATAGGGGCCGAGCGTTTTTAAGGGATGCCTCTTTTCAAGTCCGACCTATACAGATCTTCGAGCCTTAAGGGACTAGGCGACCACCGCATCTCCTAAGTTATACACTGCCTATTTCGGTAAGATAAGGTCCCGTGCAAGACCAAGGTGTTGATAAACAATAGTCTGCGTATCCTGAATCTTATGCCTTTCCCTTTTCCTTTTTCTGTTTTTCTGTTTCCTAATATTTTAAGGCCATGGAAACAATTGATGGGTCTCAAAGAAATTTGACAATGCCTTATGCACATCAAAGTTGAATGTCTTTTTCTTTTCTTACGCCATAAAAAAAGTAACTTAAGTCAGCTACTATGTAATGTATATTGAAAGAGAACAGAGAGAGAGGGCAGATATTGCCGGTGTGGGCGGTTTACCATGAAGGCGAAGCCAGTGACGGTGGCCCAGGAGTTGGCGAGAGTGGCGCCGGCGAGCTCGAGCTCGCCAAGGTGGCCGGCGAACATGACGGAGGCCAAGGGGATGCCGTAGTAGGAGAGGCTGGTCAGGATCATGGGCATCGAGAACAGCACTTGCCTCTTGTCTTCTTGCAAATCCAGCGCCCTTTGCCACCACCTGAGTCTCCTCTGACGGAGCGACCTCCTCCTCCTCCTCCGTCTTCTTCATGACGAGCGGGTTGAAGCAGTGGCGAGGAACGGTCTGAAGCCATCGTGTCCCTTCGATGGCGGCGAGCTGGACGTGGTTATCTTCTCCTCTTATTCACCTCCGCCTCCAGCTTTGTCAATGGTTCCGGATCAACTACTGATCCTTCCTTGTCGCTTCTCAGTTCCTTTTGTGTTCCCTCGATTTGTCCGAAGATAATAGCGACAGGCAACAGAAGAAATCATGCGAAACTTGGTCGTGATATTCTTTTCGTTTGTGTGTGTGTGTGTTCTTTTTTGGCTTTGCTTTGGAAATTGAATTTGAATTTGACGCCTGGAGTTGGTAGGTGCGAATGGCAGTGTTGACCAGACCTAGATTTCATTTTTGGACGGACCGTATCAAGATTGCCAGCAAATACTATATTAATATTTGCTCGGTCAACGAAATTTTAATGGAATGGGTTGTAATGGTATGATCACGAGTAGGGCGTGGAGGGTTTTAGAATCGAGGGGATCGATGCTTAGAATCAGTGAAAATTAGGTAAATTGTAGTCAGTATGCTATCCTATAATATGTGAATCTCATATTCAAATCCTTGGGAAACTGTCTTTTAATTGTAAAATATCCAAAAATTTAGTTCAAAGCATAGAGGCCCTCAAAAATATCAGAATGGTAACATTTTTAATTAACTGAGCTGCATTTCTCAAAGGGTACTATTATGCTAGAGAAGAAGATATGTTTAGAGAGACATGAGAGAATTTTCACAAGCACACATTTTAAAAACATTAGATCCTAAAATCTAGCTTATTGAAATTGATTCCTTAATTTTTGGAATTTAAAGCTTATTTTGTGTACACTAAAACCTGAAACCTAACTTGTTGGAATGCACATGTGAACAAGTTGTATTACAGAAGTACCACATTGGAAAATTAATGTGGTGTGGAGCAATTAGCATATTCTAGTTGGCTCATAATTAATCAAATTAAGCTTTTGATGAAGGTAGGTTGAATTAGACATGTTGACAAGCTTGGACTTTTATGCTTCCTTTTGGCACTCTTCCCAAATGAAGGTATTAGACTTGTGCGTGCTCCCAACTCAATTGAAGAGTAGCCAATTTCTTCTTTTTTATTTTATTTTTATTTTTTCATTTTTAGTTAAACAAGATGAAAGTGAACACAACAACGAAGAGTCTAATTTGTCAATAAAAACAATTCATAAAAGATTGACATGCAAAATAAAATAGATAATAAAAATATTCAAAACATGTAACCAAGGTTCATTGGTTTTATGTTCACTTCTACTTAGAGACTAGGAACCAAATCACACAATACTAGTTTCACTTTTTTGGGAAATAGATCGATAACTGTGGGAACTTGGAATTAGACCAGTTACTATGGCTAATGTGATTTGATTTTTGACTCTACTCTACATAGAAAGGCGGAGAAAAGTAATAAAAGTAAACATATACGATATCTTAGTTTTTCTAAATACGTGTTAAAGATATTTAAATATTGAATTACATTTTAATCTAACAATTTAAATTTTAAGAGTAATAGGTGGTTATCCTACTATATATCAAATTGCCGTCAATTTTAATAGGAAAAAATTAAAAACTGATGATTTCTCGGTGCACGGGCAAACTGGCTTTATAATTGAAGAAATACGGTCGAGTTGTCCAAATCTTACATAAATGCTGCATTTGTTTCACGGGTCCCCTTGCCTTGACCCGAAGAACCAAAAATGACAAAGAAAACTTCCCCGCCTTGAAAATTAAAGAGAAATTCCCCGCAATCTTATTAATGAATATTTTAAAAAGTAAAAAAAAAAAAAAAAAACACAATCTTTTTTAACATTGTCGGTGTGACATTAATACATCAAACTCTTTTTTCATCTCACCGATACCCTATAAGCGACAATAGAAATATATCACATCACAATTCCATCCATAATCGCCATTAAAAATCCAATGTAATATTTGAAGTAAATATGTAACATGAAAAAAAGTTCAATATTTTTTTTTTGGAATTTTCTCTTACTAGAAAAATGGTAATTTGAGGGGAAAATTGTCCAATCAATCATAAAAATATTGTAAATGTCATTTTACTCATAATATTTTTTAAGTTACCAATTTAGTCATAAACTTTGTTAGAAACTCTAGTACAATCTTTCTACTCAACTTTTATCGAAAATAGCTAACATAGTGATCCAATCATTGCTAGTCATTCTACATGACAAACTACCATGTTACCGATTTCCCACCAAAGTAATCAAAATGACTACATTGGCATTTCGCACAAAAGTTTAGAATTAAATTAGTAAAAGTGAAAAAGCTTAGAAGTGAATGGACATCCGTACAACATTTTTAGACGTAATTAGACGATATACCTTTTAAACTTGTGCCCTACTATCGATGCCATTATTCTTGGTATTTGTCCACAAGTGTACCCCGAATATCACATGAGGGTAGTCTCTAAGGATATCTGAAATGACTACAAATGGACCAGCTCTCCCACCAACTCCTCTCATTTCGGTTGCCACTTAATTGTAAGAGAATAGGTGCATCTCAAGTCCCTCTCCCACAAGAGCGTTCTAGTCCACCACGCAATGACAAACATTCTCAATTCATCCGCATTCAATCCCGTCTCTCTGCTAAGATGAGGCCCTTACCATGTGCAAAAATGACTGGTTATAGTAAAGTTATTGCAAATTTACGTTGGTTGCTGGTGATTTATGGATCCAAAAGATAATTCACAGCCTATGAAAAATGCTTGGTCAATTTAATATTTAGAGGTTACTTTTGTGAATCAACTTAAAAGGCGTGTTTTAATGAAAATGGGACTGCAAAAAGCCCCACCCTTCCAAGATTCTCTAAAAGCCAATGGCCAACGATGAAGTTCATCCATTTTTGACATGCGACACAACAATTTTTGGCATGGAAACGATATGGGATGATTTAAAGCTCTATTTATTTTGCAGGAAATCAACAATTCAAAATATATTTTCCAAACTTTAATCATTGCTATCACTTATAAAAATGAGTCAATAAAGAATATTTCAATTTGTTTTTGTTTTTTTTTTTTTTTTTTTTTTTTTTTGTAATCCAAGGAATCCCGTCACCAAGTAGCTTATAAAAATGAGTCAATAAAGAATATTTACATTACTATTAACAACAATTCATGCCTAAATATTTTGTTGATAATGAGAATATATACTGCTACCTCGTTTCTCAAGAGATATCGATGATTAAAATTAAGAAAATATTTTCCTAATGAATGATTTTTTGTGAAATAAACGGACCATAAGTATGAATTTGGTTGTTCGAAATTCAACCGTCCGTACCGTTATCCTTGGATGACTCCTGCAAAGTGAAATCGAGTCATGAAGTCCGGCCCATCGTCTCTCCGCCCTAAAAAAAAAAAAGGAAAGCCCATTTCCATTTCCGTACACATGTTCCCCCCGAGTCAATTGGGCTGGGTTTGGGTTCGCCAATGCTCGACCCGTTCATGGAAAATGTCAAAAGCTCATTTCCATCTTTTACTAGCTCTGCCGACCACATTTAGATGGTACCAAAATAAAAGGAAATCGACCGTTTGTCTTTTTAGACCCACCAACCGGATGACATAAATATCAGACAAGATCATGAAGAAACCACCACGTTGAAAATAAATTAAAAAAAGTTCCCATGCAATCATTATTTGAAGTTGGTCTTTTAAGTAACAACACAGACCCATTTTGCTTGAGCCGAATAATTTAAAGAAAATATTTTGAGTGACCATACAAGATATTGACTACTAATCATTTGAGAATAAAGTTTGTATCACCTATCAATACACCTTTTATACTTCTATAGTTTGTAATAAGTTGTACCATTTTTTAAACACTCTTGCCTTAGCAATCATTGCTCACCCTTGTCATATTGGGTATAGGTATTTCCCCATCCAAGAACCACACAATTATTAGAGGGAGTCATGTTGCGTTACCATCTATAAGTACTCATGCAGCCGGTCCCAAGTAGGCTAAGCCCTAAAAGAATGTCCTAAATGGACACACAAGGCGGTGATCATTAAAGATGATGTTCACTTAATAGAGCCTTCTAATCCGATACGAGATTTTAGAACACGATTTATTGTAATGGATTGCGTCAGGACCCATCTCTCATTCGATGGCCTGAACTTTCCGCATGCTTTTCAAAAGAAGATGGTCAATCCAGCATATGAATTCGTGCCAGCGAAACGAGGACACACAAAAGAACAAAGAAGCGGAAAACTACAGGATTTTACTTTATCTTTGGCGTGTATATTTTACTGAATTTACAGGCACGCGCTCGTGATGACAAC
This sequence comes from Eucalyptus decipiens, assembly GCA_014182575.1. Classification (NCBI taxonomy): domain Eukaryota; kingdom Viridiplantae; phylum Streptophyta; class Magnoliopsida; order Myrtales; family Myrtaceae; genus Eucalyptus; species Eucalyptus decipiens. Next base: position 12,688,514 of record CM024614.1, on the reverse strand, counting down.
ATATCTTCTTGCTTTTTCCGAGGACGTGAAATGTCTCTGTCTCCTTTGTCGGACTCAAAAGCCTTCCTTTTCTTCTTTTCACTTTACCATGATGACAACACGTGTCCGTTTTCTGCTAGCCGGCCAAAAGAAGAGAACAAAAGAGAAAGGGGACTAAGACACATTATAAGTCTATTAGAAATAGAAAAAAAAAGAAATTATTGTAGACGGGCTTCTTTTTATCTGACGGGAAATGAATTTCAGTAGGCAAAATGAGGAAGATATGGTTTACGTTCAGCACTTATGAGAGATTTACTGGATAAAATAAGAGTTACGTTGATTTTTTAAACAATCAATTGGAACTTCATTCGATAGATACACCTTTATCATCCATTTCAATCAGTGATTTCTATTACAAAGTTCTGGACAAATCTTGATATTAAAGGTTACTTTTTTATATCCACTCTCAATATATTCCTATGGAAAAAAAGAACTGACTTTATGTCTTAATTTCTTTATAGAAACAGATTCATGAGAGCCCCATGCATCGTAGTACAAAAATGACATCCGTAGTTTATGGAAATAAGAGGAAAGAAAACTTAAGAAGGTCAAACTGTTAGTACCTTTGTGCCATAAATCTCTTATGATTCTACATATAAGTTTCAAAGTGTAATTTTACTATTTATTATCCACAGCATCATAAATGCGGGAACTATCCGTTTTATATTGCTTTCCAACCTATTTTGAAATGCACGGTTTCTCACTCTCGCATTTATTTGATCATCATAACGGTTATATCCTCCTAATGATTGTGTGACAAATTTTAATTTATTATAAAAATAATAATTTAATTTGGGCAATAAAAATCTAAATCACAAATAATTATAAATTATTATAGAATTCACTTCTTCAAAAATTTATGATTCAGAAACTGTTATTTTCACGATTTTTTAAAGAATATTATGTTAACAAAACCCACTTAGTTATAACATGAAAAATGAAGAGCGACTTTTCCCTGAATATATAAGTTAAATTCTCCAAATAATGTTATTATTTTGTTGTAAAATTACACAAATAGTCAGCTTATTTTTTTCGATGTCCCACTTGATCGGACTTTCTTGACGATTTGGTCCCTCGAACTATTGATAAAATGTCCGTCTGTCGCCGAACTTTCGAATGGCCATTTGGTCTCGAACTATTAATAAAATGTCCGATCTAGTCGAACTTTCGATCGAACTAAGTTGGTCACCCTCGACTATGATGAAATGTCCGATTTCGCCTTCGTTACTTATTTTTTCTTTTTTTTCCCTTTTTTTCCCCTTTTTTTACTTTTTTTTTTTTTCGCTTTCCCTCCGCCGGAGCCGGCGGAGGGCCGGCGTCCGGCGAGGGAGCCCCTCGCCAGATCGGCGAGGGCCCCTCGCCGGCGTCCCTCGCCGATCTTGCGAGGGAACCCCTCGCCCGACGCCGGCGAGGGCGAGGGCGAGGGGCTCCCTCGCCGGCGTCCCTCGCCCGCTTGCTCGCCCGCTTGCGAGGGACGCCGGCGAGGGAGCCCTCGCCCTCGCCCTCGCCCGACGCCGGCGAGGACGGCCCCTCGCCAGATCTGCGAGGAGAGCCCCCTCCCTCGCAGATCTGGCGAGGGGCCCTCGCCGGCGTCTGCGAGGAGAGCCCCTCGCCCGAAGCCGGCGAAGGGCTCTCCCTCGCAGACGCCGGCGAGGGCGGCCCCTCGCCAGATCTGCGAGGGAGAGCCCCTCGCCGGCGTCGGGCGAGGGGCCCCTCGCCTCGCCCTCGCCCGACGCCGGCGAGGGGCTCTCCCTCGCAGACGCCGGCGAGGACGGCCCCTCGCCCGATCTGCGAGGGAGCTCCCTCGCAAGATCGGTGAGGGACTCGCCCGCTTGCGAGGGACGCCGGCGAGGGGCCCTCGCCGATCTGGCGAGGGGCTCCCTCGCCGGACGCCGGCCCTCCGCCGGAGCCGGCGGAGGGAAAGCGAAAAAAAAAAAAAGGAAAAAAAAAAAGGAAAAAAAGAGGAAAAAAAGGAAAAAAAGAAAAATAGAATGAAACTGGATCGGACATTTCATCATAGATCGTGACTAACTCGGCCCGATCGAAAGTTCGGACTGATCGGACATTTTATTAATAGTTGGCCAAATCGAAATGATTCGAAAGCTCGCGACTCAGACGGATCGGACATTTTATCAATAGCCGCGACCAAATCGGTACCCAATCGAAAGCTCGCGACCAAATCGACATCGAATAAAATATAGGACTATTTGTGTAATTTTCCCTATTATTTTCTTGTGCCTCTACCTCGAGCTTTCGTCCTTGCATGGGAAACCTTTATGATGAACACGCTGAGGACACGTAGCTTTCTGCCCCGAGGCAGAGGACATCAACCGACGACGTCCACACGAATGCAAACATCCGCGTTGACCCAGTCAACGAAATTGCTTCTCGGGCACTGCAACGGTAATATCTCTTCAAGCATTTATACGAACCATCCGCGCACGGTTCTCGCCTACTTCACGAGCTCGAACTGCGCCGTACTCCTCCTCCTCCTCCTCCTCCTCCTCCTTCTACAGCCCATCTCAATGAATCTTCCCGATCCCTCACCTCTTTCTCCGCCGTCTGCATCTTCATCATCTGCTGTTCACTGTCGTCTCTGGATCGAGTCCAAGCTCGCCAGTACGGCGTCGGTGGCAGAGATGGCTGGGTGGTTCATCCCGCGGAGGATTACAGCCAGTGGGCTGGTCGGAACCGGTTCTTGGTCAACGACACTCTGCGTAAGTTCCCCTGGGATTTCGTCTCGATTTAGTCTCGACGATGAATGAAGGAGGATCGCAACTTATGTTGATGTTCTTTCCCTTTTTGTCTTTTTTGGGTCTGTTGCAGTTTTCAAGTACCAGAAAGGAGGGAACTCGGTGCTGCTGGTGAACAAGACCGGGTACGACAAGTGCGACACCCACAGCCCTATCAAGAAATGGGACGACGGCGACACCGTCTTCCAGCTCGACCGGTCCGGACCTTTCTACTTCATCAGCGGCCAGGACGACAACTGTCAGAACGGCCAGAAGCTGGTCGTCGTCGTCATCGCCTTCAGGCCTCGCCCTTTTCCTCTCCCCCCGCCTAAAGCTCTGCCTCCTCATGGCTCCTCGCCGACTCCGGCGACGGCTCCCGGAGCGGCTCCGGGTTCGAAACCGCCGGGTTCGAGTGCTCCGGCGACGTCTCCGGCGTCCTCCACGCCGCCAGCTACAACGCCTACACATGCGCCGGCAATGGGACCGTCGTCATCTCTGTCGCCGTCTCCGACCGTGACTCCAGGTTCGAAACCGCCTGTGTCGAGTGCGCCGGCGACATCTCCGTCGACCTCCACATCGCCGGTTACAACGCCGACACATGCCCGGCGATGGGACCGTCGTCTCTGTCGCCGTCTCCGACCCTGGCTCCAGGTTCGAAACCGCCTGCGTCGAGTGCGCCGGCGATGTCTCCGTCGACCTCCAGATCACCAGCTACGAGTCCAGCACATGCGCCGGCAATGGGACCGTCGTCTCTCGCGCCATCTTCGACCACCGGATCGCCGTCATCTGCTCCAACGGCAACAGCTCCAGCATCGGGTCCAACCGCGGCCGGGGCGCCAGGAGCGTCGCCGCCGGCGCCGTCCACCGCTTCACCAACTCCAGGAGGGTCAGCTCTGTCGTCTCCACCCGCAGGGTCGTCGTCTGCACCGGCAGGGACGCCGAACGGTTTGCCAACGAACGAGAACTCTGCACCAGTGGTGAATCCTCTCAGTATGTGGGCATTGGCATTCTTGATGATGCTTTTAGGGCAAATTTAATGGAGATTCCAGGACGAAGTACAGTGCAGCGTTTGAATATAAATATATATCTTCAGACATTAAAAAAGGAAACCCCGGATGAAATTTGATCGTGTTTATGTTTGTTTTTGTTCTGAGCCGACGTTAGATTCATTTGTTTGAGGGTACGTTTATAAAAAATTTCACATGTAGTGTATGTGATTTTTTCCTTATGTGAATTTCACTATTCCATGATTTGACTAGACGGATGGATGTATGGACATTGAAATAAAAGACCCTTTATAGCAGTTGTCGTTGATTATATATGGGAGCATCCATTTATTTTCTTATAGTTTTTATTCTTATTCTTAGTTTTGTACTTTTAGGAAAAAGAAAGATTGATAGAAATGTTCTCCATAAGCGGTCTTATCACAAAATGCGTCCATTATGCATGAGACTGTGCATGGTAATTTGCCATTGGTAAATTGCAGGAAGTTTACTTCGGCCAAAAGATAAATTAATAAACTTTTCACGTGAGAGTTTATACTGATCTTTATTCAAGAGATTATACAGCTATTGAATTGACAAAATACAACTTTCATTAACTTGAAGTATTCTTATATATACGTGTGTGTATTTAGTTGTTTTCACCTACTTAACAGTACTCACTCATTAATGAATCCATGCTGCTTTTGAGGGTGTGATAAAAGACTGCAAGCGCATCAGGGCGGCCGCGGGCCCCCCATTTAAAGTAGCTTTAAAGAAACACCAACCCGTCCTGAAAGCAAAAAAGTGAAAAATAGAAATGCTTTAATCATGTAAAAAGTGCTGCTTGAATTCATAGCTTCCTGTGGCAAATAAATAAATAAGTAAATTTATAGCTTATGTCCTAACTAGTAACTATCAGAAAAATAAACCTATGAGAGCATGCAGGGATAGACCGAAGAGGCTGGTGCGGGTTAGGATTAATTTCAGCTATATTTCATTGATGGTTCAATGATACGTTTATTTTGTAAAAAATGAATGATTTAAAAAAATATATTTATGTTGTTTATAAAAATAAATAGATGAAAAATATTTTTTTCATACACAAAAATATTTAGAATTTAATTATTATTAATGATGAAAATATTTTTTATTAATTATATATTTTAAGAATATAAATGATCATATTAAAAAATATATTTTTTTTAATTATTTATTTTGTTACGAAATAAATGAACCCTTAATTTTGATTTCAATAGTACCTATTGCATTACAATTTCAATAGTGAACTTTAGCATGGACTTTTGGATGCGATGGGCAAGCCACAAATTTTCTGGTCCACATGCTATTATCGCGTGAGTACTACCTTGTCAACATTTCGCTTGAAAATAAGAAAATTGCCGGAGCTTCCAAGAGTGCATCAATTGCAAAAAAAATAAATTAATCCGTTAAACCTTATTTTTTGTTCGACTTTGTTTCTTATAGTTTGCAAGTCTCTTTCTTTAAAATTTTCATGTAAATCAACATATCCTTCTAACTCCTTGACCCATTCTCTTCAACTTAAAACTCTACGTGCCTCACCTAAAGCATTCATTTGTAAGCTTTACAATCTCCCTCTCATATAAAAATATATATACACACACTCGGGATGAGTGATTTATGCCAAAAATCAATCTAAATGAAGATCATACTCTCTTTTATAATATCAAAGTTAGTTTTGTGAACTCATATTAACATAACGGTAAGTTTATCTGCACGGATTCGGCCATATTGAGTGTAATTTTACACGTATTCGAGCAAACTCGGTTTGTGGTCAGTTTGTCCGGGTTTCCAAAATATACAAAAAATAATAATAAATAATAAAAAAAAGGGCATAGTACTTTCTTTGGAAATTTGGCCCCTTGAAAGTGCCGAGTCTAGGCATTCACATCCACAATAAAAAATGACATGCACGGGATCTGCCAGTGAGCTTAATTGGCCCTCCCAGAATGTTCCGAGGACTATACCATGTCCTAATTAATGTCTAACCCTCCTAATTTGACAATTGTCATCTTTCGCAATGAATGGTCCTAAAAATTGAGTTCACACATCAAATTCAAGACAACATGCAAGGGAGCTGATGCGTGGAAAAAGAGGGCGAGAAGAAAGACTCGAGATTTGTTTTTGCGGAGCCAAGAAAAGACGGGGTTTGCAAGGAGAGAGCCTCTACCCACATGCAACTTCATTGCGCTGAAGTCGACAAAGCATATGGTCCGGGCCATGTGTTTGGACTTTTCTTGCTTTGTTCAATCGCATTTGTACCATGTTTTGTTCACATTGGGACCGCCGACCTCTGTATATCAATTAAGACTCTTCACGTTACTCAAAACGAAAGTTATCATGATTGATAACGATATTTGCCTAATTTGAATTAAGCACTGGATCACTTTATTAATCTTTTTGAGAGATTTTTACGTAAAATTATGATATATATAGTATCATCTCTCGAATCATATGGCATATACCGAAGATTTTGATTCGAAATTTAAAGAAGCAACTCGTATTAGTCTTGTCCGCATCAAGAACGCTTTGGGGTTCTTTGGCGTCATTATCGACACGATCTGATCATCTTTGCTCGACTTAGTCCACTTCTATCTGAATAATAATTCAAGGAGGGATCGAAGTTAGGGTTTCGATTCACATGAGAAGCCATGTGTTTGGATATGAACGCACATCAAATCAGATGAGACGTCGACGCGAACGCTTCACAACGACCTGCCAGCTGCACCTCTTAGTCTCATGTACCGGAAAAGAGCCACTTCGACAACGATAGGTAATTAAAGATTTCTTTGGGAAGCCGTGATGGGTGTTTTTTCGCCTTGATCGTAATTTCTTATGGCTGAGTAATTTTTCAAATTCCAACTTATTGCGGAGAAATTATTCGTGGGTTCCGCTTAATTTCACTGTTTTTTTTTTTTTTTCGTATGTAATTTTAGCTTTCCATGTTCTGTAGATTTTCTTGGCTCTCGATTATGTCGGTATAGCGATGGTGAGTTTCCTTGTCCTCCTTTGCTATCGGGTAACGTCGGACGTGGTCGGCAGAGGCGGGATGGGGTCCCAAAGATTGAATGCTACCTGTCGGCAAGGAGATTGCAAGTTGACGTGTTCCTTTTTTTTGCCTTTCCTCTTTCAACACATGTCCAAAGCTGATGGATGTCCAAAGCTATCGGGAAGGGCAGACGATTATATTGTTCAATTTTCTTTTCCTTCTTGTTTTTTCGGCGCCTAGAAGTCGGTACTGAAAAACTGGGGGCCCCAGTTATCTTGTCTGGCTAAAAATGTTAAGAAGCGATGTAGTAATGCTTCAAGACCGACCCAAAATTTAGGGATTAGCCAACCATGAGAACCCATCGTACGTTACTGGCACTAGTCAAATTTCTTATCTTGAAAACGCTATGACGATTCAGTTCGATAACCCGTGTTCTCAAGCTCAGTTTTGAACGACAGGATTATAAACCATCCGATGACTCTTAGGACTATGGTGGCTCTCCTATCAGCTTTGGTCACGATAGCGGAGTCCACGGCATAAGAGTATCTTTGTATGGCCTTATAATGGAAACGGTGGATGTTACGGCAGCGGCCGTGTGGGAGAATTTATTGATGTAGATGGAGGAGGACTGATGAATTCATGGCGAGCCGTTGAGCACTAGCCTAAGCTGTAGGAGTATGCTCAGAAGAGGCTCCATTCCATGTGGCCACCGGCTAATCCATACAGCCGTGGATGCAGTGTCATCACCCGCTGCAAGAGGTACACTCTTGACTAATGGCACCGTGGCCATGATTTCAAGAGGTGACGGAAGCTCATGTGATGCAGCCTTGAAGGGAGATTTATAGTGCAACTTTTTGGTGAACCTCTCCCTTAGAAATAAGCGACATTCTGGGCTTAGCCCCAAGTCCTTCCCAGTTTTCTCATTTTAGTTCTATAGGCAAAAGAGAGAGAAAAAGAAAGAGCAAAATGCAGTCATAAACATCCAGCTCCAAGCAAACCTTCTCGCTGAATTTCGCCCTTCAATGAAGAGCAATCTGATCCTGAGTTTGAATTGAATGTAACATATAACATCGACCGTCGCTCTCTTTTTCATCTCTCTTATTGGCATGCAAGATACCATCCTAAAAGAGAATCGAACACAGATCAGAATTCTGACTAGTGTTGATTAGCAAGGATGCGACTTAGAATGCCATTACACATTCAACTGTTATCCATTCAAAACTTGTCACTCTGTACGCAATTGGCAAAAAATGGAGAAATTAAGGAAGAAAGAATGAGCGAAGCTGCAAGAAAACCATGCAGAAGTTGAGGAGGAAAATTGCTTTTGTAGAAGACCATCAGTCCAACCAAAGCTGCCCAACAAAGAGCTGAAATAGCGTTCTTCTTCAAAAGAACCACCATCTCCGTTGTCGTGGCTTTCTCTGCAACAAATATTCAAACGCAAGTCAAAGTCAGACAGTACACACTCTAAAACACGTTGAGAGAGAGAGAGAGAGAGAGAGAGAGAGAGAGAGAGAACCTTCTGATCCTGTGCTTTTGATTGTAATACAATAGGCCGAGAAAGGACACTGCTATCAATGTCTTGAATGTAAGGGCGCACCTTCTCCTCCAACATCTCATTCAGCTAAAAATCAAAATAAATCATTCTGTGTGAATCCAATGGATGGCATGGTGCTAAGAGTACAACATGTAATTTTTTTTATCAAATGAGAATAAAGGATTCGCTAAAGGTGTAACTTGGGAATGGATGAGCTTGTTGCAAATCCAGTTTGAGAAATTAATAGCATTTTCCTGTCAGCTTGAACTCAAATCCATTAAGTCACTAAACAGCTGAAAGACCCAGAAATAATTGTCAGACTCAACAAACCTTTTCCTGTCGCCATTTAGCTTGCCATTGTGCATCCAAGATTTTATCAGCAATCTCTCTTTGGGCATTAAGTAATACGGTCATTTCATAATATTTATTGGGATCTTTTAGATCCTCTTCATTCCAAGACGAAGAATTGAGTGGAAGTTCTAGCTCCTGCCAATATGTGAAATTAGTTCTACCATCAAAGCAAACAAATTACACCACACATAAGTTGAATAACGGAAGGAACATTAGTTATTTTATACTTAACAAGAAGCGATGCAATCCAACAAAGAGTAATACACAGATGGAAGAAGTACACAAGCCAACAAATCAGGAAATTTCTGCAAATCCATGACAAGAACAACTAAAATATATAAGATACTTACACCCCAATTTTGAGGCCTTGCAGGAGGATCGAGTTTCATTACTTCCGCTTCCAGAGCCTTCTTGGCATTGTAGTAAGGAACATTCTTCACGACAACAGGATCATCCCGTGCACGGACTGGATCTATAGAAATTAAAGCCTGCAATAGTGCGGAACATCTTGATTTCAGTGTTGGTACTCATAATGGTCATGCCAAAAATTAATTAATCAAGAACCAGCACAATCACATGTAGATGTATAAGTTATTGATTATGATTCTCAGTTTGTGAGTAACATCACCAAGAGGTTTTTGGGGTTTTGCATATATTGACTTCTCCAACAAATTATCCACAAAACACTTGCTCGTGGAACCAAAAAAAAAGTAAGGTTCTACACTTAAAGGGAGCTCCTTGTTCTTCTTTGTATACTCTATAACACACCTTTTGACAATTGGAAGTCACAGTTTGATACTAAAGCCAGATACAGCAGCAGCTAAAGCAAACAACTAGCCAACAACCACAATGTTAGAATCCAACTAGATCCAACCAGGTGATCATTAGCATCATGAAGAAAACCAAAAGTATGAATTATCGAGTGTAATCAGTTTAGAACTGAAGAGTTTGCCATATGTAATGTGGTCATCATTTCATCTTTACCTCCTGCATATGCTCCCAGCCAGGTTTACGATTAGCTACCACATCTCGAATTTGATCATATCTCATGGATTCCTAAATCAAAAGAACAAGCAGTTCGTTAATGGTTATGTTAATTCATAGTCTTAGATATACTGAGAAAGCAACGGATTTCAGAATGAGGAATAAATTAAGCAAATCAAACAAAATAAGAACCTTGTATTGCCACCATATCTTCTGTTTGACTTCATCATCATATTCAAATCCACCAACAATTTGAGGAAGGTAATCAACCAGAATGCAGCAATGCTTGGGTCTTTCATGCTGTGGACTATGTGCTGCAGGGTTGGAGGCAGGATTGTAAAAGGAGGCAGGAATTTAAAAGGGAACTCACAACAGAGAATGCCATTCTAGAGTTACATTTTTTCATACCCATATAAAAAGACTATGACAAAAACTTCCAATAATCAAAGTGCCAGCTAGTTTTTCTTGAATCTTTCCTCTCCTAAAAATTACTACTTTTGGCTTAAGTGTAGATGTGTATCAATCAGGATTATATAACCTAAACAGCAAGCAGGTTGCAGTTCAACTCACAATTTACACAAATTAACCAACATTAACCCTGAGAACTAGCTATTTGAGAGAAAGATGAAAGGTACTCCTAAACTAATTTAGCACATTCATCCTGCAGAAACCTCCACTTCCAGACATCATGAGGGGACAGGTGTTGCCTGCTAGTAGATTATCCTTATTTGACTTTTATCTTTGGTAGAGGAAAGACATGCAAATCAAAATTGGATGAATATCACTCCTGAAAGAACTGTGACACAAAGTGCTAGAGCATTAGCACCTTACAAAGGAAGTGCCACAACTATAAATTGTCAAACTAAAGAGATAGGTCTATACCAAGCATTTCATCCTAACATGCATGTTTGTCACCAAATTATACTAAAAGCAAGCGAGAAATGAGTAACAAAGCTCAGCATTTTCTTATTTAACCGCAGCTCTTACCACAAGAAAGATGCCTATTCTTAGACACAAAGCGGGTACACAATTTCATAACAGTTTGCATAGAAAATCTTGTGCAATGAGGATGGATATCACTAAATAAGAGTGAAGAATCTGAAAGGGGAAGAAGACAATAAGCGTATACTAGCCTCATAGGGGTAGTCCATTTTTCTCATGACATTATAGGCCAGCCATGGAGGCTCCATAATCTACAAAAACAAAAGATTGTGAATGTAAGCACTACAGAAAGCTTATTCATACCAGAGTAATAGACTTGATACGCAACTCACATCATCTGCAGAAATTCTGACTTGTAATTTGTGTTTGCATTCAGGACAGCCCATGACTCCCTGCAACATGTGGAAACAAAGAATTGATGCTTTGACAGACTGGTTTTAAATAATATGTTTGCAAGGCCGACATATCTTGCACACTCCACCATTTACTTGCTAGCACTCTCATCTAAAAGGAAAATTTGAGGCATGGTGCTGATTCCTTCAAATTTAAGACCTATAGCTCACACAACTTGGCTTTTTATTGAGAATGATGTACTTCTGATTGTAGACTATCGTAAGTACATCTTGATATAGGAGACAGTTATTCTTGTATCTATATAAAAATGACTGCTCATGAAAAATCAAGAGTTCTTTGCTTTTTAACCACAAGTAGTGGGTAAACGAAACCCACCGTTCCATCACAACTTGGGCAATCTTTAGATGGCAAAGGTGAATGAAGATCGACAGATGAAGGAAGGTGAACGATTTCAGCACGATTATTAACAACAGCGTCAGCTATGCATTCAGCTGTTGCTTTCTCTCCACTGCATGAAAATTCATGTTTATAGTTATAACGGGGAGGAAGAGAGATATTGAACATCCAAAGTGCCAGATCAATAATTATGACCACCCAATGTTCAAAAAAGGAGTTTTGATCATACTAGGACCAACATGCTCATACAGTTTGGCACAGAGAGAAATGGAAAGAGCAGCGCTTGCAAAAGTACCTTTCTTAACAGGAAAATTGAAATCATATACCCCAGTGCTAGCAATAATCAGACAAGCAAAACAAAGATCATGCAAATTGAACCACAAAACATCTGACCACATAAAAGAGACATCATCAGTACACAGATGTTCTTGATATTAAAGGAACAGTGAAATTTTTTTTTTATGTTTTTCATGGTATGTGATCCCTACCAAACTTCATTATATTGTAAGTGTTACTACCATCTTTAAAGCACAAATTTGCCAGTTCCAAGCCTGACCAATAGATCCCAGGGCAGTTAGATGCAGCATATTTTCTAGAGATAAGTAAATACTCTCTCCATATATTCCCGGCTTCAGAAGACAGGTAAATTTTAGAAATGGTCCTCAGTTGAAAAATAACAAAATATATATAGTAAGTGCATACTCTAACATGATACAACTTGTTATCACAATGCCCACGTCAGGCAGGAAAAATATCATACAAAATGCCACTATGAGACTCTCAGTAATAAACTTTAATGCAGAAAAAGAAAATGGGCAAGAATGCAACAAAATTCCTCAAAAAATTGTTGGAGAACAAACAATAAAAAGAGTAACGCATGGTCATGAGAGGTTAGTATTTTCCAGTCAATTTGACAACCTTTTAACCAGCACTAACAGCATCATCATTTCACTGTGATGAAAGGGCATGCAGTCAATTGTCAAAAAACAGAAGGCTTGCCACTTATAGAGTGACATTAAGCCCATATGTACCTCTTCAAGCTGTAGTTATTCACTTGATAGTGCACTTTTCCTGATCCTTTGCACATGGTACACCTCAATGCCTGCCATCCATTACAGGTTTTGCAATTCCTGCATGTATCATAAATCCAGTCCAGGAGCAGCAATTGCAGTTAGCTACCAAAGAAGACAACTATACAGTAAGCATCCAAAATAATAATTTAAGATATGAGGAGAAGAAGCCACTTCATATAGCAGATTAGTTGATTGGCATTTGTTTGGAAAGTACCGAGAGAGTAAGAAAACATTTGTCCATGTTTACAATTCACAAGAGATAAAGGTTCATATCAGATGCTTTCCATGACAAAAATCTCTTCCTTCATGCTCAAACAATGTTTAATTCCTAATTGAGCAAAGATGGAGCTCAGTCTGCTTTTTCAAAACCTGGATCGTAAGATCTTAGGGGCAAGCCACCACCGGGAAAAACTTTGATTTAATTTCAACTAATATTAACTCAGGGAGTAAACGAAAATCTCCAGAACCCAGTATGATGTGAAAATAAGAAAGAATGTAAAATCAAAGAGGCAGCCATGAGAAATCAGAAAGCACCTCTGACATATCACCTTCTTTCCAAGCTCCAACGCAATGTCATATGTTCCAAGAGTGGCAACAGCCTGCTCATGTATAAGCAACAGCATTGACATGTAAGGTTCAAATGGTGCAGCAAGCAATTGATCACATTGTTGACTAATTCAATTACTTACAAGAATTGCGTCCAACATATATGATCCTATAGCATGAAAACCGAAAATGCAGAAAAGCAGACATAATTGTGCAAATACCCAATTGCAAACACAGTGGAAAATAATTAACCAGCTTCCAGGCAAGACCAAGCTCATCATTGCACAGCAAGAAGCATAAAGAGCTCTGATGAACACACATTAGAAAAACCCATTAATCAACACGAAATTCAGGCAGCAGACTCAAATTCACTCCTGTTCTATCAGCAAATGTCGACGCACGTGCTGACACCATACATTGCCAACCCACTTCACAAGCGATTAACCCCTTTACAGGAATCCAATAAGAGTTCAGCGGAGAGAAAACACACAAAAAAAATAGAGAATTATCCACTGAGTACACTTACAAAAACAAGCGAAATTCCCGAAATTTGTCTTGCCCACGCTCTCATTTCATCACCTAAGACATAACTAACGCCCCAGACCTCAGAAGAACCCAAAATTCACCCCTCGCGAGACAATCAATCAAATTATAAAGAGAACTTGAACAAAACAAGCATGACCAGTTCGAGCACGGAGGGAGAAACTCACGAAGATGGAGGCGTAGGAGAGCTTGCTGATGAACTCGGGGACGCCGAAGCCGCGGGGAGCGGAGCCGGCGACGTCGAAGGCGAGGGTGAAGGGAGAGAGGACGACCTTGATGGGGAGCTCGCAGATGTCGAGCAGCTGCTGGCCGTAGCGGGTGGTGAAGGCCTTGTACTGAGCGTCCGCGAACTGCTGCACGCTCTTGACCAGACGGTCCGTTCCTCTCGACATGGGAGAGGACGGAGAGGATCGAGAGAGAGAGAGAGAAGGGTCCGCGAGTTCAGGCGGTACTGGTGGCGAGTCGCGCGAGGAGAGGGAGGGAAGAAGATGGAACCAGTTTATCCTCAATCCTCAATTGCTCCTCAGATGCTCATAAACCTCGGCTCTTGCAACCCAACGGGTTTATCCTTAATTTTTACGCTCATGTTCGATAATTCGAGGAGTCCGATGATAAATAAGCCTCCAATCCAAAAGGCCTAAATAGCATGAGTTAATATTGTGAAAAATAAAAATTTGTACTCCTGTAAATCAATTTTTTGATCAAACACTCCAAATTATATATCTATAACAAATTTATTTTATATTAATTTTTATTAAATTTTACTATCAAATTATTGAATTTGATAACATATAATGATTAATGGATGTATCAGTTTAGGGTTTTATTCTTTATTTCCAATTTATGATTTTTCATTATATAAATCCAATCTAACAGAAACTAACAAATGGGTGAAATTATAACAAATGTATCAATTTTGCATTTTTAGCGTCATAAGTATATCAATTTAGGATTTTTTTTTTATAGAAAATATTAGTCTTAGCACAAAAGTACTAGTTCGAGACCAAATAGTATTGAGGACAAAAAGAAAAGGAAAAAAAAAAGGTTGCAAAATGACAAAGAAATTATAATTTGTGTAATATATAAGATTAATATCATGAAAAACCTAAAATATACCCATTGTGACACGAATACTTTAAATATATTTTATATTGGTAAAAATCCTAAACTTGTTTTTTTTTTTTGGTAAAGAATAAAAAAAAAATCCTAAACTTGTTTATCGTGATATAAATACCACAAAAACAGCGAAAAAATAAAAATGTGAGCTAAAATAGAGGCTATATGCGTCATGTATGTATACTTTTGGATTTTCGTACGATGTTGTAGTGATCAAGTTTAGAATTTTTACAAACAAAAAAGAACGTGTGGAGATATTTATGACATAGTAAACATAATTTGGGATATTTTTGTAATATTCACCCCATATCTTAATGCGTCTTGATACTTGTTTGTTACTACTATTTTTAGGCTTAAAATTGCGAACATATATATGAGTATTTCTTGGTGAGGGTGAATGCATTATTGAGTTATGAGTTCTTTAATGTATTCATATATATAATTATAATGTTGCCGTTGCACTTTAAAATCAAATTGATTATATGATATCTAATTTAAATTCTTATTTGCACAATCATCATGTTTTAGGAAATCAGAAATATAAAGTATATTATAAGACAAGGAAAAATTTAGATAAATAACAAAATTATATGAGGGTTGCTCTGGAAAGGTTGAAAACTCGTGACATTTATATGTTTATTTTGCCTGAAATTTATTTGGGGGTGATTGCCTTCCCATCTCAACTTATAAGTCCATAACGCCAAGGTTCTCGTCAATTATCAGGAGCACAATTGTTAACAAGTTAAATTATGGTTATTACTATTGTTGGTAGTAGTTGTATTTGAAAGATATTTGGTTGACTTTTCAGTAAAATTAAGGAAAATTCAAAATAAGAGTCTAAAATGACATCTTTTCTTAAATAAAATTAAAAGTGCCATAATTTTCTTAAATAAAAGTTCAAATAAGGAACTCAAATGACCATATCAGTCTTAAAGAATGGCCTCAACTTATTATTTGAGAAAGGTAATTTTGTCTTTTTTCTATTTTTTCCATAAAAAAAAACTAAAACGATAAAAATAAAAAAGTAAAATAGAAAAGAGACAAGAAGGAAGACTCCCTCTTGTTTATGGTCGTTGCCCCATCGTTGATGGGGTGGTGGTAATGGTCGATGGGTCACCGACACCTAGGTGAAGGCGAACGACTCTCACCAACTAGAGGCGAGGCCCTCGCCAGAGGCAGAGAAGGCAATGACCCTCTCCTAGATTTGGGCAAGGGTCATCCACATTTGCCTAAGCTCAGGCGAGGGACGCCGCCCTTGTCCAGGTGTTTGCGATCTCTTCGGCCAACATTGCTGCCCCACTAGTAATGGGGTGACAGCTAGAAGTGGGAGGAGCCTCTCTCGCCTCTTTTTTTTTAATAGTTTTTTTTTTAATTTTTAGACAAAAATAATTTAATCTAAATTTAAGTTATGTTTTGACGAAAATTTCTTTGATCTATCGGAATTTTTTGGTAGCTGATGAGTTGGTGAGGCTAGGATCATTTCAGATCATTTTTCGAGATTGATATGATTATTTCAAATTATTTTTTTAGAAAATGAGTGCACTTTACACCTTTATTTGAAAAATTTTCTAAAACTTATTATATATTTTTTGGGTTTTTCCCCCCCCGCAGAAATCCCTGTTTGCTGAGTCGATAAATGAACCGGTCCACCTGGCCCAACCAAACCGGGCACGTTGGCTCGGCTTCATCTTCCTCGCCAGTCGTCACTGCTCCTCCTCCTCCCCAGGATTTCGACCTCCGAGCTTCAGTCCCGACACAAGCATACACGGTAATGGCGTACTGCAACTCTCGCCAAAATCACTGCTGACCGATCGAAGCATCCTCAGATTCATCCTACCACTCACTCTCCTCCTCTCTCTCTCTCTCTCTCTCTAGAGAACGGCAATGGCGAGTTCGCCGGTGGTGGCGCTGAACGGAGCGTTGGCCGGACGAGCGTCTCGTGGCTACCTGGAGAGGAAAGCACCGGCGAAGGCTAGGATTCAGGCGTCGAAGCTCTGCCGCCGGTTCTGCACCCTCGGATGGGCCTCGAGCGCCGGCGGAGGCATCGCCGTTGAGGTTCGCCGCGACTCCGTTCCGAGGTCGAACCGCCTCATCGCCGCGGGACGTCGTCCTGGTGATTTTCCCCTCATCTGCTCGTTCCGATTACTTTGCCCTAGCATTTCGCTCCGTACCCGCTTCTAGTTGTTTCGCTTTCGCAGCTGATGGAGTTTTGGCGACTAGTGATTATCGTTGAAGTGGAGAGCGTAGTCGTTTGTAATGCGGATTTTATTTAGTGTACGCAATGTGACCGAGAAAGGTTAGGAGGTTGGAGGTTGATTTCGATGGAAGGTTGGAGCAAGTGAACAGAATGCTTCTAAGTGAAGGAATGGTTCCAATCCTAGACGTATGAAGAAGGAATACTGACGAAGGATGTATGGCGATTGAAATCGAGAGCTTTGGTTCAGATACATATTTGTTGTCGATGGTTGCAGTGCTTGCTGTAACTATTGAAGCTTAACTTGGTCTCTATCTTGTTTGATTATGTTTGAATGATTGCAATGAATGTGATGTGGGTTTATGCATTCTTGCTTTACAGTCAGGTTTATTTATTTTATTTCCTTAGGTGCTCGGAAGGACAGAGTAATGCCAGATTACCTGTATGGATTGTCTGCTAATGGATCAATCCTGCCTTTGCCATCTCCTAAGCTGTACTCTAGTAAACCTCCCAGGTGTATGAGTTGCCTTTCTTTTTGCACAAAGGTAGTAATCATGCGAAATTTCTGAGACCAAGACATGGACATTTCTGCCATTCTTGTTATAATTTGGAGCTGAGAATTTGTTCTTTCGCATCTCAAGGTCATTATCCTCACTCATGAGAAACTAGGAATGCTTCGGCACATTTGTTAAATCAGCATTTAACTATTATCTCACAGTGTTCACTGGTGTTTGAAAGATCTTAGTTTCCTCTTTAAATGTTAATCCACCTCTAAGCATTAACAAGAGCGAAGAACTTCCTCAATTTCTCAATTTCTTGTTTTCATCTGTAATGAACTTAGCATTTAGCTGGGATCCAATGATCAATTCTAATGCTTCCGTGCTATAAATCATTGTACTCTCTGCAGGAATAGAATACTCGTCTGCTTTTGCTATCATGCCTGCTAAATCAGTTCTGCTCCCTCTCTTTTGTGTTGTTTGTTTGTACATATCTTTGCAGTAGTGTCACACATGAAATGAATGAAAAATATTAGTTAATTGGTGAGCATGGGAGAAGTTTTTATACATTCCTCCAGTTGTTGAGTTCTCTCATCCATTAACTTGCCCGTAAAGCTAGTAGAACTTTTTCTTACTTCATTTCCATAGCTTGTATCTTTCAGGCCAAGGGGTACCGTTTCCTCTTTAATGATGCTCTTGAGCTTCATCATCTGGGCCTGAATAATTTGATTCCAAACCATGGTCTGCAGCAGACTGGCAAAGAGCTGCAAGTTATGCAAACATAAGGACATATGTGAAGGCTGGGGCTCTTAATTCAGATAACCGGACTGAACCATTGCCAGTATGTCTTTCTTCCCTTTGCTAATTTGTTGGATTTTGCATCAAGTTGTACATTCCTTCAGTGAAGATAATAGTCATTGCTTTTTCTGATTTGTAAAATTGCATCACTTGCAATATATCCGTGTACACCTATTACAAGGAGGGATTGGCATAGAGTTTTTAATTTCTGCAAATATCCTTTGATTGAGAAAATAGTATAAATAAATTTAACAGCTCTCTTTGCTTGCAGCGCTGCATTGTTCTAGACATTGAGGGGACCACCACGCCGATATCCTTTGTCACTGATGTTCTCTTCCCATATGCTCGGGATAATGTTGGGAGACATTTGTCTGCAACATTTGAAACTCCAGAGACTCACGATGACATTAAGTTACTTCGTTCCCAGGTAAGATGCCCATTTCACAATTTTTGGTTTGCTTACATTACTTGTCTGCAAAATAGTTTCGACTTTCAGTAGGAGCTTTACCTTTTCCGCCGCTCTGGGAATTATTTCTCGAATTTTGAAATGATGAATCCAGTGGATCATTCAGCAGTGAATAGTTTCTCATACCATTCTCAATGGTTTGGATGATGGAGGACAACTTTAAAGAACGGCTGATAAAAGCACTTAAGCAATATAAATTGGCATGAATTGTTCAGATATTGAATTTTGTTTGAGTTGGTTTGGCAAATTGGGCTTTTCTCCCAGTTTCTGCGACAATCTTTTAGGATATTCTTCACTTGGATTATATGTGCTTCTGTAAACCTTGTTTATATCTTGCTTCTATCCCCCATTAGAATGGGTTATGCAATTTGCCTCTGGCTATCTAACTTTGACCTTTGTGCATGTGGAAGAACCTTGATCCTTTCACATTATTGCGCAGAGGAGAATAAACATTCATCAACTGAAAGTAAAGAGCAGAGAGAAAAGAAAGGAAAGGAAAAACTCTGTGCGCCAAAAAGTGGACATGAAGGAACTGTTTATAAACTTGAGCGTGCAACTGTTTGTTCTAAAATATTAAACTGTTATAGAATGGCTTGGTACATATTTTATAGTTTAACACCCCCTCATGTGAAGATCAGTAGGATAACAATTGGTTGAAGCATTCAAAGTCAATACATGTGGGTTCATAAATATTGAAACCTGAGCATGCAAAGAAGGACAAATCCTGAATGGGTGAAAGGAAGGTGTGAGAATTGAACTCAGGCCTCTGGCCTTGACTCGTGTTAAAGTTGATTGTGCAACTTTTGTTATGCAAGTCTGAAACAGTTAAGAGACTGGTGTGATATACACTTTACATCTTAATAGGTACAATGTACAATAACATGGAAGTTTGCTTTTTCTAAATGGTCAGAGGCATCTGTGTTTAGATGCCCTGGAGATCATGAACCTGTGCTCTTTTTATCTTAGATAATGAATGACTATACCTAGAATGAGTAAATTATGCTACTTTCACAGCAGGTGACTATACCTACAATGAGTAAATTATGCTACTTTCACGGAGGGTATCCTTGCACATCGTAGAAAAGAAAACAAAAAAGCCATTTAAAGTTTTGAATACGTAAGAGTTGACTTGACTATGTTACTATACAAATGTCAATTAACCATTCTAACAGAAATTTGGCAAGCATGTCTGTTTCAACAGATGCTTTTGCTTCATGCAAAATCAGACTTAATTGGAACTCAAACAATTACCATATTATTTAGCTGCTTAAATTGTAGGGTTTTACAAGCCTGTGGCAGAAGTGCAGAAAGTGTAATGAGATTGCAAGGAGAAGATTACTCATCCTCGTGAAATGATCTTTTTCCATTGGCCTTCCTCTGGATTAACCAATTAATTATTGTCAAGCAAAGTATTTCAAACCAAGAGAGGAACTCTGTTCTGCTGTTGAATAGTCCATCGGAGCCTCGATAGCTCTCTCTTTATTCCCAGATTCTTCTGTTTACCTTGTAGGTCGAAGATGACTTAAAACAAGGTGTTCAAGGTGCTGTGCCCATCCCAGGTGATGAGGCAGGGAAGGAACAGGTCATAGCAGCTTTAGTTGCTAATGTGGAAGCTATGATCAAAGCTGATCGCAAGATCACTGCTTTAAAGCAATTGCAAGTAGGCATGACAAACTTCTAGACGTGTGCTAAAGTGGAGGCAAGCCTAACTGGCCCTAAATAGCTAACACTTTTCCATGCAGGGTCATATTTGGCAGACAGGCTTTGAGAACAATGAATTGGAGGGAGTGGTTTTCGAGGATGTACCAAAGGCTCTCACGAATTGGCACAGTTTGGGCATAAAGGTTCTTTTTGGTTAACGAGTCAAATCTCTGTTTCTGTCTCTTTCTTGCAAAGCCCTTCCAAGAAAGAAAATCAGTGTATCCTGCAGATAATGCTCATGTGGTTATTTGTCTTACTTTCATGGACACACTTAGTTTACAGGAGGTTATTTGGAAAGATAATGAACCAAGAAAATTGAACATGTTAATTTTTAGTGTGGCTATGTTTCTTAAGTCAAATGGATAAAGTTATTTCAGATCCATAGATCATATCAATGTTGTCATTAATGTTAGGATGGGCTTTTGCTTTATGTTCCCGTGACATTACTTTGTTGGAGGACTCTGCCATATAGTTTCCTCTGCAAGCAGTTACATATGAACTTATTTTCTAATTCATATGTTTTACCATGAGGTGAAGGTGTCAAAGGAGAAATTCTGTTATAAATATCATAACCTGTCTATACCCAGTGAGGTCTTAAGTAGAACATGGTGCATACATAAAATGGAAGCAAGTTGGCAGTACTTTATGGAATCTGTGATGGCTTCAGCTATGTCAGACCAATTAATTAGCAGTTTTAATATAATTTTTGAAAAATTATCAAGCTTCTCTCTCTCTCTCTGTGATGCCCACACCCACACATGCACCACCCACACACACAAACAGTTGTCAGCTTGTGAGCTTCAATGGGTATGTTATTTCTTGTGCAACAGGTTTATATATATTCCAGTGGTAGCAGGTTGGCACAAAGGCTTATATTTGGGAAAACCAAATATGGTGATTTAAGAAAGTACTTGTGTGGATTTTTTGACACCTATGTTGGGTAATCTTGTAGCTTGATTATTACTCTCTTTAACAGCTTTCAAGTATACCATATATAAATCAGACTCTCTCTCTCTCTGTGCAGGAATAAGAAGGAAACACAAAGTTACATTGAGATCTCAGAGTCATTGGGAGTTGATAAGCCTTTGGATGTATTATTTCTTACAGATGTCTATCAAGAAGCTGTTGCTGCCAAGGATGCAGGTAATTAGCTGCATTTAGTATCACCCTTTCCTGCACTGGCTGACAGCACCATTTTGCATTTGCCTCCGATTGTCATCTTTTCTCTTTAGGGCTTGCAAATCAATCCTTGATCTTTTTATTAAGGCTCTCTTTTGGAAAAAGGAGGAAAATGAGAGGAATGAAAATGGGCGTGTAAAATTGGAGAAACTTTGAGATTTAATGAGAAGAATATGGTCTTGATTCTTAAACATTGCATAAGAGTTTCTAAGATGTCCAAAAGGTGAACATAGTCAAGGATATTAAGTTAATCTTTCATGTTCTGCTTTTCAATCACTAAAACAGAGTTGAGCAATCAACTGGGTTGTATGATTGGTCTTTTGAAACCAAGTATGACTCCCAGTTGAACTCACCTAAAGAAGTTATCATTAGAAAATCCAACCCAAAAGCTTGGGCTAATAGGTGGAGGGAGACCCAATGATATAAAGTGCATTTTGGACCCGTTGTCACTACGCACCTTCGTGAAAGGGATAGCATTGGCTTTGATACCATGTTAGAAAGTCCAATCGAAAAGTTTAAGCTGATAAATGGAAGGAGACGACATGAATATAAAGAGCATTTTGAATCCATTGTCAAGAAATGTGCGATAATATTTTGACAATTACCTTTAGAAGGAAACGAGGAACATCTCACTTTAAAGTGACTTTTGCTCATTACATTCTTCTTTTGTGGAAGATCTAGTTTGAACTTCTAGGTTTGAAAAAGATCTTACTATCTGCATTTATTCTTGTCTTCAATCACTTAAAAATACATGTTACCTAGTCCTTTTGAGGCTTCAATTGGTTTTCACTGTCAGATATCTTGTAATCTTGAAAACTGAGGAATACATAGTTGCACTTCTGAAAATTATCAACCCGTTTCTGGAGATTTGGAGCATAACCTGGCAAAACTTTCACATTTGCACGACATTCTGGTGCATGATTAGCTGTGTGTGCCTGGTTTCCTTTAGGCATTCACTTAATTATCTGCCCAAAAATGCTGTCGCACTTTGCTTTGACATCTTTGCATTAGTTCTGGGTTGCTATGATGAAATCTTTCCTGTTGCTGTTGGCATGTTCTTTCTCAATTGGTGCTTCATCGACTGTAAATGCTGCTATAGGTTTGAAGGTGCTGATCTTAGTCCGACCAGGAAATGGACCTCTTCCGGAAAATCACGGTTTCAAGACAATAAGTTCATTTTTGGAAATCTGATGGCACATGAGGAGTTGTAACTATATCACATGTTACATGAATTACTGGCGATTGTCTGTGCTAATATCAAAATAGATGTTCAATTATTATTATTTTTTTTTGCTGGTGTCATTTTGTTTATCAGTAGGTATAAAGAGGCCGTTTTTCAACGGAGGAAAATATATAAATGTATAGACGCGCGTGCGCACAGTCGGTGCCGTGGAAGATTTGCTCTAATTATGTAGTGATTTCCAACATGGACAGTTCCCTTGAGAAGATGCTCATAACCTCCAAAAATACGCAACATGAAGTAAACATGGTAAGATCCGATGTATGCTGGGGTAGCAAAAGAAGCGTATTAGCTCTATGGAAATACGAAAAGAAACTGATCAAAGTAGATCTGAAAGAGACTGATTAAACGTGGTTAACTTCAAGAACTGTTTCCTACATGCATTATCCACGTCTCTTGGAAAGAAAACCACATCAGGTCCAAACTCCATCCATTTATATACATATATCAGAATTCATTTAAGCAGTATGAGACATGGAAGGTCACATAAACACATGTCGTCGTCGGATTACCGGGAAAACAGAATGTCTCTCATGGACAATTGACTCGTATCCCAGAGAATGGGGCAGCGAGGAGAGCCCTCGGCGCTTGCCAAAAACAATCCATTTGCCTTCTGATCTATGCCCCGTAACAAGATCCTAGCATCCCGTCTATGCAAGGCTTGCCGTCCCGTGAAGAGGGTGGACGCCTTCATCGCATTG
Organism: Eucalyptus decipiens; assembly: GCA_014182575.1. Lineage (NCBI taxonomy): Eukaryota > Viridiplantae > Streptophyta > Magnoliopsida > Myrtales > Myrtaceae > Eucalyptus > Eucalyptus decipiens. The sequence continues at coordinate 12,665,117 of CM024614.1, read as the reverse complement.
ATTGGGTCTGTCCGTTGCTGAATTTGCGACGGACTTTTCCCTTCTGTACAGTGGCCCTCGATTGCTCCATGAAATGTCCCATGTGTTTACGCTTGGAAAGTGGGCCAAGTCCTGTCCGGGAACCTTCCCGGCAAAGCCTTCATTGTACCGAACTGGGAAGCTGACCCGACCCATCATCGATCAGCCTCTGGACCACCGAATCCGATGCATATATACTCACTCATTCACTCACAGACTCACAGTTTGGGATATGACATTATCACCTTATCATGACTCATCATGTTTGAATTGAATTTTCAAACATGTCTCCAGACAAAAACCTCTTTATCCGGTTGACTTTGTCTCTGACACGCAGTAAAAGCTGAAAAAGAGAGAGCACGCCCAATTTCTTTTCTTTCCCTGCTTTTTACTTGGAATCTGCTGATCAGAGAGAGAGAGAGAGAGAGAGAGTAAATGGGGGAGTCCTGTAGATCTCACCGGTCACACCCAGCGATCCTTTTTTTGGGTTCATCAAAGTACTGCCTCCGCCTGACAACTCACACATTCTTCCAAAATATTTTTAACGTCAACTTGACATATGCTTGGTGCCAATCAAGCACCAGTCGCATTCTCTCTGCCAAAGACTCCACTGACTTCCCTGTTTATTGTGAAAAAGAGACTTTGCAAGAGAAAATTTCTTACCTCAGAGAGCGAGAGAGAGAAAGAGAGAGAGAGATGGCTGGATGTTGAATTGTTTGTTGGTGCTAATTGTGCTACTCTGAAAGAAGTGGATCTAACAGACAAAACTAAACTCAGTGTGCAAATTAAGCAAATAGATGAAGTAGTGGGTCATCAGATAACAGAAATTGGGTGCTTATGAATAGTGAAAGGGAGACTTCCTTTTTTTGCCATTTTTGCTGGGAGACTTGACTTGCTTGGAGTCAGGGCTAATGAAGTTGAAGCAAAAGATATTAACTCTCAATAAAGAAAGATCCTCTTTTTTTTCTTCCTGAATAGCTTATAGAAGAGTGATCATCAAATTGTACCTACAATTGAAGCATGACCTCCTCCAACTCAACCACATGCGACTGAAAATCATGTTAGGACATATAATACACAAAGAGACCCCTCGCTCTCTCCCTCCCTCCCTCCCTCCCTATTCACGAGGAGGCGCCGGAGACGCCGGAGACGCGGGGCGAGGTCACCGGGAACAGCGGCAAGAGCTGCGGCTCGGCGTCCCTCGGCGTGTTGATCGGCGACGGATGCAAGTAGAAGCCCTTCTCAGCTATGGCCCTGTCCTCCTCAGAAGAACTCCCTAGAGAAGGTGAGGACCTGTAGAAAGGGTCTTCACTGAGTGGAGTGACGGGGCTGAGCGCCAGCCGGGGGAAGTCAAGCATGCTCGGCGACAAGATCTCTTGTTTCCTCGGTGAGAACCCAGAATTGGGACCGAAGCCCGGGACCAGAGTGTTGATCATGAGGCTGTTCTTGAGGCTGTTCCTCCTCTCATAGAGCTTGAACCCTTGTTTCTTGGGAGGAATTGCACTCTTGGAATTATTAGGCGGGAGTGATGGTGGATCTTGAGGAGAGGTGCTCCCGCTCGGCGGCTTCGAGGCTTGCTTGTTCACGGTCTCGGATGAGCCGGTGAGCATTTGGACCACTTGCTTGAAGTTGGTGGTGTCCGCCTGGACGAAGGTGGTTGGGTAAGGGTTGGTCTCAGATCTGGTGATGGTTTTCGGGGTGAGCGGGTGGGGCGTCGTGGGAATCTCCGCTGCGCCTCCATTGCTGCTCATTGGGTGATGATCACTGCTGGCGCTGTTCCTGTGGCCATTGATGGTGCAGCTCGAGGAGGAGCTCATGGGCGGGTGTGGGCTTTCTCTCTCCTGTTGTTTAATGGCAGCCTCCATTGACGGGGGTAGAGAGACAGAGAAAGAGAGAAGGGACTGGAGTGGAAGAGAGAGAGAGAGAGAGAGAGAGAGAGAGAGAACTTGAGTTTGGGTGGAGAAGAAGAGGTGGGATGAGTGAAAAACAAGGGCTTTGTTTTGTTTTTGTTGAATGATGATGTGGTGAGAAGACAGAGGAGGTTGCTTATTTGCATTATTTTGTTTTGTCCTGCCACTTTCCATGGCAAGACTTTTCTTTTAAATTATGAGAGAGATACTAAAATATATTCATTAATTAAATAATATAACAACAGATTCCAATTGAACGCTTGAAAAAAGTTTATAATATCACATCATTCGGTAAATCAAATTAATTCACGGGTCTTAATTTATCTTTCATGTTAGATAATTTTTTCACACTCTCTCTCCTTGAATTTCTTGTGGGTGTGGGGTAGGGATTTGATGGGGAAGCGTGATAATGAAGGTTGGTGTTTTTGGGGGGGATTGAAAAGATGAAAGAGCCATTGGCTGTGTTAGGAATTTAGGCTCAAGAGCATATGTGCCTCCATTATAGAAAAGGCCTTTTCTCTTCCTCCTCTGGCTCTGGCCATTTGAATAAAGACGATATTTTATTTTATCATTCAGTGGCAAAAGCAATCATTAAAAAAAATAAAAGAAATTATTCTATATGTTGGGTTTGATTTGGAGCCATTGACTCGATCGCCCAAGGTCCTAATGGACTCTTTGTAAGGTACGATGGGATTGGAGGTGTAATATGATGGCAACGTTTGATCAGAACTGCACCGTTGATTCTGTCTCCCTTGACGCGCGTGTCCAGATCCTCAATCATTTGACAGCATCGCCCATTGTTATGGGCAACTTCTCTGAAAAGATTTTACATTGAAAACAAAGTTTCATTTCGAATTCAACAAAATTAAAGTAAAAATTTGTCATTGTAGTTCTTTATAATAAGTGGATTGCAAAAATCTTGGCCAATGAGCTAAGTAAAAGTGTTGCCTTCTTTTCATTAACACGAATCGATTTGCACTTGTGTAGAAGGTAGAAATATTCGAGTAGATAATATTTTGGTAGTCTTTAAATTAGTCGAGCATCATCATAGGATTGACGTATCTCCGAGATACTTGATAGAGACTGACTTAAGGTAGGGTTTTTGACTCCTTAAATTGGGATTTCCTCTTGGAAATTCTGAAACCTACCAGGGTTTCTGCTTTGTTTTGTCAAATTGGGTCGAGCTTTGCATCACAACTCCTAACCTTCCTGTAGAAGTAAATGGATCCTTGGAGGGGGGTGATCCTCTCTCCCTGTCCTCTTGTAATTGCAATGGAGGTGTTGATCCAGGAGGTTGAATGTAGCCAATCAGGCCGGGAAAATCAGGTGTCATCCTTGTTGTGCCAAGATTCAACTCAACCATGTGTCTTTTGCTGGTGATCCGATGTTGTCTTTTAAGGGTGACGCGTCTTCAAGCTTTAAGGTTCTTTGGGAAATGTCTGGTCCTGAAGTGATTCTACACATCTGACATTCTAGTTTCTGGCATACCGGATTTGTGTGGGTTTCAGAGAGGTCATCTACATGTTAGGTATTCAGGTATTCCCCTCATGACTGAGGTCAACAGACAGAAAAATTGCATTCCTTTCTCAGAATAATACTCAAGAGTTACATAGAAGATTTCCAGGCCTAGCAAATTCCAAATAACTATGGAACAAAGCAAACGCCAGAATTATGCCCGTGGATTATAGTTAATTAGGGTTGTTGATTATATATAGTCTTATTATTTTACGGTGTATTAACTTCATTCTCCCAAAGTAATTAACAAAATTAACTTAAATTAACAGAAAAGAATCATGGCGACTTTAAACGTTATGAGGTACTAACATTGAATAACTTATTAGCTCTAAATAAAATAACTGAAAAAATGACTGAAAGTTAAAACTGTTTTAAATCTTTTGATTGTTGCATTTGCACCTACCATTCGACCAAAATATATATATATATAGTGGCATTTTTCTTTATTACACCCACAAATAGGCAGCGGTCTCTTTGGCCAACGGAGTAGCATCGAGGGTTTTTCGGATTAACCTCTATATGGCATCCCAAATCTACATTGAAATCCTATTTTAGGTATGTTTGATTGAAGGAAAAATGTTCCTAAAAAATTATTTTTCGATTTTTCAGTGTTTAGTTGATAGAAGATTAATCGATTTACATATAAAGTGAACTGAAAACAATAAGCTTAGACTTGGGGAAAACAACTTTTTCTTTTGGCAAAAAGGAAATCACTTTCCCTAAATCACCAAAAAAAATGAAAACTAACTATTTTCTTTAAGAATGATTATCATGAAAATTATTTCCTTTATTACGAAGTTTTCAGTAAAATAAACACACCCTTCATATTACAAAATTATACTTATGACAAGTCATCTTGTGATTACTTGACAACCAAAACTTTAGGAATCTTTGAGTACTTATAATGCAATTCATCAATGCCTGGTTGGGAAGTGCAAATAGTTTGCAGTCCAAGTGGCTCATATTGTATGCAAGACCCTAAGACGATCCATATTCTCCTTAATTTGCATCACTAAAGAGACTACTTTGTCTATATAGAGTTTATAACAAAAAGTCAGAATCTTAAAAGTGATGTGTTCAAATTAATTAAAACCCCATCCAGCCAAACAATAATATGCCGTTAGAGACCTTGTCCAAGAATAAAGAATAAAGCTTACGATTATTGTACCCCGTTCACAGAATATTACAATTTCAACGGGTGTCATTTCATCGCCTTTTAATTTGAGAGAATTCTTTATGAAAATCATTCCGCTATACACGCATAGAGGTCGAACTAGCGGTTGCATTCATAATTTAGCAACTTTTATGTCGAATATATGCTTCTTCTCACGACGTAATTCTATATCCACAATTGGGTCATTGATTCCATTTTTTATTATCGTGAATTAATTTCTGAAAATGGAATAAAAAGAGAAGAAAAGGGGCAAATTAGAATAAAGTCCTCTTGTTAAATAGTTAAATTAAAAGCCGGGGGGGGAATAGAGGAAAAGAGAATAAGATGTTGGAAATATGCGGGGGACCAAGTGCACCATCGAACGCCATTGCTACTCCGAAAAAGCTTCATAAGTGCAATGATTGATGTCTCTCTGCAATTCGGAAGTGCTGCGGCCTCGCTGCAAAGATACTTCATGCGAATCACCAATGGAATCCCGGGATTGCAGAGACCGAACTGATGTGAACCAAAAGAGTGGAGGGGGGATATGATGCGAGGCAGAGATTAAGTCATCGATGGAATTGAATATGGGGATCTGTGGAGCGAAAGGGACGCGGGGAGAATGAAGAGGAGGAAAACGAGAGATTGAGGGAGGGCGTAACCTGTCGGGTCTAAATAGCCATCGATGACAACATGACACACATGGCAAGCACTGTCCTCCCATTGTTACTGCTTGAAAACGATGAGTTGGTCTTCCATCACTTGCTCTTTAGACTTTAATGCCTCCCTGGTCCAAAGGCTCATCGATGCCTTCTCTCCCCTCTTCTCTCTTTCCTTTTTCTCCTTCTGCCTTTTGGACTTTTTACCTTTCCTTTTTTTCCTGCCAGACTGCATTTTGTATGCACTCAAATTTTTTTCTTCACTCGCCACATCCCACATCCCTCCTCTCATACGCTTTCGGCTAACACACGCCATGGACGTAGCACGACTTCTACGTGTCGAAAAGAGGGGGGCGGCGAAGCCTGATGATCCGTCGGGTCCGGCGACAGTAAATATGCATGCACCGCCGCCTCAACTTTACGACTAATTAAAGTGGTTAACATTGACGTTTTCTCCTTCATCCTCACGCCTATGAAAAATCTTTGGAAGTAATTGAAAGCTCCAATTTATGGTGCGTTTGTTTCACAGAATACTCAAAGTGTGTGGACAACATTTTTCAAAAAATAATTGCTCATATTGCTTACAAAAATGAATAGATAAAAAATATTTTTCATCACTTACGAAAATAGTTAGTCAAAAACTATTGTCGATAATAAAAATACTCCATTAATTATTTTTTCTAAGTAATCTAACCAATTATTCTTCAAAAAATATTTTCCAAATCTTGGTTTTCCGTAAAGCAAACACAACTTTATATTCTTTCATTCACAGCTGTAATTTTAATAAAATAATGCAGTTTATGTATCTGTATAGAATATAAGATGACACTGTTGATCTCCTGCCATTATTGACTATCTAGCTACGGACGCCCCAAAGTTCTATTTTTGTTCTTTCTCAACATGGTCAAAGCTAAATTTGCTAACTAATCTGTCGTTCAAATTATGCTTACGCAGCGTAATGCCAAAGAAGTGCAGTCGTATAACTTTGCATTTAAACGACAAAGTACGTCGCATAGGTAGACGATTCTCTTGCCTCTATCCATGATTATGCAAGCCTCGACTTTAACCCTAATTTATAAAACGGCGACTTGAGTGGCGGTGGGGTCACGACAAGACAGGAGATAATAATAAGATATTCAACCTTGTTAGACTTTGAGACTGCGAAGGTGGAGAGAAATTTCCTTCGTCGTCATTAACGTTGAAACATAAAGAAAAATGTGGGGGAAAATAAACAAAAGAAAACTCGTGGTCGGCACAAGAGTTGTGTCTTTTGGCCGGCATGAGTGGGCATGTGTTCTTAGGTTAGTTCTTGTTGCGGGAATGGTTGGACACCGATGTGTTTCGAGGATGATTCCTTACTTTGCAGCTTCTGCGTTGCTTGCTGACTCGGGACTTCGTTGCATCCGCGTTCCAATCTCAGATTAATTAAACAAAACAACCGCGTCAAATACTATTTTTATCCTTGGCGTTGCTACTTGGATCTTTTAATCGAAATGCATCAATCTAGAAAATAAGAATAGTACATAATCTCCAATCCCAATGGTTAATGATGTGCGTGAGTACGATGATATTAGGCTACGCAACCTTTTTATGCGGATTATTATTACCTGTGTCTTTCTAGTCATTGTATTGCGAAAAGTCATAGGGGTTCCTAGCTTAGAAGCTGCCGAGAATTGCCAAGTACATGCATGCATCTGTATCTCGACGGTGCAATTCTCTTGATTTGAAATGGTCATAAATTGGACTGATCCCAATCTACGAGCCTATATAAATAGTATGAACATGGGACTTCGTAGCATCCGCGTTCCAATCTCAATTTATTTAACGAGATGATCGCGTGGCTTTGCTATTCGGATCTTTTTAGTCGAAAGGTGTCAATCTGGAAAATAAAATAGTACTTAATCTCCAATCCCAATGGTTAATGATGTGCGTGGTATGATGATATTAGGCAACGCGACTTTTCTGTGGGGATTATTATTATCCGTGTCTTTCTTTGTCATTGTATGGCGAAAGTCATAGGAGTTTTTAGTTTAGAAGCTGTCGAGCATTGCCAAGTACATGCATGCATCTGTTTCTCGAGGGTGCAAATCCTCTTAATTTAAAAAGGTGATAAATCAGCCCGATCCCGATCTACGAGCCTATATAAACAGTATGAACATGGCTAGCTTTCCTCACATTTTAATTGAGTTGCTTGTTTACATGTGTAGCGGATGTAAGTATCCCATGTAGGCTAATTATAATTAAGGACATGTACTTTTTCACTGGAAAGGTAAGTACAGAAAGAAGAGAGGGGTCTTTCTAAATTAGTGTTCTATCGTCTCTGCTGTGAAAGCGACTTGGCTTAATTAAAGCATAGATCTCCCCCCAACTCCATCATAGTGATTATTAGTATTATCATTATTAGTTATTTGTGCGTGGAAATCAAAGCAATTTCATGTTGGTGGGTTTGAAAGGACGTCCACCGGTAGGTGATTTTCTAGATCAGTAAGTGCTTTGGTTGGACTTTTAGAACTGATCCGGTTGAGGAGCGAGAACAAGAAGAACCGTGACTGAACTTGCGTATCCCTATTATCTACCCTCACTTAATTTACAATGCATGCGGAGCAGATTCATAGCAGTCAAAGCCGCATGGCCCTACCCTAGAGACTTTCTTGAACTTAGATAAGGTGATGTGCGTCCGAGTCAAATGGTCTGGAGTAAACAACACGAATTCGGTTAGTTTAGTCTCGCCTGGAATTTGTTGAATTCACACCCTCCCTTTTCGCGTTATGTATACCCAATATTTTGAAAATCTCGAAATTATTTATTAAATATACTCGATAGATGTCCATTGCTAAGAAAACCCGCCTGGAAAATAGCCTAAAGATTCAGACCAAAAAAAAAAAAAAAAAAAGCCTAAAGGTCCAGAATATAAGAAACATAGCCACAGAATACTGGGTACGGTAGTACCACTCTCGATATGGCTATGTCGCACGTCGTTTTAGAGTATCGATCCTCCCGTTTTCCAGGCATATTAGTTTATGTTTATCTCATCATTTTTTGACGTGGAATCCATCTTTTTCTTTTGTTTATCTCTTAATAACCGGCTAGAGAACCCTAACCCCATAGCCCTATGAATGAGCAGCATGTAGGTATTAAAGTAAGGTTGGCAGTGAGTAGAGGGCAGGTATTGAGTAAAATTTCTTAATTATATAGACTGCAAAGTTGTTTTGTTTGACCGACTACTGGTAGGAGGATGTTACTTTCGGAAAATGACAACAGTTTTACTTACCTAATTCGAGCGACTTAGCCTGCAGATTTACCTGTAGAGACAAGGGAATAGCAGCAAATTCTTAGTCAATGCATATCCCACCTAAAGGCACGCTTCAAGGTGATGTATGTCGTCAGCTTGTACGTTTTACGTCAAGATAAACTAAAACTAAATTCGTGCAGAGACTGCAAAGGTAAAGAAAAAGTTCAGTGGCTCAAAGCATATATCCACGTAGATATTCAAGCGAACCGTGGATTAATTATGCTTGTTTTTGAAAAATTCGGATGCCTTATTAAGATAGAATAGCGACGTACTTACTTATAAACTGGGACATAAAAACTTAGGTCAAGCTTTTATTAGTATATTGAGATGTGCAGGTAGAGGAGTGGCCATAATCAAAGGGGAAATTAATAGGCACCAAGAGTTCCCACCTGCTCAGGGCGCAGCAAAAGTTGAAAAAAAGATCTTTGAATACTCCAAGAAGATGTGGTAATTCAATTTTCTTCAAGAAGAACCCAAACTGAGTTGACTAGAGGTCCCTGGGATTGAGTGACATCGAACTCGAGTGCGAAGAGCTGATAATAAGATAACATGAACGGGACCACTCCCAAGCTACAGCCATGTTCCAAGGTCCATGAATGGTGCGTCCAGATATGTTGCTGACATACTACAGCTGTCCTGCTTTGGATCTTATTGCGTTCCTTTTCGTTTTTCTGCATATAATAAAGTCCACAAGGTCATTTGATAGTATTTCCCTGAGTAACATCTAAGGAAATATCAAGTGACTCGATTAGGGTTTCTCTTTTCTTTTTTCACTCTAGTGATTAATTATAACCCCTTCACCTTTTCACGTACTGTTTCTCCTGCTTTTTCCAGGCATGATTATCTCGAGTTAATGACCTCTTTTTCCTTGCTTAACGTTTTCTCTTCTTATGAAAAGGAAGATCGGTAGGCAAGTCAGAGACGATTTGACGGTGTCATGGAGTTCCTTGAATCGGAAGAGAGAGGGGGTCTCTTTCGTGCAAAGAAAGCCATGCAAATAAATGCAACTGGTGGCCAGAGATGAGTACTTTAGGTATGGGAAGAAATTCATCTCCACTGAAAAAGTTGTGTTCAGACGGTGATTTCATATGATTTAATCGTATTGAAAAGGAAGGTACTTATACGACACATGAACATCGTGTTCATTTAGACAAGAGAAAAAATTAAATTCAAATTGAATTTGCCACCTCTCGTCTAGATGATAAGTTTTTTTTTTCTTTTCTGTTTTGTCGAGTAGTTATCGACGAGACATTTCCAATAAAGAGGAGAAGTCAAACATTTGAAATGCCTCGGGTTTCACAATTAAAAGAGGGAAAAACGACCTCTATGGTGGGGGCATGAATCCTTTGTATGGTTTAATATCTCTATCGAAGTCTCAACAAATCTCAACTATTAATAAATCATTAAAAGATTTCACACTTATCTTGATTCATATGAATTGATATATTATTGAAAATTTTCAAAATTATCCTTCTTCGTATGGATAAATAGTGGGGCAGAATGGGGCACCGAAAGGAGGCACAAACGGGCACTAGACCCTTGTCTTTATGAGGGGAAAGCTATCTATTTCTTCCCCAAATATCAAGAAGAAGAAGGAGGAGGAGAAAAAAAGAAGAAAGAGAAATGGCTTGGCGGACTAAAAGGGGCTAAGCCCAACTCGGCCCAATATTACATTTGTCTAAACCAGGAGATGCTAGAAATGGGCCAGGCCTCCCAATCCTCAATGGGCCATCTTGGTTACCTGCATTTTGTAGGGACTTGACTCGAAATTGAATCAAGTTTATGGCTGAAATACTGGGGTCTTGTAAATTGGTTAGATAAACGTAATTTTAAATTTGCTTATACCATAATCAGTTGTGTTTTGAGGCTGTCAAATTTCTTCTAATTTACTAGAATGGCCCATTAAAAGGACCGCGACTAGGAGGATCGATGCAATCTTTGAAGTCCCACGTCGAGCTCGCATGGATGGGTTAATTCACTTGTAATCATGATTCCCCGATTTATAAAGTGGGTGTTCTCGAAATTGGCATGCTAGACTCTATTAGCTCTCAGCTATTTTTTGTACTCGAGGTGCCTTACTTACTATATAGCCTCGTGAAAATTACCAATTGGTTTTCATTTTAAAATATGTAATTTCACCTCATTGATTCCTAGAATTTTCGAGACAATGCGAAATCAGCTTAACTCCATGACTTGTACTAAGATTAGGCAGCTTAAAATTGTTGGACTCAATCAAGCTAAACAACACTTAAATTTGTTATATAGACGTTAATTCATTTATAAACTTTTCAACCCTACCAATTTAATCTTAAATCTTTACACATAATTTCAATATAATTATTTTGATCAATTTTTGATGAAAATCACTGACGTGACAATCCCATATGGGACAATTGGCAATGACTAGATTGTCATGTTATCCATTTTCGATGATGGGAGGATTATATTGGAATTTCATGCAAAGATTTACTACTAAATCAATAAATTTAAAATGCTTAGTACTTATTTGATATCCATACAATAAAGTTAGGATCGACTGAGTAATTTGTCCGGCATTTCTATAACAACCCTCTTCAATAAATAAGCTTTGGATCTTGTATTGCTTAATAAACTCACACCGGAGCTCTAGGACAGGTGATGTATTTAATCAAGACTTGACTCCTTATGCACGTCTTTGTCTGGCGAGTGTTTCTCGCCTCTCTCGCATCTCCCAAAGCATTTTCACGTGCAAGCTAAGCAACCTTTCACTTTGCCCTTTTATTGCATTGGCTAGCCTGACTTATTAAGCCAACCTTTTTTGACGACCTGACCGCAGAGAAACTTCGTCGGTGTCCCTAGGAAAAATTGGCCATCACTCTAGGGCGATTCCAGGACAAGAGGAACGATAGGAATCAAGCATATTTAGGTTGTTTAAAGCAGCAAAAAGCCCTGTTTTCCTCGGACCGGTTAAATAGACCTAAGTTTACAAGTTATCCACATCGCCTAGATTGATTTTATCTTTGGTTTTGATCTGCTAAATATCCTTTTTTTCTAACACACAGAATGTCCGAACACTAAGCAAGGTCGTGTGACTCGACCAGTCACTAAGACATGTAGATATTGAAACACTGCACCCATCTCTCAGATAAACTTGAAGACTGGTGTATATCTACATATTATATTCACACATTCTTAGACAGAAGGTGATGTTTTCGTTATTGACTACTATATTTGTTTTGACTGATGAAATGCAGTGAATAAAGTTTTCAATTGCTTTCCTCTATAATCTAAGCATCTATCCAAAAATTTTAAAAGATAATGAAAGCAAGTCTACGTATCAACATATGTATATTGTGAAAGTTTCATGTGCTTAAAATTACTATAGAAAATCAAGCTTGCACCTTACGATTTGGAAAAACAAAAACAATGAAATAAAAGCCACTCCAAACACACTCAAAAGAGGGACTATGCAAATCTGCTTTCCCATCTATGCTATTATTTGGTGAATTCACAATTTAGCATCAATGACAACCAAACAGGATGACAAGTTTATTCTTTACGCATTTTTACATATTTAGATGCTTGTGTTCTAGAATTCCAAAAAAATTTAATTTGCTTTTGAAATTCTCGAGCTTTAATTCCCTTTCTGACTCCATTTGTCTCCATCACATGGTAGCAAAGCATGCACATGAGGAGTAAATGCATGCAAGATTTTAGGACCTGGCAAAAATTAATGAGTTCCTTAAAGACCTAAGCATTTGTTTCTCCTCTTTCTTTTAATGGTTTTACACCATACTAATAATTTCATCCTCATAGATCTGATCTAAAAATGTTTTTACACCCTTTTTTCACCACAGTAAAACCAAACTAAACATAAATTGTAAAGACGCAAAAAAAAGAATGTGATTTAGAACTGCACTATTCGACATTTTTACCAGAGCAACTTCTTCCAAATTTTGTTTAGTGTCTTGATAAGCCAAGGCTAGAATTTTTCAAAGAAATAAAATTGGATCCAAAGACAGTTAGGTCTTCTGACTTTTCTCTTTTTTTGTGAACCGACAAAATTAGGGCATTCATGGCACATGTAGTGAATGATACAGCATTGCTTACACGAAACCAGGAAGCAAGAATAGAATATGTTATGTATATAGAAGTTGTAATTGGGTCACACGGTTAACGCAGGATCGGAAATTAATGAAATCAAGACCTTGGATCTGAGTCAACTCGCTTAATTCCATCAAGATCTGCGCAGTCCAAAATCGTTAAATCCATTTTTTTCAAAGCCTTGGATCCACCGAAGCGGCTGGGTACCATGTGGATTCAGTCAATGCTAATTAGGGTTATTTTGATTCTAGTGCATCATATTATATGTGCCCAATTGAGCCCACTAGAAAGTACAATGGTAAAGAAAAGGGCACTTGGCAAATTCAACACATTTGCCGCCGGAAAAGAAGATCCCCACACGTGTCGCCGGCGACCGCCACTTCCATGTCAAGCAAGAAAACTAGTGCACCCCCAGTGGAGGAATTAAAGTATGTGCTTTGGTTTGGTTTTATTCATTCTTCCTCTATGCACATAAATCTAAGGGAAAACACATAGCAATCATATGCAAGAGTAAAGAATGACTTTGGCATATTCTTGATCTGGCATAAGATCTGTTCGACTCTTTTTCCCCACCAGATCTCTGGTGAATTGAAAAAGATTATATGTATAACATCAATAGGTAGATGAGATTCAAATATCGGCATAGGAAAGGTAGTACTATTCTTTTCTACATAGCAATCGTATAGTGCCTTAAAGTTACGCGTCGAAGTATACAAGCACATTTTCCAACACCATTGTCGAAGTAGGGAATTCGTGGAGAATTAAAAGGGCATTTAGTAGCTGGATCAACCTTCAATCACAGATAATCGTGAGCTCAAAACTAGTTTTATAGAGGTCCACTCACATATTTGAACAAATGGACCTACTTTCTTTTGGACCTTTAGTTAAATTAATGGTATCTGTTCTTTGGGGTGATGAAAGGCCATTCATGTTTTTGCCATATTTGCTTACTTTCGATCCATGTTAAAATGTCTTAAGAAAGTGTTTTTTGACATTTTCAATTTGAGTAATTTTCAACCCAAATGGAGGGAGAGCAGGCATTAGGAACTTAGAAGGATCAGATTTGAAATTACAAATAGTGCACTTCCCAAGATTGCCATCTTCACAACATCTGAATTCAAGAAGATCTCATCTCATATAATCAGCAGAATTGTAGAATTCACTTATATCTACACGACACTTTTCATTAACATTGTAGCAGTAAACTCGCCAGAAATAAGCATCGAATAGTCATTTTCATTCGAAAGAAAACGGGAAAATGTTTACCACTGGATTTTACTTGGCACCTACAGGTCGGTGTGGTGCTTGATTTGGTGCATTGAATTGCTGCATAATTCATGCAAATTGTCAGGCGTATATAATATTTAATGTGCCGAGAATCTAGAGATCAAGCCAATAATATTCTCCAAATTCAACTTAAGCAAATCTCAATTAATTTAATGATCACATTCCGTTCTCATGCATCACCTAATATTTTATGAGGGAAGCTCACACTTTAAAACATCCGTGAACTCTCTTGGCTTGCACTCTTGTAGGGCGCAGAAGCGAGAGAGAAATGGCTTCAGTTCTCATCAACCTCACCACCATTCTCTCTCTAACTCTCCCTCTAATCCTCATCTTTGCCCGACCTCATGTTGCACTCTCGACCGAACCTACTGAGGATGACGACAGCTTCTATGTGCTAGATGAGCCGCTGCCGAACCTCCGCTCCAGAAGCCGATTCTTGGCAAGCATCATCAAGAAAGGCACGCACTGTGACCCCGTCAATGACAATGTCTGCAATGGGATCTCGGCAAACAACGGGACCAGCCTCCTGTATTGTTGCAAGACCCATTGCCGCAACGTTCTTGGGGACCGGAACAACTGCGGCGCCTGCAGCCAGAAGTGCAACCTCGGGGAGCTGTGCTGCAGCGGGACGTGCATTAACATCGCGTACAGCACGGACAACTGCGGCAAGTGCAACAACAAGTGCTCGCCAGGGCAGACATGCCAATATGGGACTTGCGGCTACGCTTAGCCGGACGCTAGCTTTAAACGACGGACGTGATGGAGGTCGAGGTTTCGGAGATATCTGAGCATGGAAAGTGTAGGCTTAGGTATGAATGAGAGGGTTTGATTAAATACTTTTGTCTGCATTTATAAGAAGGTTCAGGGTCTGGGGTGTTTCATACATTGTCCAGAATTCCATTACTTTTAGGAGAGGAAATCAAGAAAGCTTTACATTGTAATAATAATGATGAGACGAGTTTCATAAAGGTATGTACATCTTGGGTGCCAGTGTGGTACTCAGATTTTCCAGTTTAATTCGTGCTCTCTCTCTGTCTCTCTCTCTCTGAGCCCTTTTGTATTAGCTGCCATTTTGCCATCTCGACCGGTTTCAATTGCAAGTGAGAGAGGTGTTGCTGTTAGTCACTCTCATATTTTATTAAGAGAAATAGAAAATTGACGTTTAGGAAGAACCCAGCATTTAATTTTTCTGTGAAGTATTTGGAGGAATTACTCTACAAACATGTTATGTAGCTTCAAGGATATGTTAGGTAAATGACACATTGTGCGTGACATGCATAGTAGATAGTACTTTATTTTCCAGATGCACGTTGCATACAAAGGATTTTAGTCGTTTTTATCTGTTTATGGTATCATAGGTTGGACCTAACAATGCAACAATGAAGCAAGTAGGCTAAGTAAAATCTTAGCTCAGGGCTGTCGAGAAGTGTTGGGGCTTACCCCCCTGAGATTTACCTGGTGGTGGGGGCGTTCCCATGTTTTCAGCCTGGGAACCGAAGTCGTGGGTTCGATTCTTGTCCGGACTAGTCCAAATTTAAGTGTAGGTTATCACGGTGAGTTGTTATGCTAGTTTTCCTCTAAATAATCAGCTAATTGCGATCTTGTCTCCGATCACAAAAAAAAAAAAAAAAAAAAAAAAAGGGCGTTAGGGCCTAGCTAAGGATCCGGGACTCTTGAATGCTTTGAGGTCTTAGCTGCCAAAACAGGGGGCTCCACTGATGAAGGGTGGGGCCTAGTTAAAAGTCGTGAATTTTTATAATGAAGAATCAAATAAAATAAAGGTTCATCAACGAATTATAGTAATTTATTCGAATTCCCGTGTCATCTTTTGTGAGGCAAATTGTTTCGTTACAGCGTCGTTCGAGTATCGTTCTTGCTACGACACTACATAAGAGAAGAGATGCTGATCGGAAAGAATGCAGATACTAGAAAATGTCAAACGACTGCAAACACCAATAATGCAGCCATACAACGATCCGAACAGGGTTTCGCCATAGCAATAATCTCACAGCCCTGTGATCACCACAGCACTGGCAGAGCCCTAACACATCTCGCCATGGGCACAAACCAGCGCTACGCGCGAGCCCGAGGCGGACCCGGCAGGAGGGATGGCCGTGGTCAAAATGGCGTGCCAGCCGGCGAGGTGAGTTACTTTTAATCGTTGACTGCGCACCGTCCGACCGTCCCGAATTCCCCTCAAGACTCCCGAGAGAAAAAGGCCTTGAGGCTTCAACCCTTTAAGCCCAGAAGCCAGAGTCCCAGTTTAGGCCAGACCCTCGGCTCAGCCCATTCCGACTTGGGGTCTAAGAAGATTTATGTACTCGATTGGTGGGGTGCGCCAGGCCAAGGCAATAGTGCAACGCCTAGGCGACGCTCGAGGACCCCAGTAGCAAGCTACTGTTATGGGCCCTCCCCCTAGAAAAATTAATTTAATATCATGTGGACCGATGGCCCACGTATCAGATATTAAACTGATAAGAACAGATACTACACTTGATCTTAGCCAAAAGGCCGAGAAAGGTATGCTTTCTTCGGGCCTCATGCCTCGCTACTTGTATGACGACCCGCCCGTCTTCCTGCTCTCCCTCCCGATGTGGGACTCATCAAAGCTCTCTATCGCATCTCACGCTCTCTCCCTCTGACCATCCGCCTGCGAGGGCTCACGGGTGTCTTGAATGTTTGGGCAGCGTTTCTTCACATTTGTTCGATAGCAGAACGCTAATCTGCGAAGAAAAACTTCAGACCCGAAAATGAAATGAGGGAGATGCTACTAGTTGATGAATTCCTCTCTGGGATTTGCATTAATCGAGCAGAGCTGTCTGCTCCTTCTGAATTATGTCTGTCCTGATCAACCCCAGTTGTCTTTACCGAGAGCGAGAGCCCTATATTTTTCACGTAGTATTTTGGATTGCGGATGGATACAGAAGAGAATCATGTACTTCTCACAATTCTACAAATCGGCAAATGTATATGCCGATGAAGAGGTTTTCTCCATATGAATTTCTCCCTCGTTTTCCACAGTTGGAACCTTAGATAAGCAATGGAAAAAACTACTGGGTTAACTAAGTACAAACACTGGGAATCCATTTGAACAGGCACTAGACACATGCAATCGTGACTCAAAAAATTGCTAATTCGGACCTGTCCATTACACGTGCACATTCGCAATCTCATAGCCGGTTTGGTGGTCTAATTCTCAAAGACCTCAACATTTTTACAGCTTGTGCGTGCGCCCCACCTAGCCCATGAGCTAGCCAGATGAACTGAGTATCGAAGGGGCTGCATGGTAACACTCCCAAAAAGTGTTCCCGGAACACTTCGTACGAAAAGTGTTCGCCTAAGCAAAAACGAAACGCGTTGCGTTTCTTTCTTTTTGCTTTTTGTTCCCTTAACAAAATGGGAGAAAAAAAAAAACAACATTTGTTGTTTCTTGCCAAATGAACAAAAAAGAAACATTTTTCTCTCTCTTCTTCTTTTCTTTTTTTTTCTTTTTTTTTCGCCGGTGGCGCCTCGGCCATGGCCCGCGACGCCGTCGCCGAGGCGAGGCTCGGCCTCGCCGTGCGGGCGACGCCGAGCCTCGCCTCGGGCGGGCGAGCTCGACCTCGCCCGGATCCGGCGAGGCCGAGCGTCGCCGCGGCGGGAGCTCGGCCTCGCCCGATCCCGCGAGGCCGAGCGTCGCCGGCGCGAGGCTCGGCCTCGCCGGATCTAGGCGAGGCCGAGCTCGCCCAGTGAGGCGAGGCTCGACCTCTCCGGCGCGGGCGACGCCGAGCCTCGCCTCGGCCGGGCGAGCTCGGCCTCGCCCGGATCCGGCGAGGCGAGCGTCGTCGGCGACGCTCGGCCTCGCCGGATCCGGGCGAGGCCGAGCTCGCCCGGCCAAGGCGAGGCTCGGCCTCGCCGCGCGAGCCTCGCCGTGGCCGGGCGAGGCCGCCCCCCCGTCGGCCGTCGCGGAGGCCGGTGACCGGCCGAAAAAGGTAAAAATAAAAAGAAAGGAAAAAAATTAAAATTAAAATAAAAATGTTTAAAAAATTAAAAGAAATAAAAAAAGAATAAAATTTACCAAACGTGTTTATTCATTTTTATTCCCTGACCAAACGTTACCAAACGCGTTCTTTTGTTGGTGTTAGAACAAACACTTTTTTTTTTTGTTCGTTCCTTAGAACAAAACCAACTTTTCGACCAGTTTCACCAGTTTCAGCTGATTCAATCCTGTACCAACTTAAAAATCTGGTTCTATCTTCTGTGTGGCTTTTAAAATATTGCTTGGGACACGGCCTGTTAGCCCAGTGACTCTCAAAACCTGACTTGTAGGCGAAACCGATGAGCCCTAGATATTATGTCAGCGCATGCCAAAAGTTACAATCGGATAAAATGATGGAAAGGAAATTCAGGTGTACCACAAGCTCCAACCAATGAGCAACAATTGCCTCTGAATATATGTCAAAGCATCTGAATTGAATTGGAAAAGCTCCCCATCGAAAATAGTTATCGCCATCAATGAAGCTTTTTCCAAATGTCTAACATATAACATCAACCAATGTTACTCCATCAACACTCGACCGATACCCAAAACTTGAAATCTCAGGTGTACTCGAAGGATCAACTTTGGATCCTCTGCGAGGACAGTTTCTGAAAGACAATTTGCTGACAACGATACTGGCAATGTTGTTGCAGCTTACAGGTATCGAATGAGCTCCACTGCAAATTTACCCTTTCTCGTTGTGATGATTTCCCCTATCTGCACAAGAAAAATTCAGAAGACCAAAAGTCCCGTGAAGGACTATAATGGGATTCACTAAACTCACATATGTCATTTACTTTACATACCTTTAATCTCCCTTGACCACTAACAGAGACAATATCCCCACTCTTGAGTGTGGTTCCATTTTTTGTTACAGTTGTCCAATTAACACGCACATCGCCATTACTGCATAGAACAAAAGCGTTACTGCATTCTACCGCTGACCGATTAGTTAAAAGCAATTCTCCTGTATATCAGACAGTATAAAAACTAGCCTTCTCTTGGCTCCAAACTTCATGTAGGCAACTAGAAAACCAAAATAAAGCTAAGTTTTTGCCTGGTTATACTGTATCTTCAAACCAGCCATGTAACTTCTAAGTACTGATGAAATCAAATGATAACCCACATAGCTTTTAACATTCTACAGTTCATCTTCAAACCAACATCAAATACATGAAACAAGAGTTAGCCAAACCTAATGCAATATCAATGATGATGGTTGGTAACAACTTTGGGACAACATAAAGTCATATCAGCTCAGGAAGGCAAAGTGAAGGCCAGAAGTTTCCCCCGAATTTCTTCCTTCAAGGGGTGCATGAGCATGTGCTCACATGTCTGTACACGTGTGTGCATGAGTGAGAGAGAGAGAGAGAAGGGTGGTCTTTAAAAGCCAGAGAAAATAAACAGATGCAAGATGCATTTGCCACTTAGAAAGGCTCAATTCTGTGGTATGACTGAGAGGAAAAAATAAAGCAGAAAGGTTAAATTGCAATCTCAGTCTCTATTAAATGATGAAAGAATTGGTAGTCTGCCTAATAGCAATGTAAACATCATGCTCCTATCTGTGCTCAATAGCACAGCATCATGTCCAAAGTGCAGTATGAGAGAATGGATCTGAAAGTTATACCTGATTAAAGCAGCTAGCTTTGACCGAGACATCTTAAATCCCGCACTAGCCAGAGCATCAACCCTTAACGATGCTTCCACAGATCTGAATGACTTGGTCCTGCAAACAAACATTCAGGCAATGAGCAGCTTTGCAAGTATGACATCCACAAGCATGCAAAATGGCACGCAGTGTGTGCACAGACACAGACAGAGAGAATCAACCTTGGTGGTTCATATTCAAGAGCGAGCAGTGGTATTCTTGTGCAAGAGACTGGAACATTACCAACCTGCAAGTTAGTATGAGAAATGCTGGATCAGTCGGAATGTCATAGTGTATATAACATACTCCTATGCAATTCATATATCTCAAGAAGCTCAACTCCACAGCGCTGCACATTGGATGAAATCATCTTTCACTTACTTTTGATGTGGTGTAAATTAATCCTTATTACACTAATATTAAAGACAATTTACCTTGGAATAACCAGAAAAGGAAATAAGAGTCAATGGATGTATATTTTCAGTAACTCATCAGAGGAATCTCTAAAAAGAGCAGGATGATACCCGGTTGCATCAGCTAAAGTAAAAAGCATGAATATTATCAAGTAGACACTCATTGTAATTCAGATATAGCATGAATGTCAACATGTCAAAGTTATGCCAGCGGAGATATCGTTAAATGGCAATGGAAACTGCTCTGTGTGCAAAAATCTTCACTACCTTATCCAGAGTTGCCGTGATAAAGTCCACAAGTTCAGGAACAATGAGGATTTGAGCCCCCCTTTCTCCCTTCAATCACCAATTTTAGCAAAGAATGAATACATTGCATGAAAAGAAAATGCAAATTTAACAAGATCTTCTTCCAGTAGAAAGGCTACGAAATAAACCACATCTAAGACACCTTGGATACGATACTAAATCATCTATCTTCAAGACAGCAAATGAAGAATCAATGGTGATGACAATGCTATATTCATAGGAAGTCTTTAGCAGCAATGGGATAACTACTAACCGAACTTACAGACATACAAGAAAGCAAAAGGTAGAGGTAGAGACAGCCTGATGTTTTTAAACAGGTTCCATGTACTTCCACAATGGAAACACTAGTATGTTCAAATAGTGTGTTCCAGAATCAACAGTGTTCTTGTTGATTAAAGCCTCATTTACCTGCAAGAGAATATCTCCAAGTTTTTCCCTTGCAATTCCTGTCCCAAGAATTGCACCAAGGAAGTCTCCATGAGAACACGAGTCAAATGAAAAATTCCCTGTGATACTGGAGAAGTACTCATCCAGAAATGACAAAAAAGGGTTTGAAATACACTTTAAGATCAGATAAAGGTAAAAATAGGAAGCGATATACTTGCATGCACTTCCTACCTTGCTGCTGCAACTATGTCAGGTTCACTGGTCAAAGTGTCAATATGCCCAATGGAAATCCTGCATCGCTCAGCCTGGGTGCCTTGTAAAGTATACAAAGTTATTGGGTCACAGAGTCCATGAAGGAAAGATGCAGGATCAAGCTCACAGAAGGAGAGTAAATTAATTTTTAGATAAAGACCTTTAAGAAAAACACAAGCTATAGGCATATGAAAGTGATTAACCTGTGGATATCCTCCTTGAGCTATGGCTTTGATGTCAGCTAGCTTTTCCAAGAGAAGCATAGACTCCTTCTGCACTGGAGGAGTGAGAAAATCGGTGTGCAAAACTATATTTCTTGATGATGCCCTTTTCGCCTACGTGAAAAACAAAACTTTCAGAACCTTATTTGCAATGAAGTTTATTCTTGGCAATAAAATTCAAAGATCTTAACATCAGGAAAATGAAGAGAAGGAACACATATTAGACCGAATCATTTCTGAGAAGTACCATTTCAAGAATGTGCTTCACTTCTTCAATGACATTCTTGTCCCTCAGTCCTTTAAGTAAATCATCCTCGTTTCTCTTTACAGCTTGTGCCAGGTGACATTTGTGAAGCTTTAATGCAATAATATAAAGCTTGGTCAAATAGTATAGAAAGCAGTAGATAGCCAGCAGGGTATTGCAAAAGCAAAATATTAAGGACATGTGAAGAATGACTTTTATTTTTTGTTTTTTGCTTAATCTAAATTCTTTTAGTTGTACCAAAATTTAGAAGAAAAAAAAAAATTCTTATAGCTCACGCATTATGACTTTTTTTAAAAAAAAGTTCCAATATCACAATACTTGAATGCCAACGTAAATTTACATATTTTTACAATATTCTGAAAAATTGAATAATATTTAAAACTTTAGCACGAGAGCAAAAACAAGTTGTATTTCTTGTGTTTGCTTAACTGTAAACAAACTTGCCGAAATAATAATAATAATAATGACGATAAGAAATAAGAGTCACAACAGATGCACTAGAACTTTATTGTTGTCCCATGTTATAATTTGCCAATAGGATAGCGTCCATGACTGATTGAATGCCTCCATACTCAAAGTTACTGAATGTTAAAAGGGACATCTGTTGGCTTATGTCCTGAAATGCCATTGCAAGAAAGAAAACCTGACTACCTTTTCTCTAGTTATATGGTGATGGTTTGTCAGTAATATTCCTCTAAGGGGATCTGATAAATAAACTCGCATTGCTGCCACCCAATAGCAGTACCATCAAGGAAACCTCAGAGAACAAGTTTTCATATCATGAAGTGGCAAACACAAATCTATATATCTACACTGTAATTAGCAAAAAAAAAAAACCTTTTAATCCAACCAGCAGCAAAGGATAGAGATATCAAGGTAAAACCTTTAACTTCTTTCTTCTGTAGATGCCTCTAAACCCTCAAGAACCTATTGCTAGATTGTTTCTTTTTCAACATGTTAATTGTATTTAAGAAACTTCCTTGAAAGCACTGGCAAGCCAATATTAACCAACCAAGCAAGTGAGCTTGGATTCGAGCAGTGTCAGAGGAGCCCAAGCATCAAGAGTGGAGACCATCTTCAGTATCTCATGCATAACCTTCATCATTCATTCTTTCATTGCAAAGAACAAACATGTCATACAACTAATTTGGCCGCTCATTTAGTTTCTTTCACTATGGTGCCCATACGCATTTAAAACACAACTTCAAGTGTTCTTCCCCCGCACCATTTAGATTTAACCAGAATCATCAACCAAATCTTTCCATGCAGTTACCAACATATCTATAGTCAAGAAACCAACCGAGTCCACCCTACAGCAAAATTCCACGTTTCTTTGGATGATTAACAACATTAACATTCTCTTCTGTTGCCCCTAGTAAATTTACTTCCGTAGCTCCAGTCAAAGCTTTAGTTTACTGCCATCATCTCATCACCCACAACGAATTCGGCCAATTTCATTGCCCATTTCCCCCAAAAATCGCATCTTTCACAGACATTCGCTCCCAAGATAGGCCAAAATGCGTGGAGAACCAAAGACGAGTAATGAAAGTTCTAATTTACCACCATCATCTCATTACCCACAAGAACTCGGGCAATTCCACTGCCCGTTTCCCCTAAAAATCGCACCTTTCACAGACATTCGCTCCCAAGATAGGCCCCAATGCGTGAAGAACCAGAGACGAGCAACGGTTCGGCCGAGCCGGAAGTACCTGAATGGCCATACGGCGAAAGGAGAGGCGAGAACCGACAAGCCGCGGGGTAAGAGAGGCGCTGGAAACAGATTGCGCGAGGTTGTGGACGAGGGTGAGGACGCGAAAGGGCTTGAACTGCTCTTCGCGCAATCCACTGCGCTTTGCAGCTGGCGAGAGCCATGGCCTTCGAACCAGTTTAGCTAATCCGACATCTTGTTTTCCTGCTCCTGAGCTTTTGCTTTTAGCTTTCAAGTTTTTCCCCTGATAAAAGATATTATTACATAAATCGGGTCGAATCATTTTTTCCCAAAATGAATTATGAATTTCAAAACTCAGACTACATATTTATGAATTCCACGGGATACATCCGCTTGGTAATAGAGATCAGTTTTTCTTTTTTTTTTTCCAAATTACTATTCTCATGTTAATTAAAAGATCGAGATGTTAATTAAAAGAGAAACTTCTATAAAGAAATGTGTGTAGAGAGGACGCATTGTGAATATTTATTTTTTAGGACAAAAGAAGTTGTTGAGCTGAAAATAAGAGATCTAATTGACCTTGATAATTGATTTGATTGTAAGATCCAAATTTGATAACTAGATTTTTGTATTTCGATTGATGATTTTTGCTAT
This sequence comes from Eucalyptus decipiens, assembly GCA_014182575.1. NCBI lineage: Eukaryota > Viridiplantae > Streptophyta > Magnoliopsida > Myrtales > Myrtaceae > Eucalyptus > Eucalyptus decipiens. Next base: position 12,641,367 of record CM024614.1, on the reverse strand, counting down.
TCACTATCGTTCACCAATTTAGAGAAATATTTGCTCGGTAATAATAATAGCATTTATGTAAATATTGCATATTTAAGCAGGGGAAAATCATAATTACAATGGCAAAATTGTATATTATTAAGGGTCAAATCTCCTTTTATTGTCAATGGAAAATATATGTGCCATCTTAACAAAATGTGATGTCGGGCACTAATGCATAAATTACCTTCTTGACCCTATGTTTCTGAGTTGTCCATAGCTTTCTCAGGTTTTTGGCTGTCGATTTGGATTGAAATGGCCGCGCCAGATTAATGTGCATATGCATAACATGGTCCGACCGTTCGTGGAGGACGATCCGTGCATGTGGTATGCGCTTCGCACTTGTCCTCATGAGGCACTCCTAGCGAACCACCACATGCATAGCGCACCGGCGAGCAACGATTCGACTCAAATGAACGAACGGAGACATCTTGCAAAACTAAATGCTTCTCAGCCTAGATAGGATAATAGAAGCAACATGATAAAACACATTGCATGAGCAATACTGGAAAAAAGAGCGTTTGGTGCGTTATATCCCAGGCAAGTTCTCATATTTAGATGCTGATGAGAGACCTGAGGCTGGAAGCCTGACATAAAAGAGTGTTTTAGGCCAAAATGATCCGGTTCCAATCCGGAACGAGGTATATACTGTCATGAAAAATCCATTTTCCGCTTTAAGTAGATCGACCGTGCTTAGCAGGACGTGCACTGATTGACAGGAACTTTATCACCCAATGATTAGTAGTACCGTAGAAAGATGAGTGTACACTGCATCCTTGCCTGTTTCGCCTTCCAAGGATGAGCAATCCAAATAGCAATCACCAAGCCACACGCACACATCCCACAGAAAGAGAACCCATAAAATATGAGAGCAAGAGTACTACATATTAAGACAATATTCCAGAATATCCGACCAGTCAAAATTTGGACAACTTTAACTATAATCCGCAAATCTACTCTGCCCGCTATCCGGAGGTCCTATGCCAAACTGAGTTTCTGAAAGTATTTTGAGTTAAAAGTCCCATTCCTTGTTGGGACTGAAAAGAACTAGGTTACCCCCAAAGTTAAAAGCTTTCTATAGGCAAAACTGCCCGTTTGCTAGGGCCTCATCCATCCAGCGGTTCTACCTCCTCTTCTTCCTCAGGGAAGAGAGTAAATGCATAAGCTAGGGCCACCAGAGCTCCCAAAACAGCAGCGGGAACGACCCACATCCAGTAGGCCTGCGACCTCCTCCGCCTCAGGATGGCCTTTGGAACCGATTCGACTCCTTTCGTTCGAGTTTTCACTCTGTAAGCACTTTTCTTTTGAACCTTCTCCTTCGCAGGGGCCGGAGCCTCAGGAGCTTTCCCAATCGTCTCTGCTTCGGCAGCCTCCTCAGTCAGTTCCTCCGCATCAGGATTCCACGTCATCACTTTCTTCTTTTCCTTCTTTTCACGATCCTGAAGAAATAATTTTTCACAAGAGAAAATGAGCTTCTGCCAGTTTCAAAGCTAGAACCGAGTAGGTAAAGAATTGGAAAATTTATTAGGCATCCAAAGACAACATGTTAAGCTTCAACGTTCTGCTGCGCAATGGGAAAAGGTAGTTCTATCGTCACTTTCCCGTAATGCATAAAAAATATGTTAAGGGATTCAATGAAAGGGGCAATTTCTAGTAAAAGAAAATTTTAGATGATTACCTTGAGTTTCTTCTCAGCCTCCTTTTGAGCTTTAATTGCCGCTTTCAGTGCGTTTTTCTCTGCCATCTTTTTCTTCCTTTCTAGAGCCTGCTTCTGCTTTTCAATTTCCTCCTGCCTCTTCATCTCCTTCAGCTTCTCTTTGTCGACTTCAGTCACTTTCGGAGCCTCCTGTTCCAGTGTCGCCACAACAAAGTCCTCAGCGTCCTCTTTAGACTTCGTCCCCATAAGCTCAAATGTGGCAGCTGAATCAATCGCTTTCTTTACAGCTTCTTTCTTCTTATTCTTGACAGTAGCAACATTGTCTTGCGAAGGTGGTTTGAAATCTTCTTTTGGCCCTTTCAATTCAGTTTTCACCGGTTTTTCTTTTCTGGATACAGCAGTTGTTCCCTTGGTCACTTCAGTTTTCACCGTTGTCTCTTTTCTGGATACAGCAGTTGTTCCCTTGGTCACTTCAGTTTTCACCGTTGTCTCTTTTCTGGATACAGCAGTTGTTCCCTTGGTCACTTCAGTTTTCACCGTTGTCTCTTTTCTGGATACAGCAGTTGTTCCCTTGGTCACTTCAGTTTTCACCGTTGTCTCTTTTCTGGATACAGCAGTTGTTACCTCGGCAACTGCTAATGGCTTCTCGTTGGCATTCCTAATTCTTCCATCTCTGCTCAACAGTCGGGCATCCAATGATGGCAACACTCTTTTGAGGTAATCATCTCTGAAACTCTTGCTGTCGTTCCAGAGGGAGAAAAACTTCTCAGCCTGAAAAGGGAGCGAAGGGTTAAAGCAAAGGATGAAAGCGTAACATGCAATCTACATCAAATTAAGAATTAAGGATCACAAACCACATTCAGCGCAAGCTCCTCAAGAGCACTAACATTCTTCTTTGCAGCAAGGTCTCTTGCGATGTTCAAAATCGCACGGCTTTGGTAAAAAGGGGCATTCTGAAACAGAATGGAAAGTAAAATGTTATGAGCATCATCTACAGGAGAAAGTATCGTATCTCTTGACTTAATGCTCCTATAATGAAAAACATGTCACAGTCCATTTCCTTTCAGCAGCAGAAAAAGTTACCCTGTCAGTTTCTCAAATCCCCAAGAAGGATCAAGATTACATTCCATCTTTAGAAACTGAGGAGCTTATCGATTTTGTCTGAAGTAGCTAGGCATTTATTCTAAGCACAAGAAAACAGCACAGCATCCAGAAGATTAAATTTTAAATGCTAGAACGTTTATTTATTATCATCTAACGAATATAGTTAATACAACCATACAAATAGAATTTTCTAGAAAAATATTTCTAAGTATGCTGATCATAGACCAAAAAACCTGCTAAATAAAATAAACCCAGTAAATAACATTCTTCCTAATTGGCAAAATGTATACACAAATTCCCCACTAATCACATTTTTGAGTCATAAACGGAAAACAAAAGCCTCTATTAGGCCATTGAGCATAAAAAAGACAGTGAAGGATAAGAAGACCGCCTACAGCTACAAATTGGAATAAAGGTACCAGTCACCACCAGTCTGAGAGTAATTATTGTATATTCTTCAAAGTACCATACTAAAACATATGGAGCTTTAAGTAAACCATACAGATCATGTCCAATACTGACCACACATTAGCATTATTCACACACAGATGACTCGAAAACTAAGCTGCTAAGTTGGCAATCCATGTAGAAGCAATCTAAGAAAGGCCAGCACTAGGTGTGTATCTAAGAACATACCGCCTCATCACGCCGTTTCCTCAGGTCCTGCAAGTTTTCATATGCTTTGTCCCTCTTCTCAATGGTAGCTGACAGCTCATCTTGCAAAGACCTTATATCATTCTCTATACCCTCCAATTCTTCCCTGAGATTCTTAATTTTTCCCTTAACTGTCTGCTGCTCCTTCCTCACTCCATCCAAGCCAACTCCCATATGCTACAATAAAATAAT